>CM056558.1:25387239-25874739 GCA_029721515.1 Synanceia verrucosa | reverse complement strand
GAAAGACTGATTATAGTGTTTTCAGTCATTTTATAACACAGTTTGGAGAAAAAAATGTAAAAATGACATTTTTACAGCATGTTGAAAATTGTCAAAAAATGTCATACTATAGCATGTCAAAAAAGTACAAAAATTCAAAATTTTAAAAGTTGCTAAAATGTCATCAGAAAGACTGATTAAAGTGTTTTCAGTCATTTTATAGCACAGTTTTAGGAAAAAAATGTAAAAATGCCATTTTTACAGCATGTTGAAAATTGTCAAAGAACGTCATACTATAGCATGTCGAAAAAGTCAAAAAATTCAAAAATTTAAAGTTTGCTGAAATGTCATCAGAAAGACTGATTAAAGTGTTTTCAGTCATTTTATAACACAGTTTTGGAAAAAAAATGCAAAAATGTCATATTTATAGCATGTTGAAAATTGTCAAAAAATGTCATACTATAGCATGTCGAAAAAGTCAAAAAAATCAAAACGTTTGAATTTGCTAAAATGTCATCAGAAAGACTGATTAAAGTGTTTTCAGTCATTTTATAACACAGTTTTGGAGAAAAAAATGTAAAAACCCCATTTTTATCGCATGTTGAAAATTGTCAAAAAATGTCACACTATAGCATGTCAAAAAAGTCAAAAAAATCAAAAAATTTACAGGTTGAAAAAATGTCATCAGAAAGACTAATTAAAGTGTTTTCAGTCATTTCACAACACAATATGTTGAAAAAAATGGCATTTTCATAGCATGTTGAAAATTGCCAAAAACATCATACTATAACATGTCTTAAAAAAAAAAAAAAAAAAAAAAAAAAGAAAAAAAAAAATTCAAAATTCTGAACAGGTCCAAAGAAGTCGTCAGAAGGACTTTGGGGCATCCTGAAAAGGCCCCTTTGTGACATTCTTCACGGCTTACGGCCATACCACCCTGAACACGCCCGATCTCGTCTGATCTTGGAAGCTAAGCAGGGTTGGGCCTGGTCAGTACTTGGATGGGAGACCGCCTGGGAATACCAGGTGCTGTAAGCTTTTGCACCATGCTGCAGTAGAGGGCCTTACTGATGCTTTTTCTCTGGACCAGTGCAGGCTTCAGGTGCTCTTTCAATATTACAACACTTTGTACTTCCTTTCAGTAGGAGATACTGTACTTTTTACCTCCTTGCATTCCTGATTGTCACTGTGACTTTGCAGGTTGGGATTTCACATCCCTAGTGTGTTGAATCATTTCATAGAACGATACATTGACAAAAAAAATGACATTTTCATAGCATGTTGAAAATTGTCAAAAAATGTCATACTATAGCATGTCGAAAAAGTCAAAAAAATCAAAAAATTTACAGGTTGAAAAAATGTCATCAGAAAGACTAATTAAAGTGTTTTCAATCATTTCATAACACAGTTTTGGGAAAAAAATGTAAAAATGCCGTTTTTACAGCATGTTGAAAATTGTCAAAAAATGTCATACTATAGCATGTCGAAAAAGTCAAAAAAATCAAAATTTTACAATTTGCTAAAATGTCATCAGAAAGACTAATTAAAGTGTTTTCAGTCATTTTATAACACAGTTTTGGAAAAAAAAAATGTAAAAATGCCATTTTTACCTGATGTTGAAAATTGTCAAAAAATGTCATACTATAGCATGTCAAAAAAGTCAAAAAATTCAAAAGTTTAAAATTTGCTAAAATGTCATCAGAAAGACTGATTAAAGTGTTTTCAGTCATTTTATAGCACAGTTTTGAGAAAAAAAATGCAAAAATGCCATTTTTATAGCATGTTGAAAATTGTCAAAAAATGTCATACTATAGCATGTCAAAAAAAGTAAAAAAATTCAAAATTTTACAATTTGCTAAAATGTCACTAGAAAGATTGATTAAAGTGTTTTCAGACATTTCATGACAGTTTTGGAGAAAAAAATGTAAAAAACCCATTTTTACAGCATGTTGAAAATTGTCAAAAAATGTCATACTATAGCATGTCAAAAAAGTCAAAAAATCAAAATTTACAGGTTGCTAAAAATGTCATCAGAAAGACTGATTAAAGTGTTTTCAATCATTTTATAACACAGTTTTGGGAAAAATGTAAAAATGCCATTTTTACAGCATGTTGAAAATTGTCAAAAATGTCACACTATAGCATGTCGAAAAAGTCAAAAAATTCAAAAATTTAAAGTTTGCTAAAATGTCATCAGAAAGACTAATTAAAGTGTTTTCAATCATTTTATAACACAGTTTTGGAAAAAAAATGCAAAAATGTCATATTTATAGCATGTTGAAAATTGTCAAAAAATGTCATACTATAGTATGTCGAAAAAGTCAAAAAAATCAAAACGTTTGAATTTGCTAAAATGTCACCAGAAAGACTGATTGAAGTGTTTTCAGTCATTTTATAACACAGTTTTGGAGAAAAAAATGTAAAAACCCCATTTTTATCGCATGTTGAAAATTGTCAAAAAATGTCATACTATAGCATGTCGAAAAACTCAAAAAAATCAAAATTTTTAAATTTGCTAAAATGTCATCAGAAAGACTGATTAAAGTGTTTTCAGTCATTTTATAACACAGTTTTGGAAAAAAAATGCAAAAATGTCATATTTATAGCATGTTGAAAATTGTCAAAAAATGTCATACTATAGCATGTCGAAAAAGTCAAAAAAATCAAAACGTTTGAATTTGCTAAAATGTCACCAGAAAGACTGATTGAAGTGTTTTCAGTCATTTTATAACACAGTTTTGGAGAAGAAAATGTAAAAACCCCATTTTTATCGCATGTTGAAAATTGTCAAAAAATGTCATACTATAGCATGTCAAAAAAAGTAAAAAAATTCAAAATTTTACAATTTGCTAAAATGTCACTAGAAAGATTGATTAAAGTGTTTTCAGACATTTCATGACAGTTTTGGAGAAAAAAATGTAAAAAACCCATTTTTACAGCATGTTGAAAATTGTCAAAAAATGTCATACTATAGCATGTCAAAAAAGTCAAAAAAATCAAAAATTTAAAGTTTGCTAAAATGTCATCAGAAAGACTGATTAAAGTGTTTTAAGTCATTTTATAACACAGTTTTGGAAAAAAAATGCAAAAATGCCATATTTATAGCATGTTGAAAATTGTCAAAAAATGTCATACTATAGCATGTCAAAAAAGTCAAAAAAATCAAAACGTTTGAATTTGCTAAAATGTCACCAGAAAGACTGATTGAAGTGTTTTCAGTCATTTTATAACACAGTTTTGGAGAAGAAAATGTAAAAACCCCATTTTTATCGCATGTTGAAAATTGTCAAAAAATGTCATACTATAGCATGTCAAAAAAAGTAAAAAAAAAATTCAAAATTTTACAATTTGCTAAAATGTCATCAGAAAGACTGATTAAAGTGTTTTCAGTCATTTTATAACACAGTTTTGGAAAAAAAATGCAAAAATGCCATTTTTACAGCATGTTGAAAATTGTCAGAAAATGTCATACTATAGCATGTTGAAAAAGTCAAAAAAATCAAAAACGTTTGAATTTGCTAAAATGTCACCAGAAAGACTGATTTAAGTGTTTTCAGTCATTTTATAACACAGTTTTGGAGAAAAAAATGTAAAAACCCCATTTTTATCGCATGTTGAAAATTGTCAAAAAATGTCATACTATAGCATGTCAAAAAAAGTAAAAAAAAAATTCGAAATTTTACAATTTGCTAAAATGTCATCAGAAAGACTGATTAAAGTGTTTTCAGTCATTTTATAACACAGTTTTGGAAAAAAAATGCAAAAATGCCATATTTATAGCATGTTGAAAATTGTCAAAAAATGTCATACTATAGCATGTCAAAAAAGTCAAAAAAATCAAAACGTTTGAATTTGCTAAAATGTCACCAGAAAGACTGATTGAAGTGTTTTCAGTCATTTTATAACACAGTTTTGGAGAAGAAAATGTAAAAACCCCATTTTTATCGCATGTTGAAAATTGTCAAAAAATGTCATACTATAGCATGTCAAAAAAAGTAAAAAAAAAATTCAAAATTTTACAATTTGCTAAAATGTCATCAGAAAGACTGATTAAAGTGTTTTCAGTCATTTTATAACACAGTTTTGGAGAAAAAAATGTAAAAACCCCATTTTTATCGCATGTTGAAAATTGTCAAAAAATGTCATACTATAGCATGTCAAAAAAAGTAAAAAAAAAATTCGAAATTTTACAATTTGCTAAAATGTCATCAGAAAGACTGATTAAAGTGTTTTCAGTCATTTTATAACACAGTTTTGGAGACAAAAAATGTAAAAACCCCATTTTTACAACATGTTGAAAATTGTCAAAAAATGTCATACTATAGCATGTCGAAAAAGTCAAAAAAATGAAAATTTTAAAATTTGCTAAAATGTCACCAGAAAGACTAATTAAAGTGTTTTCAACATTTTATAACACAGTTTTGGAGAAAAAAAATGTAATAACGTCATTTTTACAGCATGTTGAAAATTGTCAAAAAATGTCATACTATAGCATGTCAAAAAAGTCAAAAAAAATCAAAAATTTAAAGTTTGCTAAAATGTCATCAGAAAGACTGATTAAAGTGTTTTAAGTCATTTTATAACACAGTTTTGGAAAAAAAATGCAAAAATGCCATATTTATAGCATGTTGAAAATTGTCAAAAAATGTCATACTATAGCATGTCAAAAAAGTCAAAAAAATCAAAACGTTTGAATTTGCTAAAATGTCACCAGAAAGACTGATTGAAGTGTTTTCAGTCATTTTATAACACAGTTTTGGAGAAGAAAATGTAAAAACCCCATTTTTATCGCATGTTGAAAATTGTCAAAAAATGTCATACTATAGCATGTCAAAAAAAGTAAAAAAAAAATTCGAAATTTTACAATTTGCTAAAATGTCATCAGAAAGACTGATTAAAGTGTTTTCAGTCATTTTATAACACAGTTTTGGAAAAAAAATGCAAAAATGCCATATTTATAGCATGTTGAAAATTGTCAGAAAATGTCATACTATAGCATGTTGAAAAAGTCAAAAAAATCAAAAACGTTTGAATTTGCTAAAATGTCACCAGAAAGACTGATTTAAGTGTTTTCAGTCATTTTATAACACAGTTTTGGAGAAAAAAATGTAAAAACCCCATTTTTATCGCATGTTGAAAATTGTCAAAAAATGTCATACTATAACATGTCAAAAAAAGTAAAAAAAAAATTCGAAATTTTACAATTTGCTAAAATGTCATCAGAAAGACTGATTAAAGTGTTTTCAGTCATTTCATAACACAGTTTTGGAGACAAAAAATGTAAAAACCCCATTTTTACAACATGTTGAAAATTGTCAAAAAATGTCATACTATAGCATGTCGAAAAAAGTCAAAAAAATGAAAATTTTAAAATTTGCTAAAATGTCACCAGAAAGACTAATTAAAGTGTTTTCAACATTTTATAACACAGTTTTGGAGAAAAAAAATGCAAAAATGCCATTTTTATAGCATGTTGAAAATTGTCAAAAAATGTCATACTATAGCATGTCGAAAAATTCAAAAAAATCAAAATGTTTGAATTTGCTAAAATGTCAACAGAAAGACTGATTTAAGTGTTTTCAGTCATTTTATAACACAGTTTTGGAAAAAAAATGTAAAAACCCCATTTTTACAGCATGTTGAAAATTGTCAAAAAATGTCATACTATAGCATGTCAAAAAAGTCAAAAAAATCTAAATTTTACAATTTGCTAAAATGTCATCAGAAAGACTGATTACAGTGTTTTCAGTCATTTCACAACACAATATGTTGAAAAAAATGGCATTTTCATAGCATGTTGAAAATTGCCAAAAACATCATACTATAACATGTCTAAAAAGTTAAAAAAAAAAATTTCAAAATTCTGAACAGGTCCAAAGAAGTCGTCAGAAGGACTTTGGGGCATCCTGAAAAGGCCCCTTTGTGGCATTCTTCATGGCTTACGGCCATACCACCCTGAACACGCCCGATCTCGTCTGATCTCGGAAGCTAAGCAGGGTCGGGCCTGGTCAGTACTTGGATGGGAGACTGCCTGGGAATACCAGGTGCTGTAAGCTTTTGCACCATGCTGCAGTAGAGGGCCTTACTGATGCTTTTTCTCTGGACCAGTGCAGGCTTCAGGTGCTCTTTCAATATTACAACACTTTGTACT
Organism: Synanceia verrucosa; assembly: GCA_029721515.1. Lineage (NCBI taxonomy): Eukaryota > Metazoa > Chordata > Actinopteri > Perciformes > Synanceiidae > Synanceia > Synanceia verrucosa. The sequence goes on along the minus strand of CM056558.1, from coordinate 25,868,609 downwards.
TCCTTTCAGTAGGAGATACTGCACTTTTTACCTCCTTGCATTCCTGATTGTCACTGTGACTTTGCAGGTTGGGATTTCACATCCCTACTGTGTTGAATCATTTCATAGAACGATACATTGACAAAAAAATGACATTTTCATAGCATGTTGAAAATTGTCAAAAAATGTCATACTATAGCATGTCGAAAAAGTCAAAAAAATCAAAAAATTTAAATTTGCTAAAATTTCATCAGAAAGACTAATTAAAGTGTTTTCAATCATTTCATAACACAGTTTTGGGAAAAAAATGTAAAAATGCCATTTTTACAGCATGTTGAAAATTGTCAAAAAATGTCACACTATAGCATGTCGAAAAAGTCAAAAAAATCAAAATTTTACAATTTGCTAAAATGTCATCAGAAAGACTAATTAAAGTGTTTTCAGTCATTTTATAACACAGTTTTGGAGAAAAAAAAATGTAATAACGTCATTTTTACAGCATGTTGAAAATTGTCAGAAAATGTCATACTATAGCATGTCGAAAAATTCAAAAAAATCAAAATGTTTGAATTTGCTAAAATGTCAACAGAAAGACTGATTAAAGTGTTTTCAGTCATTTTATAACACAGTTTTGGAAAAAAAATGTAAAAATGCCATTTTTATAGCATGTTGAAAATTGTCAAAAAATGTCATACTATAGCATGTCGAAAAAGTCAAAAAATTCAAAAATTTAAAGTTTGCTGAAATGTCATCAGAAAGACTAATTAAAGTGTTTTCAGTCATTTTATAACACAGTTTTGGGAAAAAAATGTAAAAAATGCCATTTTTACAGCATGTTGAAAATTGTCAAAGAACGTCATACTATAGCATGTCAAAAAAGTCAAAAAAAATCAAAAAATTTACAGGTTGAAAAAATGTCATCAGAAAGACTAATTAAAGTGTTTTCAATCATTTCATAACAGTTTTGGGAAAACATGTAAAAATGCCATTTTTACAGCATGTTGAAAATTGTCAAAAAATGTCATACTATAGCATGTCGAAAAAGTCAAAAATGAAAATTTTACAATTTGCTAAAATGTCATCAGAAAGACTAATTAAAGTGTTTTCAGTCATTTTATAACACAGTTTTGGAAAAAAAAATGTAAAAATGCCATTTTTACCTGATGTTGAAAATTGTCAAAAAATGTCATACTATAGCATGTCAAAAAAGTCAAAAAATTCAAAAGTTTAAAATTTGCTAAAATGTCATCAGAAAGACTGATTAAAGTGTTTTCAGACATTTCATGACAGTTTTGGAGAAAAAAATGTAAAAAACCCATTTTTACAGCATGTTGAAAATTGTCAAAAAATGTCATACTATAGCATGTCAAAAAAGTCAAAAAAATCAAAAAATTTACAGGTTGAAAAAATGTCATCAGAAAGACTAATTAAAGTGTTTTCAGTCATTTTATAACACAGTTTTGGGAAAAAATGTAAAAATGCCATTTTTACAGCATGTTGAAAATTGTCAAAAAATGTCATACTATAGCATGTCAAAAAAGTCAAAAAAATGAAAATTTTACAATTTGCTAAAATGTCATCAGAAAGACTAATTAAAGTGTTTTCAACATTTTATAACACAGTTTTGGAGAAAAAAAATGTAAAAATGACATTTTTACAGCATGTTGAAAATTGTCAAAAAATGTCATACTATAGCATGTCAAAAAAGTCAAAAAAATCAAAAATTTAAAGTTTGCTAAAATGTCATCAGAAAGACTGATTACAGTGTTTTCAGTCATTTTATAACACAGTTTTGGAAAAAAAATGCAAAAATGCCATATTTATAGCATGTTGAAAATTGTCAAAAAATGTCATACTATAGCATGTTGAAAAAGTCAAAAAAATCAAAAACGTTTGAATTTGCTAAAATGTCACCAGAAAGACTGATTTTTGAAAATTGTCAAAAAATGTCATACTATAGTTTTGGGAAATCCATTTTTACAGCATGTTGAAAATTGTCAAAAAATGTCATACTATAGCATGTCGAAAAAGTCAAAAAAATGAAAATTTTAAAATTTGCTAAAATGTCACCAGAAAGACTAATTAAAGTGTTTTCAACATTTTATAACACAGTTTTGGAAAAAAAAATGTAAAAACCCCATTTTTACAGCATGTTGAAAATTGTTGAAAATTGTCAAAAAATGTCATACTATAGCATGTCAAAAAAGTCAAAAAAATCAAAATTTTTAAATTTGCTAAAATGTCATCAGAAAGACTGATTAAAATGTTTTCAGTCATTTCACAACTCAATATGTTGAAAAAAATGGCATTTTCATAGCATGTTGAAAATTGCCAAAAACATCATACTATAACATGTCAAAAAAGAAAAAAAATAAATAAATAAAAAATCAAAATTCTGAACAGGTCCAAAGAAGTCGTCAGAAGGACTTTGGGGCATCCTGAAAAGGCCCCTTTGTGGCATTCTTCGCGGCTTACGGCCAAACCACCCTGAAAACGCCCGATCTCGTCTGATCTCGGAAGCTAAGCAGGGTCGGGCCTGCTCAGTACTTGGATGGGAGACCGCCTCGGAATACCAGGTGCTGTTAGCTTTTGCACCATGCTGCAGTAGAGGGCCTTACTGATGCTTTTTCTCTGGACCAGTGCAGGCTTCAGGTGCTCTTTCAATATTACAACACTTTGTACTTCCTTTCAGTAGGAGATACTGTACTTTTTACCTCCTTGTATTCCTGATTGTCACTGTGACTTTGCAGGTTGGGATTTCACATCCCTGCTGTGTTGAATCATTTCATAGAACGATACATTGACAAAAAAATGACATTTTCATAGCATGTTGAAAATTGTCAAAAAATGTCATACTATAGCATGTCGAAAAAGTCAAAAAAATCAAAAAATTTAAATTGGCTAAAATGTCATCAGAAAGACTAATTAAAGTGTTTTCAATCATTTTATAACACAGTTTTGGAAAAAAAAATGTAAAAATGCCATTTTTATAGCATGTTGAAAATTGTCAAAAAATGTCATACTATAGCATGTCGAAAAAGTAAAAAAAATCAAAATTTTTAAATTTGCTAAAATGTCAACAGAAAGACTGATTAAAGTGTTTTCAGTCATTTTATAACACAGTTTTGGAAAAAAAAATGTAAAAATGCCATTTTTATAGCATGTTGAAAATTGTCAAAAAAATGTCATACGATAGCATGGCGAAAAAGTAAAAAATTCAAAATTTTTAAATTTGCTAAAATTTCATCAGAAAGACTAATTAAAGTGTTTTCAACGTTTTATAACACAGTTTTGGGAAAAAAATCTAAAAATGCCATTTTTACCTGATTTTGAAAATTGTTAAAAAATGTCATACTATAGCATGTCGAAAAAGTAAAAAATTCAAAAATTTAAAGTTTGCTAAAATGTCATCAGAAAGACTGATTAAAATGTTTTCAATCATTTCATAACACAGTTTTGGGAAAAAATGTAAAAATGCCATTTTTACAGCATGTTGAAAATTGTAAAAAAAATGTCATACTATAGCATGTCAAAAAAAGTAAAAAAAATTCGAAATTTTACAATTTGCTAAAATGTCACCAGAAAGACTGATTAAAGTGTTTTCAGTCATTTTATAACACAGTTTTGGAGAAAAAAATGTAAAAACCCCATTTTTACAGCATGTTGAAATTTGTCAAAAAATGTCATACTATAGCATGTCAAAAAAGTCAAAAAAATCAAAAAATTTACAGGTTGAAAAAATGTCATCAGAAAGACTAATTAAAGTGTTTTCAATCATTTCATAACACAGTTTTGGGAAAAAAATGTAAAAATGCCATTTTTACAGCATGTTGAAAATTGTCAAAAAATGTCATATTATAGCATGTCGAAAAAGTCAAAAAAATGAAAATTTTACAATTTGCTAAAATGTCATCAGAAAGACTAATTAAAGTGTTTTCAACATTTTATAACACAGTTTTGGGAAAAAAAATGTAAAAATGCCATTTTTACAGCATGTTGAAAATTGTCAAAGAACGTCATACTATAGCATGTCGAAAAAGTCAAAAAATTCAAAAATTTAAAGTTTGCTGAAATGTCATCAGAAAGACTAATTAAAGTGTTTTCAGTCATTTTATAACACAGTTTTGGGAAAAAAATGTAAAAAATGCCATTTTTACAGCATGTTGAAAATTGTCAAAGAACGTCATACTATAGCATGTCAAAAAAGTCAAAAAAATCAAAAAATTTACAGGTTGAAAAAATGTCATCAGAAAGACTAATTAAAGTGTTTTCAATCATTTCATAACACAGTTTTGGGAAAACATGTAAAAATGCCATTTTTACAGCATGTTGAAAATTGTCAAAAAATGTCATACTATAGCATGTCGAAAAAGTCAAAAAAATGAAAATTTTACAATTTGCTAAAATGTCATCAGAAAGACTAATTAAAGTGTTTTCAACATTTTATAACACAGTTTTGGGAAAAAAAATGTAAAAATGCCATTTTTACAGCATGTTGAAAATTGTCAAAGAACGTCATACTATAGCATGTCGAAAAAGTCAAAAAATTCAAAAATTTAAAGTTTGCTGAAATGTCATCAGAAAGACTAATTAAAGTGTTTTCAGTCATTTTATAACACAGTTTTGGGAAAAAAATGTAAAAAATGCCATTTTTACAGCATGTTGAAAATTGTCAAAGAACGTCATACTATAGCATGTCAAAAAAGTAAAAAAAATCAAAAAATTTACAGGTTGAAAAAATGTCATCAGAAAGACTAATTAAAGTGTTTTCAATCATTTCATAACACAGTTTTGGGAAAAAATGTAAAAATGCCATTTTTACAGCATGTTGAAAATTGTCAAAAAATGTCATACTATAGCATGTCGAAAAAGTCAAAAAAATCAAAAAATTTAAATTTGCTAAAATTTCATCAGAAAGACTAATTAAAGTGTTTTCAATCATTTCATAACACAGTTTTGGGAAAAAATGTAAAATGCCATTTTTACAGCATGTTGAAAATTGTCAAAAAATGTCATACTATAGCATGTCGAAAAAGTCAAAAAAATCAAAAAATTTAAATTTGCTAAAATTTCATCAGAAAGACTAATTAAAGTGTTTTCAATCATTTCATAACACAGTTTTGGGAAAAAAATGTAAAAATGCCATTTTTACAGCATGTTGAAAATTGTCAAAAAATGTCATACTATAGCATGTCGAAAAAGTCAAAAAAATGAAAATTTTACAATTTGCTAAAATGTCATCAGAAAGACTAATTAAAGTGTTTTCAACATTTTATAACACAGTTTTGGGGAAAAAAATGTAAAAATGCCATTTTTACAGCATGTTGAAAATTGTCAAAAAATGTCATACTATAGCATGTCGAAAAAGTCAAAAAAATCTAAATTTTACAATTTGCTAAAATGTCATCAGAAAGACTGATTATAGTGTTTTCAGTCATTTCACAACACAATATGTTGAAAAAAATGGCATTTTCATAGCATGTTGAAAATTGCCAAAAACATCATACTATAACATGTCTAAAAAGTAAAAAAAAAAAAAAAAAAATCAAAATTCTGAAAAGGTCCAAAGAAGTCGTCAGAAGGACTTTGGGGCATCCTGAAAAGGCCCCTTTGTGACATTCTTCACGGCTTACGGCCATACCACCCTGAACACGCCCGATCTCGTCTGATCTCGGAAGCTAAGCAGGGTCGGGCCTGGTCAGTACTTGGATGGGAGACCGCCTGGGAATACCAGGTGCTGTAAGCTTTTGCACCATGCTGCAGTAGAGGGCCTTACTGATGCTTTTTCTCTGGACCAGTGCAGGCTTCAGGTGCTCTTTCAATATTACAACATTTTGTACTTCCTTTCAGTAGGAGATACTGTACTTTTTACCTCCTTGCATTCCTGATTGTCACTGTGACTTTGCAGGTTGGGATTTCACATCCCTGCTGTGTTGAATCATTTCATAGAACGATACATTGACAAAAAAATGACATTTTCATAGCATGTTGAAAATTGTCAAAAAATGTCATACTATAGCATGTCGAAAAAGTCAAAAAAATCAAAATTTTTGAATTTTCTAAAATGTCAACAGAAAGACTGATTTAAGTGTTTTCAGTCATTTTATAACACAGTTTTGGAAAAAAAATTTAAAAATGCCATTTTTATAGCATGTTGAAAATTGTCAAAAAATGTCATACTATAGCATGTCGAAAAAGTCAAAAAAATCAAAATTTTTGAATTTTCTAAAATGTCAACAGAAAGACTGATTTAAGTGTTTTCAGTCATTTTATGACACAGTTTTGGAAAAAAAATGCAAAAATGCAATTTTTATAGCATGTTGAAAATTGTCAAAAAATGTCATACTATAGCATGTCGAAAAAGTAAAAAACATCAAAATTTTTAAATTTGCTAAAATGTTACCAGAAAGACTAATTAAAGTGTTTTCAACATTTTATAACACAGTTTTGGAGAAAAAAAAATGTAATAACGTCATTTTTACAGCATGTTGAAAATTGTCAGAAAATGTCATACTATAGCATGTCGAAAAATTCAAAAAAATCAAAATGTTTGAATTTGCTAAAATGTCAACAGAAAGACTGATTAAAGTGTTTTCAGTCATTTTATAACACAGTTTTGGAAAAAAAATGTAAAAATGCCATTTTTATAGCATGTTGAAAATTGTCAAAAAATGTCATACTATAGCATGGCGAAAAATTAAAAAATTCAAAATTTTTAAATTTGCTAAAATTTCATCAGAAAGACGAATTAAAGTGTTTTCAACGTTTTATAACACAGTTTTGGGAAAAAAATCTAAAAATGCCATTTTTACCTGATGTTGAAAATTGTTAAAAAATGTCATACTATAGCATGTCGAAAAAGTAAAAAATTCAAAAATTTAAAGTTTGCTAAAATGTCATCAGAAAGACTGATTAAAATGTTTTCAATCATTTTATAACACAGTTTTGGAAAAAAAAATGTAAAAATGCCATTTTTACAGCATGCTGAAAATTGTCAAAAAATGTCATACTATAGCATGTCGAAAAAGTAAAAAAAAATCAAAATTTTTAAAGTTTGCTGAAATGTCATCAGAAAGACTAATTAAAGTGTTTTCAGTCATTTTATAACACAGTTTTGGGAAAAAAATGTAAAAACCCCATTTTTACAGCATGTTGAAAATTGTCAAAAAATGTCATACTATAGCATGTCAAAAACGTCAAATAAATCAAAAAATTTACAGGTTGAAAAAATGTCATCAGAAAGACTAATTAAAGTGTTTTCAATCATTTCATAACACAGTTTTGGGAAAAAATGTAAAAATGCCATTTTTACAGCATGTTGAAAATTGTCAAAAAATGTCATACGATAGCATGTCGAAAAACTCAAAAAAATCAAAATTTTTAAATTTGCTAAAATGTCATCAGAAAGACTGATTAAAATGTTTTCAATCATTTTATAACACAGTTTTGGGAAAAAAATGTAAAAAATGCCATTTTTACAGCATGTTGAAAATTGTCAAAGAACGTCATACTATAGCATGTCAAAAAAGTCAAAAAAATCAAAAAATTTAAAGTTTGCTAAAATGTCATCAGAAAGACTGATTAAAGTGTTTTCAATCATTTCATAACACAGTTTTGGGAAAAAATGTAAAAACCCCATTTTTACAGCATGTTGAAAATTGTCAAAAAATGTCATACTATAGCATGTCAAAAAAGTCAAAAAAATCAAAAAATTTACAGGTTGAAAAAATGTCATCAGAAAGACTAATTAAAGTGTTTTCAATCATTTCATAACACAGTTTTGGGAAAAAATGTAAAAATGCCATTTTTACAGCATGTTGAAAATTGTCAAAAAATGTCATACTATAGCATGTCGAAAAACTCAAAAAAATCAAAATTTTTAAATTTGCTAAAATGTCATCAGAAAGACTGATTAAAGTGTTTTCAGTCATTTTATAGCACAGTTTTAGGAAAAAAATGTAAAAATGCCATTTTTACAGCATGTTGAAAATTGTCAAAAAATGTCATACTATAGCATGTCAAAAAAGTCAAAAAAATGAAAATTTTACAATTTGCTAAAATGTCATCAGAAAGACTAATTAAAGTGTTTTCAACATTTTATAACACATTTTTGGGGAAAAAAATGTAAAAATGCCATTTTTACAGCATGTTGAAAATTGTCAAAAAATGTCATACTATAGCATGTCGAAAAAGTCAAAAAAAATAAAATTTTTAAATTCGCTAAAATGTCATCAGAAAGATTGATTAAAGTGTTTTCAGTCATTTCACAACACAATATGTTGAAAAAAATGGCATTTTCATAGCATGTTGAAAATTGCCAAAAACATCATACTATAACATGTCTAAAAAGAAAAAAAACAAAAAAAAAAAACAAAATTCTGAACAGGTCCAAAGAAGTCGTCAGAAGGACTTTGGGGCATCCTGAAAAGGCCCCTTTGTGGCTTTCTTCACGGCTTACGGCCATACCACCCTGAACACGCCCGATCTCGTCTGATCTCGGAAGCTAAGCAGGGTCGGGCCTGGTCAGTACTTGGATGGGAGACAGCCTGGGAATACCAGGTGCTGTAAGCTTTTGCACCATGCTGCAGCAGAGGGTCTTACTGATGCTTTTTCTCTGGACCAGTGCAGGCTTCAGGTGCTCTTTCAATATTACAACACTTTGTACTTCCTTTCAGTAGGAGATACTGTACTTTTTACCTCCTTGCATTCCTGATTGTCACTGTGACTTTGCAGGTTGGGATTTCACATCCCTACTGTGTTGAATCATTTCATAGAACGATACATTGACAAAAAAATGACATTTTCATAGCATGTTGAAAATTGTCAAAAAATGTCATACTATAGCATGTCGAAAAATTCAAAAAAATCAAAATGCTTGAATTTGCTAAAATGTCAACAGAAAGACTGATTTAAGTGTTTTCAGTCATTTTATAACACAGTTTTGGAAAAAAAAATTAAAAATGCCATTTTTATAGCATGTTGAAAATTGTCAAAAAATGTCATACTATAGCATGTCAAAAAAGACAAAAAAATAAAAAAATTTAAAGTTTGCTAAAATGTCATCAGAAAGACTGATTAAAGTGTTTTCAATCATTTCATAACAGTTTTGGGAAAAAATGTAAAACCCCCATTTTTACAGCATGTTGAAAATTGTCAAAAAATGTCATACTATAGCATGTCAAAAAAATCAAAAAAATCAAAAAATTTACAGGTTGAAAAAATGTCATCAGAAAGACTAATTAAAGTGTTTTCAATCATTTCATAACAGTTTTGGGAAAAAATGTAAAAATGCCATTTTTACAGCATGTTGAAAATTGTCAAAAAATGTCATACGATAGCATGTCGAAAAAGTAAAAAAAATCAAAATTTTTAAAGTTGCTAAAATGTCATCAGAAAGACTGATTAAAGTGTTTTCAATCATTTTATAACACAGTTTTGGGAAAAAAATGTAAAAAATGCCATTTTTACAGCATGTTGAAAATTGTCAAAGAACGTCATACTATAGCATGTCAAAAAAATCAAAAAATTTACAGGTTGAAAAAATGTCATCAGAAAGACTAATTAAAGTGTTTTCAAACATTTCATAACACAGTTTTGGGGAAAAAAATGTAAAAATGCCATTTTTACAGCATGTTGAAAATTGTCAAAAAATGTCATACTATAGCATGTCGAAAAATTCAAAAAAATCAAAATGTTTGAATTTGCTAAAATGTCAACAGAAAGACTGATTAAAGTGTTTTCAGTCATTTTATAACACAGTTTTGGAAAAAAAATGTAAAAATGCCATTTTTATAGCATGTTGAAAATTGTCAAAAAATGTCATACGATAGCATGGCGAAAAAGTAAAAAATTCAAATTTTTAAATTTGCTAAAATTTCATCAGAAAGACTAATTAAAGTGTTTTCAACGTTTTATAAAACAGTGTTGGGAAATAAATCTAAAAATGCCATTTTTACCTGATGTTGAAAATTGTCAAAAAATGTCATACGATAGCATGTCGAAAAAGTAAAAAAAAATCAAAATTTTTAAAGTTGCTAAAATGTCATCAGAAAGACTGATTAAAATGTTTTCAATCATTTTATAACACAGTTTTGGGAAAAAAATGTAAAAAATGCCATTTTTACAGCATGTTGAAAATTGTCAAAGAACGTCATACTATAGCATGTCAAAAAAGTCAAAAAAATAAAAAAAATTTAAAGTTTGCTAAAATGTCATCAGAAAGACTGATTAAAGTGTTTTCAATCATTTCATAACACAGTTTTGGGAAAAAATGTAAAAACCCCATTTTTACAGCATGTTGAAAATTGTCAAAAAATGTCATACTATAGCATGTCAAAAAAGTCAAAAAAATCAAAAAATTTACAGGTTGAAAAAATGTCATCAGAAAGACTAATTAAAGTGTTTTCAATCATTTCATAACACAGTTTTGGGAAAAAATGTAAAAATGCCATTTTTACAGCATGTTGAAAATTGTCAAAAAATGTCATACGATAGCATGTCGAAAAACTCAAAAAAATCAAAATTTTTAAATTTGCTAAAATGTCATCAGAAAGACTGATTAAAATGTTTTCAGTCATTTTATAACACAGTTTTAGGAAAAAAATGTAAAAATGCCATTTTTACAGCATGTTGAAAATTGTCAAAAAATGTCATACTATAGCATGTCGAAAAAGTCAAAAAAATGAAAATTTTACAATTTGCTAAAATGTCATCAGAAAGACGAATTAAAGTGTTTTCAACATTTTATAACACAGTTTTGGAAAAAAAAATGTAAAAATGACATTTTTACAGCATGTTGAAAATTGTCAAAAAATGTCACACGATAGCATGTCGAAAAAGTAAAAAAAATCGAAATTTTACAATTTGCTAAAATGTCATCAGAAAGACTGATTATAGTGTTTTCAGTCATTTCACAACACAATATGTTGAAAAAAATGGCATTTTCATAGCATGTTGAAAATTGTCAAAGAACGTCATACTATAGCATGTCAAAAAAGTCAAAAAAATCAAAAAATTTAAAGTTTGCTAAAATGTCATCAGAAAGACTGATTAAAGTGTTTTCAATCATTTCATAACACAGTTTTGGGAAAAATGTAAAACCCCATTTTTACAGCATGTTGAAAATTGTCAAAAAATGTCATACTATAGCATGTCAAAAAAGTCAAAAAAATCGAAAAATTTACAGGTTGAAAAAATGTCATCAGAAAGACTAATTAAAGTGTTTTCAATCATTTCATAACACAGTTTTGGGAAAAAATGTAAAAATGCCATTTTTACAGCATGTTGAAAATTGTCAAAAAATGTCACACGATAGCATGTCGAAAAACTCAAAAAAATCAAAATTTTTAAATTTGCTAAAATGTCATCAGAAAGACTGATTAAAATGTTTTCAGTCATTTTATAACACAGTTTTAGGAAAAAAATGTAAAAATGACATTTTTATAGCATGTTGAAAATTGTCAAAAAAATGTCATACTATAGCATGTCGAAAAAGTAAAAAAAAATCTAAATTTTTAAAGTTGCTAAAATGTCATCAGAAAGACTGATTAAAGTGTTTTCAATCATTTTATAACACAGTTTTGGGAAAAAAATGTAAAAAATGCCATTTTTACAGCATGTTGAAAATTGTCAAAGAACGTCATACTATAGCATGTCAAAAAAATCAAAAAATTTACAGGTTGAAAAAATGTCATCAGAAAGACTAATTAAAGTGTTTTCAAACATTTCATAACACAGTTTTGGGAAAAAATGTAAAAATGCCATTTTTACAGCATGTTGAAAATTGTCAAAAAATGTCATACTATAGCATGTCGAAAAAGTCAAAAAAATGAAAATTTTACAATTTGCTAAAATGTCATCAGAAAGACTAATTAAAGTGTTTTCAACATTTTATAACACAGTTTTGGGAAAATGAAATGTAAAATGACATTTTACAGCATGTTGAAAATTGTCAAAAATGTCATACTATAGCATGTCAAAAAGTCAAAAATGAAAATTTTACAATTTGATAAATTGTCATCAGAAAGACTAATTAAAGTGTTTTCAACATTTTATAACACAGTTTTGGGGAAAAAAATGTAAAAACCCCATTTTTACAGCATGTTGAAAATTGTCAAAAAATGTCACACGATAGCATGTCGAAAAACTCAAAAAAATCAAAATTTTTAAATTTGCTAAAATGTCATCAGAAAGACTGATTAAAATGTTTTCAGTCATTTCACAACACAATATGTTGAAAAAAATGGCATTTTCATAGCATGTTGAAAATTGCCAAAAACATCATACTATAACATGTCTAAAAAGAAAGAAAAAAAAAAAAAAAAAATCAAAATTCTGAACAGGTCCAAAGAAGTCGTCAGAAGGACTTTGGGGCATCCTGAAAAGGCCCCTTTGTGGCGTTCTTCACGGCTTACGGCCATACCACCCTGAACACGCCCGATCTCGTCTGATCTCGGAAGCTAAGCAGGGTCGGGCCTGGTCAGTACTTGGATGGGAGACCGCCTGGGAATACCAGGTGCTGTAAGCTTTTGCACCATGCTGCAGTAGAGGGCCTTACTGATGCTTTTTCTCTGGACCAGTGCAGGCTTCAGGTGCTCTTTCAATATTACAACACTTTGTACTTCCTTTCAGTAGGAGATACTGTACTTTTTACCTCCTTGCATTCCTGATTGTCACTGTGACTTTGCAGGTTGGGATTTCACATCCCTGCTGTGTTGAATCATTTCATAGAACGATACATTGACAAAAAAATGACATTTTCATAGCATGTTGAAAATTGTCAAAAAATGTCATACTATAGCATGTCGAAAAATTCAAAAAAATCAAAATGCTTGAATTTGCTAAAATGTCAACAGAAAGACTGATTTAAGTGTTTTCAATCATTTTATAACACAGTTTTGGGAAAAAAATGTAAAAAATGCCATTTTTACAGCATGTTGAAAATTGTCAAAGAACGTCATACTATAGCATGTCAAAAAAGTCAAAAAAATAAAAAAATTTAAAGTTTGCTAAAATGTCATCAGAAAGACTGATTAAAGTGTTTTCAATCATTTCATAACAGTTTTGGGAAAAAATGTAAAACCCCCATTTTTACAGCATGTTGAAAATTGTCAAAAAATGTCATACTATAGCATGTCAAAAAAATCAAAAAAATCAAAAAATTTACAGGTTGAAAAAATGTCATCAGAAAGACTAATTAAAGTGTTTTCAATCATTTCATAACAGTTTTGGGAAAAAATGTAAAAATGCCATTTTTACAGCATGTTGAAAATTGTCAAAAAATGTCATACGATAGCATGTCGAAAAAGTAAAAAAAATCAAAATTTTTAAAGTTGCTAAAATGTCATCAGAAAGACTGATTAAAGTGTTTTCAATCATTTTATAACACAGTTTTGGGAAAAAAATGTAAAAAATGCCATTTTTACAGCATGTTGAAAATTGTCAAAGAACGTCATACTATAGCATGTCAAAAAAATCAAAAAATTTACAGGTTGAAAAAATGTCATCAGAAAGACTAATTAAAGTGTTTTCAAACATTTCATAACACAGTTTTGGGAAAAAATGTAAAAATGCCATTTTTACAGCATGTTGAAAATTGTCAAAAAATGTCATACTATAGCATGTCGAAAAAGTCAAAAAAATGAAAATTTTACAATTTGCTAAAATGTCATCAGAAAGACTAATTAAAGTGTTTTCAACATTTTATAACACAGTTTTTGGAAAATAAAAATGTAAAAATGACATTTTTACAGCATGTTGAAAATTGTCAAAAAATGTCATACTATAGCATGTCAAAAAAGTCAAAAAAATGAAAATTTTACAATTTGCTAAAATTTCATCAGAAAGACTAATTAAAGTGTTTTCAACATTTTATAACACATTTTTGGGGAAAAAAATGTAAAAATGCCATTTTTACAGCATGTTGAAAATTGTCAAAAAATGTCATACTATAGCATGTCGAAAAATTCAAAAAAATCAAAATGTTTGAATTTGCTAAAATGTCAACAGAAAGACTGATTAAAGTGTTTTCAGTCATTTTATAACACAGTTTTGGAAAAAAAATGTAAAAATGCCATTTTTATAGCATGTTGAAAATTGTCAAAAAATGTCATACGATAGCATGGCGAAAAAGTAAAAAATTCAAATTTTTAAATTTGCTAAAATTTCATCAGAAAGACTAATTAAAGTGTTTTCAACGTTTTATAACACAGTTTTGGGAAAAAAATCTAAAAATGCCATTTTTACCTGATGTTGAAAATTGTCAAAAAATGTCATACGATAGCATGTCGAAAAAGTAAAAAAAAATCAAAATTTTTAAAGTTGCTAAAATGTCATCAGAAAGACTGATTAAAATGTTTTCAATCATTTTATAACACAGTTTTGGGAAAAAAATGTAAAAAATGCCATTTTTACAGCATGTTGAAAATTGTCAAAGAACGTCATACTATAGCATGTCAAAAAAGTCAAAAAAATAAAAAAATTTAAAGTTTGCTAAAATGTCATCAGAAAGACTGATTAAAGTGTTTTCAATCATTTCATAACACAGTTTTGGGAAAAAATGTAAAACCCCCATTTTTACAGCATGTTGAAAATTGTCAAAAAATGTCATACTATAGCATGTCAAAAAAATCAAAAAAATCAAAAAATTTACAGGTTGAAAAAATGTCATCAGAAAGACTAATTAAAGTGTTTTCAATCATTTCATAACAGTTTTGGGAAAAAATGTAAAAATGCCATTTTTACAGCATGTTGAAAATTGTCAAAAAATGTCATACGATAGCATGTCGAAAAACTCAAAAAAATCAAAATTTTTAAATTTGCTAAAATGTCATCAGAAAGACTGATTAAAATGTTTTCAGTCATTTTATAACACAGTTTTAGGAAAAAAATGTAAAAATGCCATTTTTACAGCATGTTGAAAATTGTCAAAAAATGTCATACTATAGCATGTCGAAAAAGTCAAAAAAATGAAAATTTTACAATTTGCTAAAATGTCATCAGAAAGACTAAAGTGTTTTCAACATTTTATAACACAGTTTTGGAAAAAAAAATGTAAAAATGACATTTTTACAGCATGTTGAAAATTGTCAAAAAATGTCACACGATAGCATGTCGAAAAAGTAAAAAAAATCGAAATTTTACAATTTGCTAAAATGTCATCAGAAAGACTGATTATAGTGTTTTCAGTCATTTCACAACACAATATGTTGAAAAAAATGGCATTTTCATAGCATGTTGAAAATTGTCAAAGAACGTCATACTATAGCATGTCAAAAAAGTCAAAAAAATCAAAAAATTTAAAGTTTGCTAAAATGTCATCAGAAAGACTGATTAAAGTGTTTTCAATCATTTCATAACACAGTTTTGGGAAAAAATGTAAAAACCCCATTTTTACAGCATGTTGAAAATTGTCAAAAAATGTCATACTATAGCATGTCAAAAAAGTCAAAAAAATCAAAAAATTTACAGGTTGAAAAAATGTCATCAGAAAGACTAATTAAAGTGTTTTCAATCATTTCATAACACAGTTTTGGGAAAAAATGTAAAAATGCCATTTTTACAGCATGTTGAAAATTGTCAAAAAATGTCACACGATAGCATGTCGAAAAACTCAAAAAAATCAAAATTTTTAAATTTGCTAAAATGTCATCAGAAAGACTGATTAAAATGTTTTCAGTCATTTTATAACACAGTTTTAGGAAAAAAATGTAAAAATGACATTTTTATAGCATGTTGAAAATTGTCAAAAAAATGTCATACTATAGCATGTCGAAAAAGTAAAAAAAAATCTAAATTTTTAAAGTTGCTAAAATGTCATCAGAAAGACTGATTAAAGTGTTTTCAATCATTTTATAACACAGTTTTGGGAAAAAAATGTAAAAAATGCCATTTTTACAGCATGTTGAAAATTGTCAAAGAACGTCATACTATAGCATGTCAAAAAAATCAAAAAATTTACAGGTTGAAAAAATGTCATCTGAAAGACTAATTAAAGTGTTTTCAAACATTTCATAACACAGTTTTGGGAAAAAATGTAAAAATGCCATTTTTACAGCATGTTGAAAATTGTCAAAAAATGTCATACTATAGCATGTCGAAAAAGTCAAAAAAATGAAAATTTTACAATTTGCTAAAATGTCATCAGAAAGACTAATTAAAGTGTTTTCAACATTTTATAACACAGTTTTGGGAAAATGAAAATGTAAAAATGACATTTTTACAGCATGTTGAAAATTGTCAAAAAATGTCATACTATAGCATGTCAAAAAAGTCAAAAAAATGAAAATTTTACAATTTGCTAAAATGTCATCAGAAAGACTAATTAAAGTGTTTTCAACATTTTATAACACAGTTTTGGGGAAAAAAATGTAAAAATGCCATTTTTACAGCATGTTGAAAATTGTCAAAAAATGTCATACTATAGCATGTCGAAAAAGTCAAAAAAATCAAAATTTTACAATTTGCTAAAATGTCATCAGAAAGATTGATTAAAATGTTTTCAGTCATTTCACAACACAATATGTTGAAAAAAATGGCATTTTCATAGCATGTTGAAAATTGCCAAAAACATCATACTATAACATGTCTAAAAAGTAAAAAAAAAAAAAAAAATAAATAAAATCAAAATTCTGAACAGGTCCAAAGAAGTCGTCAGAAGGACTTTGGGGCATCCTGAAAAGGCCCCTTTGTGGAGCTCTTCATGGCTTACGGCCATACCACCCTGAACACGCCCGATCTCGTCTGATCTCGGAAGCTAAGCAGGGTCGGGCCTGGTCAGTACTTGGATGGGAGACCGCCTGGGAATACCAGGTGCTGTAAGCTTTTGCACCATGCTGCAGTAGAGGGCCTTACTGATGCTTTTTCTCTGGACCAGTGCAGGCTTCAGGTGCTCTTTCAATATTACAACACTTTGTACTTCCTTTCAGTAGGAGATACTGTACTTTTTACCTCCTTGCATTCCTGATTGTCACTGTGACTTTGCAGGTTGGGATTTCACATCCCTAGTGTGTTGAATCATTTCATAGAACGCTACATTGACAAAAAAAATGACATTTTCATAGCATGTTGAAAATTGTCAAAAAATGTCATACTATAGCATGTCGAAAAAGTCAAAAAAATCAAAATTTTAAAGTTTGCTAAAATGTCATCGGAAAGACTGATTAAAATGTTTTCAGTCATTTTATAGCACAGTTTTGGGAAAAAAATGCAAAAATGCCATTTTTATAGCACGTTGAAAATTGTCAAAAAATGCCATACTATAGCATGGCGAAAAAGTAAAAAAAATCAAAACGTTTGAATTTGCTAAAATGTCACCAGAAAGACTGATTAAAGTGTTTTCAGTCATTTTATAACACAGTTTTCGGAAAAAAAATGTAAAAATGACATTTTTACCTGATGTTGAAAATTGTCAAAAAATGTCATACTATAGCATGTCAAAAAAAGTCACAAAAATCAAAATTTTTAAATTTGCTAAAATGTCATCAGAAAGACTGATTAAAATGTTTTCAGTCATTTTATAACACAGTTTTGGGAAAAAAATGCAAAAATGCCATTTTTATAGCATGTTGAAAATTGTCAAAAAATGCCATACTATAGCATGTCAAAAAAGTCAAAAAAATCTAAATTTTACAATTTGCTAAAATGTCACCAGAAAGACTGATTAAAGTGTTTTCAGTCATTTTATAACACAGTTTTGGGAAAAAAAACGTAAAAATTACATTTTTACCTGATGTTGAAAATTGTCAAAAAATGCCATACTATAGCATGTCAAAAAAGTCAAAAAAATCTAAATTTTACAATTTGCTAAAATGTCACCAGAAAGACTGATTAAAGTGTTTTCAGTCATTTTATAACACAGTTTTGGAGAAAAAAATGTAAAAACCCCATTTTTACAGCATGTTGAAAATTGTCAAAAAATGTCATACTATAGCATGTCGAAAAAGTCAAAAAAATCTAAATTTTACAATTTGCTAAAATGTCATCAGAAAGACTGATTATAGTGTTGTCAGTCATTTCACAACACAATATGTTGAAAAAAATGGCATTTTCATAGCATGTTGAAAATTGTCAAAGAACGTCATACTATAGCATGTCAAAAAAGTCAAAAAAATCAAAAAATTTAAAGTTTGCTAAAATGTCATCAGAAAGACTGATTAAAGTGTTTTCAATCATTTCATAACACAGTTTTGGGAAAAAATGTAAAAACCCCATTTTTACAGCATGTTGAAAATTGTCAAAAAATGTCATACTATAGCATGTCAAAAAAGTCAAAAAAATCAAAAAATTTACAGGTTGAAAAAATGTCATCAGAAAGACTAATTAAAGTGTTTTCAATCATTTCATAACACAGTTTTGGGAAAAAATGTAAAAATGCCATTTTTACAGCATGTTGAAAATTGTCAAAAAATGTCACACGATAGCATGTCGAAAAACTCAAAAAAATCAAAATTTTTAAATTTGCTAAAATGTCATCAGAAAGACTGATTAAAATGTTTTCAGTCATTTTATAACACAGTTTTAGGAAAAAAATGTAAAAATGCCATTTTTATAGCATGTTGAAAATTGTCAAAAAATGTCATACTATAGCATGTCGAAAAAGTAAAAAAAAATCAAAATTTTTAAAGTTGCTAAAATGTCATCAGAAAGACTGATTAAAGTGTTTTCAGTCATTTTATAGCACAGTTTTAGGAAAAAAATGTAAAAAATGCCATTTTTACAGCATGTTGAAAATTGTCAAAGAACGTCATACTATAGCATGTCAAAAAAATCAAAAAATTTACAGGTTGAAAAAATGTCATTTGAAAGACTAATTTAAGTGTTTTCAAACATTTCATAACACAGTTTTGGGAAAAAATGTAAAAATGCCATTTTTACAGCATGTTGAAAATTGTCAAAAAATGTCATACTATAGCATGTCAAAAAAGTCAAAAAAATGAAAATTTTACAATTTGCTAAAATGTCATCAGAAAGACTAATTAAAGTGTTTTCAACATTTTATAACACAGTTTTGGGAAAATGAAAATGTAAAAATGCCATTTTTACAGCATGTTGAAAATTGTCAAAAAATGTCATACTATAGCATGTCAAAAAAGTAAAAAAAATGAAAATTTTACAATTTGCTAAAATTTCATCAGAAAGACTAATTAAAGTGTTTTCAACATTTTATAACACAGTTTTGGGAAAATGAAAATGTAAAAATGACATTTTTACAGCATGTTGAAAATTGTCAAAAAATGTCATACTATAGCATGTCAAAAAAGTCAAAAAAATGAAAATTTTACAATTTGCTAAAATGTCATCAGAAAGACTAATTAAAGTGTTTTCAACATTTTATAACACAGTTTTGGGGAAAAAAATGTAAAAATGCCATTTTTACAGCATGTTGAAAATTGTCAAAAAATGTCATACTATAGCATGTCGAAAAAGTCAAAAAAATCAAAATTTTACAATTTGCTAAAATGTCATCAGAAAGATTGATTAAAATGTTTTCAGTCATTTCACAACACAATATGTTGAAAAAAATGGCATTTTCATAGCATGTTGAAAATTGCCAAAAACATCATACTATAACATGTCTAAAAAGTTAAAAAAAAAAAAAAAAAATAAATAAAATCAAAATTCTGAACAGGTCCAAAGAAGTCGTCAGAAGGACTTTGGGGCATCCTGAAAAGGCCCCTTTGTGACATTCTTCACGGCTTACAGCCATACCACCCTGAACACGCCCGATCTCGTCTGATCTCGGAAGCTAAGCAGGGTTGGGCCTGGTCAGTACTTGGATGGGAGACCGCCTGGGAATACCAGGTGCTGTAGGCTTTTGCACCATGCTGCAGTAGAGGGCCTTACTGATGCTTTTTCTCTGGACCAGTGCAGGCTTCAGGTGCTCTTTCAATATTACAACATTTTGTACTTCCTTTCAGTAGGAGATACTGTACTTTTTACCTCCTTGCATTCCTGATTGTCACTGTGACTTTGCAGGTTGGGATTTCACATCCCTGCTGTGTTGAATCATTTCATAGAACGATACATTGACAAAAAAAATGACATTTTCATAGCATGTTGAAAATTGTCAAAAAATGTCATACTATAGCATGTCAAAAAAGTAAAAAAAAATCAAAAATTTAAAGTTTGCTAAAATGTCATCGGAAAGACTGATTAAAATGTTTTCAGTCATTTTATAGCACAGTTTTGGGAAAAAAATGCAAAAATGCCATTTTTATAGCACGTTGAAAATTGTCAAAAAATGCCATACTATAGCATGGCGAAAAAGTAAAAAAAATCAAAACGTTTGAATTTGCTAAAATGTCACCAGAAAGACTGATTAAAGTGTTTTCAGTCATTTTATAACACAGTTTTCGGAAAAAAAATGTAAAAATGACATTTTTACCTGATGTTGAAAATTGTCAAAAAATGTCATACTATAGCATGTCAAAAAAAGTCACAAAAATCAAAATTTTTTAATTTGCTAAAATGTCATCAGAAAGACTAATTAAAATGTTTTCAGTCATTTTATAACACAGTTTTGGGAAAAAAATGCAAAAATGCCATTTTTATAGCATGTTGAAAATTGTCAAAAAATGCCATACTATAGCATGTCAAAAAAGTCAAAAAAATCTAAATTTTACAATTTGCTAAAATGTCACCAGAAAGACTGATTAAAGTGTTTTCAGTCATTTTATAACACAGTTTTGGGAAAAAAAACGTAAAAATGACATTTTTACCTGATGTTGAAAATTGTCAAAAAATGCCATACTATAGCATGTCAAAAAAGTCAAAAAAATCTAAATTTTACAATTTGCTAAAATGTCACCAGAAAGACTGATTAAAGTGTTTTCAGTCATTTTATAACACAGTTTCGGAGAAAAAAATGTAAAAACCCCATTTTTACAGCATGTTGAAAATTGTCAAAAAATGTCATACTATAGCATGTCGAAAAAGTCAAAAAAATCTAAATTTTACAATTTGCTAAAATGTCATCAGAAAGACTGATTAAAATGTTTTCAGTCATTTTATAGCACAGTTTTGGGAAAAAAATGCAAAAATGCCATTTTTATAGCATGTTGAAAATTGTCAAAAAATGCCATACTATAGCATGTCAAAAAAGTCAAAAAAATCTAAATTTTACAATTTGCTAAAATGTCACCAGAAAGACTGATTAAAGTGTTTTCAGTCATTTTATAACACAGTTTTGGAGAAAAAAATGTAAAAACCCCATTTTTACAGCATGTTGAAAATTGTCAAAAAATGCCATACTATAGCATGGCGAAAAAGTAAAAAAAATCAAAACGTTTGAATTTGCTAAAATGTCACCAGAAAGACTGATTAAAGTGTTTTCAGTCATTTTATAACACAGTTTTCGGAAAAAAAATGTAAAAATGACATTTTTACCTGATGTTGAAAATTGTCAAAAAATGTCATACTATAGCATGTCAAAAAAAGTCACAAAAATCAAAATTTTTAAATTTGCTAAAATGTCATCAGAAAGACTAATTCAAGTGTTTTCAACATTTTATAACAGTTTTGGGGAAAAAAAAATGTAAAAATGCCATTTTTACAGCATGTTGAAAATTGTCAAAAAATGTCATACTATAGCATGTCGAAAAAGTAAAAAAATCAAAAATTAAAAGTCTGCTAAAATGTCATCAGAAAGACTGATTAAAATGTTTTCAGTCATTTTATAACACAGTTTTGGGAAAAAAAATGCAAAAATGCCATTTTTATAGCATGTTGAAAATTGTCAAAAAATGCCATACTATAGCATGGCGAAAAAGTAAAAAAAATCAAAACGTTTGAATTTGCTAAAATGTCACCAGAAAGACTGATTAAAGTGTTTTCAGTCATTTTATAACACAGTTTTGGGAAAAAAAACGTAAAAATGACATTTTTACCTGATGTTGAAAATTGTCAAAAAATGTCATACTATAGCATGTCAAAAAAAGTCACAAAAATCAAAATTTTTAAATTTGCTAAAATGTCATCAGAAAGACTGATTAAAGTGTTTTCAACATTTTCTAACAGTTTTGGGGAAAAAAAATGTAAAAATGCCATTTTTACAGCATGTTGAAAATAGTTAAAAAATGTCATACTATAGCATGTCTAGAAGTCAAAAAATTGAAAAATTTTAAAAAGGTCTTAAAAGTCATCAGGAAGACTTATTATAGTGTTTTGAATGATTTTATGGAATTATAATTTGAAAAAAGTTGTAAAAAAAATTATAGTTTGTTGAAAATTGTCAAAAAAATTCATACTATAAGCATGTGTAAAACTCAGAGTCACCAGAAAGACTTATTTTAGTATGCTTAATGATTTCACAGTGAACAATAGTTCACTGCTTCACTTGTCAAAATGTCGTGAAAATACATCATGTCAGAATTTGTATTACAAAAAAGTCACTGTTTTTTATGTAAAAAAAAAAAGTCCTAAAAACAGTCATAGAATTGTATATATACATATATATATATATATATATATATATATATATAATGATCGGTCATAATAAACTCAGTCTAGTGGAAAACAGAAGGATGCTCGTCACTGACCTCTCATGTCTCTGCAGGCGTCCCTCTGGTCTCTGCTGGTCACTCTGGTCATGCTGTTCATCCTGACTGGAGCCATGCTGGGTCCAGAGCTACTGTCCACCATCCCACCGTCCGTCTACGTGGTGGCCATCCTGATGCCTCTGTGTGGCTACGCCGCAGGCTACGGCCTGGCCGTGCTCTTTGACCTGCCACCCAACAGCCGCCGGTCAGTCTCCCTGGAGACGGGATGCCAGAACGTGCAGCTGTGCACCGCCATCCTCAAACTGGCCTTCCCCCCTCAGCTGATGGGAGGCATGTACATGTTCCCCCTGCTCTACGCCCTGTTCCAAGCAGCCGAGGCCGGCGTTTTCATCCTGGCCTACAGGATGTACAGGAAGGACGTCCTGCACAAGCCGGACCCCACGAAGGACAGCGAGGACACGGACATAGCATATCAGAGGTTTCAGGATGACGAGGACATGGACTCATCTTATGGTGCCGTGACGGTGAGCGACCCAAACACTATCATGTTGGACCCCTGTCCGCCTGATCCAACTCCTGTCTAACATGCAAAACACTTCAAAAAAGAAAAAAGTTAATAAGAGACTAATAAGAGCTGCAGGTGGATTCATTGTTTTCATTGCTGTCATTCATCAAGAAAAAGATGGAAAACAGAGATGTGTTTGTCACTGACCTGATTGCTGCTTTATGCCACAAGCTTCACTCCACTGAGAGTTCATGTCTGATCCGGGATGAAAAAAAAAACATGTTTTAGAATATTGGTAAGCTTAAATTCAGTCTGTTAAGGTACGAAAAAAAGCTTTTAGTTTCACAGATGAACTGCGCTTTAAAAATGTGCGTAAAAGAGAGAAGAGACTGATCCACAGTCTGTGCGCCACAAGTGAAGCACTGAACAAACTGTACAATATGTGTATATTATAAACATCTGTACCCACGGAATAAAATGTGTATAGAAAGAAAAGTAAAGTGTGCATGCTTTCACCAAGTGTCCGTTGTTTGTTTGGGAGATGAAGTGACGCCAGAGAGCACACCTGACCGTCATCAGGCCTGATGGAGAGCTCCTGCTGCCCAAAACTACTTAAACTGCTCCGCCTCCTCACACAGGTCGGTTGGACAAAATGGCAACGTACGGTGACGAGCCAGTCGACAGCTACTTCTACTCATCTTACAACCCGTACACGGGCAGATACCCCCGGGCTAAAGACGCTGGGTGGAAGTATAAAAGTTACCTCTCCCACTATGGAGATGCCGCAGACGCGTTCAACAACCAGCAGCGCGCTCAGCTCAAGTCCATCCTGTCTCAAATCAACCCCAAACTCACCCCGAGGCTCCGGAAGGCGAACACGAAGGACGTGGCGGTGCAGGTGAACCCAAAGAGGGACGCCTCGGTGCAGTGCGCCATCGGGCCGCGCACTCTCCTGGCCTGGAAGCGGGACTCCAGGCGCAGAAGGCGGCCAGAGTCCAGCGCGGCACCCGGGAGCCCCAGCAAGGCTGCGGGCGGCGTGACTTTCCCCCGCACCCTCGCCGTGTATTCACCCATCGCCTACCGGAGCGTCACCTCCTTCATAGTCGAAGACGAAGACAACAACAACAACAACAAGGAGGCCTCCTGTGCAGAGGCGCAGACCGGGGAGCCGCCCGGTGACGCGCCGGAGAAGAGCGAAGATCTGCAGCCTGGTGAGGATGGAAAGCGCGCACAGCAGCGCAGCAAAACCAAACCGGTGAAGGGGAGTGAGGAGGTGAAGGGGAATGAGGAGGTGAAGGGGAGTGAGGAGGTGCAGGTGACAACAGAAGGATCAAAGGGCAAGGCGCGCGTCCGGTTCCAGGTGAGTGGCGTTGCGCGCTCAGGTGAGCTGGAGGAAAGTCGAACCCGAATCCACCCTTTTAAGTGTCAATAAACAAACTTTTTGTTGCAACTTAAGAAAAGGTATTATTGTTTATTTCCCTGCCAATTATTATTTTAAAAATAATAAAGTCAATAAACAAACTTCACAAGCAGCTGCCCAGATCTGAGTCTTTCCCACTGTCATATTCTCAGCCCTCAAGGACATTTAATCCTACGATGTAGTTCATATGCTGTTCCTATCATATACTCTAATATGGTTTAGTTCATCAGATGTTGCTCTGTGAATCTACTAGGAAGAAATATTTCCTTCAGATAAACTGAGGAAGACGTTTGAATTGTTGATGCTTAGATCTGCAGAATCGGAAGTTGGTTTATTTTTATTTGTTTTTCTCTTGTAAAGTTTCTGGTGTGAGATGTAAAGAGGCTTGACTTTGTGTCCATCAGTTCCTAGAACAGAAGTATGGATATTATCACTGCAGAGAGTGTAATCTGCGATGGGAGAGTGCCTATGTGTGGTGCGTTCAGGGCACCAACAAGGTGAGTATTTATTTATTTGTTTCTCTCTCACTGTTTTTGTTTTTTAATATTTTGTGATGGGATGTTGTGCTGTAGAGGTGTGCAGTATTGATGCAATATGTCTGTGCTCCAGGTTTACTTCAAACAGTTCTGTAGGAAATGCCAAAAGGACTTCAACCCGTACCGTGTGGAGGACATCACATGCCATGTAAGCTGACCTCTTCACTTCCTCTCTCAAGATAAATTTGTTTGTTGCCTTGACTTAAACTCAGTTCTCTTCTTTGACTCCAGACTTGTAACAAAGCTCGCTGCTCCTGTGCAACAACACAACGCCACGTCGACCCCAAGCGACCCCACAGACAGGATTTGTGCGGCAGATGCAAAGGCAAGCGGCTCTCCTGTGAAAGCACTTTCAGCTTCAAATACATCATCTGAGGGGAGAAGCTGCCCAGCACCAGTGACCTGCAGGGGGTGCACCTTCGACCCACCGCTGCTACAATAATGGCATTTTTGGATGCAAAACATCTTGTATTTGATGTTTCGAAACTTTATTTCATGCCTCTTTTGTGTTGATGAAATTAAGGGTAAGCACCATGCAATTCACAGTGTAATAAACGGCTTTGCACTAAGTGCTGACGCTTCACTTTTCACTCAAAGGAAACTAAAACACCAACGATTTTTTTTTTTTTTTTTTTGTTAAATATACTGTAGTTTGGTTTGAACTTACCTGGCCTGCCTCTGCTGTGGATTCACGAACACATCTGCAACGATAAATCAGTTCTCAATCATTAAATCAATCAGGACCTTTGAGGTTTTAAGGAAAAAATAAAATCTGACAGTTTGGATCTCTTACCTGTGGCAGGAAACTGAGTTGTGGACAAAACATTTGAGCATGGCATCTTGAGGTGTTTTTTTTTTTTAAAAAAACGTTGCAATCAATCACTCATTGAAATAATTAATTACTACAGTCACAATACTTTGAGTTTTACTGCCAAACTGTCCACAAGAAAAGCACTTTGTTGTCAGAAGTAGAGGCCAGACTTGTGCTGTTTGATTAGGTTTTTATTGATCCAGATTGAAGGCTGGTATGTGAGCGAACAGGGGGAAGAAAAAGAAAAATGTATAATGCACCTCCACACTAAAACATCTTCCAGGTAAATAATATATTCATTAAATAATTATGAACAGCATTCAAAATGTACCAGACAAGCAGGAGAGGAGGAAAAAAAGAAAATCTTTGAGGAATGAGTACAGTGACTTAATACGACAGGCCGTGACCAGAGAAGTCTCCAGAAAGGTTAAAGTCCTGCAGCCAGGAGTGTCGAGCTGAAGGCTGTTTCCTCCATCAGGGGCGAAAAAAAAAAATGAAGAGAAGGACGAGAGCTCTCAACAACCAACCTGAGTGTCGGTGAAGCTGCAGGCTGAACAGAAAGATCACAGTGGAGAGAAGGAATGCATACGACTTGGCTGGACTGGTGCGATCCAACAGGAAGAGGCTACATCAGGACTCCATCAGGCCCCTTTTTATTTGAGACCACGACCAACAACCAAGGCAGCCTTTGAGAAAACGAGTGAGTGGATGAGCAAGGCAGAGCGGATCGTGAACGAGTCAAATCTGGTCCTGGCTTTCTCTCATCACGTTAGCTTTATACATCACATCCTGGTCGGATGAACAGTGCATTACACAAAAGTACAAGGGAAAAATACTGGTTTTACACTATACATCTTCTAAAATATATACAGAGTAAAATAAGTTATGTTTCCATAATGAGCTGTAGCATTGCGTGTGTGAGCGTATACCAGAATATCCAGTATAGAAGCACACCATCTCTAAAGGCAGCTACTTATTTGGTTAAAGAGTGAGTTTAGCGTGACGACCTGTTGACTCTCCTCTCAAAGCAGATCAATAAACAGATATATAGATTTCTCTTTTTACACTCCCTGAAGGCGAACGTCTCCCACAGGGCTACAGTTACATGTTAAATATCCTAACATTTACAACCTAGGATGTTAGCTCTAATAAAAAATACATTTTCTCAAAAAATATTCTTGCAGTGCTTCTCTCTTTCAAGCATGCTTTTGAAAACTTTTTTTTTTGCGTTTTTTTCCTGTTTGCTTATGAATCTTTGACACCTCTGCTGGGTCTGTCTCACATGCTTCGACGCCACCGGCCGGCACGACGGGTCCATCAGGATCCAGCAAAACGAAATAATAATATTAAAAAACCAAAACAAAAATCATCCCACTGCGTCCTCTTTTCTTCGTTCCCAGGCACACCACCACACAACTTATTGCAATAGAATTTTGCAAGTTGGCTTGGTCGAGGGAAAAGATATTAGCTTGAAGCATTCACACGTGTCATAATATGGAGTCACAGTTATTCCCACACATCCTTTAGCCCTTTATAGGTGGAGTCTCTCCTCACTGTCTCCCCTCTCTCTACAGCTGAGGTGAGGTCTGTGTAGAGCAGGGGAGACGGGGGTTGCTATGGAAGTCCAGTCCAGTCCAGGCTCGTGGCCTGCAGTACCACAGGGTTCACAGTCCGGTGCTGACCATGGTGGTGAGGGGCTGGCAGGCCTGAGCCTGACTCAGAGCCTCACGGATCTGCAGGTTGAGCTCCATGAGACGGGCGCTGGCCTGAGACAGGTCCCTGCTGGGGCCCACCACCGCCAGGCAGCCCGTCTGGCCCAGCGTCTGGTGGCGGAAGTAGATGTGCAGAAGGGTCTGGACGGCGTTGTCCGTCTCGTTGCCGAAGATGTCGTTAGGCCACAAAGACCTGCAGATAAAAGGAGGGAGTCATGACGCTAAACATGTTCAGACGCAACATTATGAGCACCTGCCTAATATTAAGACAAGATAAAATAAAACTTCAGTAAATTCAGTGCAGAACAGTGCAAAATTATATGTAATGCAATATAAAACATAAAAACACTATAAGGAGAGCACTGTAAAACCACTGCAGAAATAAGAACATTATGAGAACACTGAGTTTCATACATATATATGAATAATGTGCTAAAAACATAACACAATGCACTATTATTACTCTTATTATTTCTCAGTGTCGCGGCAGCAGGCTGTACCCTCCTAGTTTCATATCTGCAGCTTTTTTCATTTCAGCTTTTAAAAGACATTTAGGCCTGAGCAGCTATAAGATTTCTTTAAGAGGGAAGTCAGAAGACAACTAGGTAGCGGTTGCACCTTTCCAGTGAAATTTATCACCAATGTATCAATAAAGTGACTAAATAATCTGACTTTGAAAGGTTTTTGTTTTGAGTTAGCAGCTAGCGTTAGCCACACTAGCGACAGCAGGTGACTGGGTTGCAGAGTGACGTCTAAAGTGCTGACTTCATTAACAGCACTGCCCCTAAAATTAGTCTAATATTTAACTGTTAAAGCACAAATGTAAGCGTATGCATGGCATCATAATGTAATAAACAGCAACAATCTGACGCCACGACCCAATTACTTGACTTCCAACTATTAAATTATCAATGATTGGTTATTTTTTCTTTGGCTGCTGACTTCATGTTTCTTGTGACTCGTGTCCGTTGATCTCACCTGAACACTTTGACCTGTGTGAGGGCGGAGCTAAAGTCTCGGGCCCTCAGAGTCTCGATCAGTGATTGGATGGCTGTCTCTGTGTTGGTCTGGGCGGTGTCCGACATGCACACATCCTCCTGACCATCACTTCCTGTCTCCGCCTCCTTCAAACAGTTCTCTAGGATGGTAAGTTCTTCAGACATGTTGGTCACCTTAGAAATGGAGGAAAAAAAAAAAACAAGGTCACAACGCTGCATTTCACACAACAATAAATAAACCTGTGGACTGAACATTAACTGGAGGAGCTGCTCCCATCGCTCCATATTAGACACTATTTAATGTCATTAGGTACTAATGTAATTAGCCAGACTGCAGACACATCCAGCAATGACTGCTGGGAACTGGAGCTATTAGCTGAGCTCCCTTTAAAGACACCAAACTCCACTGAAAAAAACTGTAATTTTAGCTCACAGAACACAGAGGCAGCTGGTCGACTGTTGCCTCGATCAGTTTGTAAATTTCTGTTATTGTGTGACTTCTGTGTTTTAACGGGCTAGTCTGGATTCACAACAACACAAACTAACTAACAGATCAAGGCCTCAGTAGACCAGTGACTCCTGCATTCTGTGAGCTAAAGTTACAGGTTCTGTGAAGTAAAATGACTGTTTTTTTAAATGGAGTCTGGTGGTTTTGAGGAGAGCATAAATAACGGCTTCACTCAGCCAGAAAAGCAGTGATTATATTCTAAATTTAGCATTCACTTGAACAGCTATAGATTTTACTTCCATACAGAAGAATCGACAGTGAGATAGTAATCTGTGGAAAACAGCTCTGACAGTGATGGAATAAAATGAAATTAGTCTGGTCTGGATTCTCTGACAAGAGGAGACAAAAGATGCTGCTACAGCGTCACCATGACGTCCAAACATAAACAAATGTCCAACTCTATGTACAGTGCATGTAATGAGAATGAACTCCATCATGTGTTCGATAGTGTTCAGATGAACACTTGTGTATTTTATAACAGGAGGACAGAAAAACTGTTTGATCAACTTTCATCAGGACTTTGACTTTCGGAACAAAGATGGAGGAGTGTTAAGACTTTAAGTCTTTAGAGGTGGAAATATGAACATTACTGAGGATTAGTTGATCTAAAGGAACCAGAATGAGAAGACTTTTACTGTGAAGGGCTGTTTGGACTGAGGGTCACTACTTCCTGTCAGCTTTAAGAGAGATCTAGTCTGTCCTCCTTTTATTACAATAAGGAGCTTTACTTTGAAATTATCTGGTGTCTGTCCTCCTTTTATTACAATAAGGAGCTTTACTTTGAAATTATCTGGTGTCTGTCCTCCTTTTATTACATTAAGGAGCTTTACTTTGAAACTATCTGTATGTTTACTTTGAAATTATTTGGCATCTGAGTGGATGTGACAGAGTAATCCAGAAGTATGGTAGTGTAACTAATTACTTTCAGCTGTGAGTAATTTATTAAAATAATGGGTTTTTTTTTGAAGTAATGTATAATCCATTACTTTTTGGAATAACTACCCAACACTAAAAACAGATAAAAATATATTAAAAAAAAATAAAAATTCTTACAGTTTGTGTTGTGTTTATGTTTAATTATTTTATAGATAATGGTAAGCGAGGGTGTAAGTATGTATGAGTGATAAACATGATGTACATGTTCTTAAAAAAAAAGAAAAATAAAGTGAATTTCAACCTAATGTGAAGTGAATGTGAATGTCATTTCTAAAGCAGAGAAGGTGTCATATCCTGTACAGCTCGTAGAATCCTTTGTAGTTTTCTGACACGGCTGTAAAAATAAAAGGTTTCAAAGTTTTTTCAGACAAACACTCCATTTAAATTTGAAGTGTTATATTTTGGTGCCTTAATATCAGAAAATACTTCATCAAAAGAGAAATATTTACTACGGCTCCAAAGTGCTGCCAGCAAAAAAGGCGTAACTCGGAGATGGTTGAAACCAGGTATACCCACTATGACAGAGTGGATTGACGATATTTTCAAGATGGATGAGGTAAATCACACCATTACGACCATAACGTGCTTTTTTTCTTTCATTGTGTAATACTGATGAACACCTGATTGTTACTGTGTTGTGTTCAAAATATTTTCGTTGTAATTCATGGAATAAATGTAATGATTTCCCTAATGAGAAGAGAATTTAAACTAAAAACTAAAAAAGTAACCTCGGCCTCTCTCTTGATGGTGTCCACTCTGCTGATCAGCTTGCAGTAGGCCTGGAAGAGCAGCAGCAGCTGAAAGTGCAGCTTATAGAGGCGGCGACATAACTCCAGCTCCTGCAGACACAGAAACATTAACGGAGTCACGTGACGGCCACATATATGACTCTGATGATCATATGATTAGATGGATGGGCGTCCTGGGTTAGGGAGTAGATGAAAGGGTTAACGTGGCCCGGAGCAAAGTGCCATCCGGTTGGAGCGAGAGGTGAGTCTACCGCTAGTAGAATTAGTCTCAATTAGAAAACTACCAATCACCACGTCCTGTGACACTGGGACCAGTGAGGCTGACTGGATGAGTGATGTGACGAGGTAATGACTGAGCGTTCACACCCTAATCCAGGAAAACATGGAGGGAGGAGGGGAAAATAATGGTAATTTGATGTGGGAATGGAACAAAACACATGCAAAATGATCCAACCGTGACAACACTGACTGTGTTTACATGCACGAAATACACAGAAAAATACTGTTTAAATGGCAAATTAATATTCCACTAATATTCCCATTTACATGCAGCTGAGCCCATCCAAGCCCTTTAAGCTCCTCAGCTTCTTTGGTTTGGCACCTGATGAGAATAAAACTAAGCATCATCTTTTGACATGATGTAGTTTGTGAGAAAAAATGAAGAAGTCAGTCAAGAGAAGAGCGGAAACATCTAGAAAAGGCTTCGGTGGATTCTCTTCCCCCCAGTTCTGACGGAACTGATGCTAACAGTGGCTACGCTAACCTCTGCAGGAGCTAAGCCACGCCCAGCAGCTCCTCACAGGATGCTCATTGGTCCGTGGTCTAATTAGCTGGACACAAACGCATCATTGAGGCTGGACAAGATGGATTTCCATGTGAGAACGCAGAAATGAAATTTTCTTTTATGGGCTAGTTTGATGCTCCTAGAACCTGAATAACATCAACACGTCTCAAATTCATTATTAGAATAACAAAAATGCACGAAAACCTCCTCTATTATCATACCAGCATCTGTCAGTAACTCTGTTCATCTTCATCTATCTGCAGACAGAGTCAGCGTGCAGTACAGAGCAGTGTGATTATTGATTATCCAGGCTGAACACGCTGCCATACAGGATGACAGTAAACTATGATTGGAGTGGATGGGAGGCAGGAGCTGGGTTACATGACCGATCAAAGCAGACAGACATGATGACATGGTCAGTGTTTGGTCCGGATGTCGTGATTATTAAAAGAGTCCATAATATGAGAACCACTTACTGCTAGATTTTCCATTTGCTAAGCGAGAAGGTGAGCAGGTCACACAACAAACAACAACAACAAAAAATAACAACAAACAAAACAGAAGGAGAGAAAGATCAAGAATTAGTGAGGTTTAACATGAGACACAGTGAGCGCTGGTTTATCATCGTTCCTCAAAGGGAGGAGACTTTCTGAACAACGGCAGGTGTGAAGAGAAAAATACCTCTGAAAACAGGACGTCACTTTCAACATAAAGGCTCTTTTATAGAAATACACAGCTTAACGTCTTTTAGCACTTTCAGGTGAAGTCCACATCTGAATGTGAAGATGCTCGACACATCCTGAGTGACAAACTGGAGGAATCTGATTTTTGGACAGACGATGATCTTGTTTATGGAATGGACATTTTATATTTGAAATGAGCCAGGTTAATCAGCCATAATAATCATCTTTACCTGCTGCACAATAAAAATATTAACACCAATTCGCTAGCATAGAACACAGGAAGTGAACGGGCGGCGAATGTTAATATTTATGTTAATATTAATGCAAATATTTCTGGGTTCATTTCTGACTTCTCAGTGAATTCCAGTGTTCTGGCTCAAATTTGGGTCCTTAAACTCTGTATATTGTTAACAGTGTATAACATCCAGGAGCACACAACATCTAACCGTACTGAAGTGACATGCAGCTACATTAACATGCTGATTAATGATGCTGAGCAGCTAATTAGCCATGTAGCAAACTGATGTTAGCTAGCTGTTTGTTCATTCAACAGGATGACAAGACGTGTGTTCATGTCTGTGAGTTGGACAAGAAGAGGAGTTGAGCAGGAAAGCTAATGTGGCTAATGTTCAGCGTTTCTTGTGTTGTGGAGCTTATATCTGGCTCGTTAGCGTTCATGCTTCGTGCAAATACAGTTTCAAATGAAGCCATTTGATTGGCTGCATGGAGACGCCATCTACGTAGACATATAAGGGATGTTATTATGATAAATAAGGGCAAAAAAAACACTAAAGATACATTTTTCTATTGTGGTTTTTCATTGTTCTTTCCCCACAGTGGCAGACAAAAAAACAATATCAGTTGGATTTCTTAATGCAGAGGCTGTAAAACGATTCATTCATTTGCAGTTTTTAACATTTTATTTGAGTCCTAAAAGTCACATTGCTCAACATAAATTACAAGCAACATTTCAAACAATGCTCACTCCTACCTGTGCATGAGTATTGGGTCTTTGGCCGCTGTCTTTGTCACCAAATGTTTTCCTGCAATTGTCCAGCCACTACAGGGTTAACAGGACGACACAAAACATAAGGATTAGGGAAGGGAGGTGAGGACAGGCAACACAAGACTGCTCATTGTTTTTCTCCTGACTTGCATCTACATTTGTGTTTGTATATGATAAAGGTTGGTCGGGGAGGAGATCTAATAAGAGCGCTGTACTTAACGAATTAAAGAGGGTCTGCTCTGAGCACGGGATACTATCTAGTCCTCCAGGGACTGTTGCCGTCTCATTCAATTAGCGCCTCTGCATCCCAGAAACCCTCTGCAATCTCATCTCTTCCCTTCAGTCCCCTCCCCCTCCTTGCTTCTCCTGCTATAACTGATTTAACAGCGCCCAGGGTTATTTTTATCCCTTCAGCAGGGCATGTCGCTGGTGATGCAAACACTAACGGCAGCTAAATCTACTCATACCCAACGCTGATGAGACAGCACAGTCAGCTATTTGTCTCCATGTCCCCATGGTGCCATGGCACAAAGATAAAGGGCCACTTAACCCACGTTTCCCGAGCCCATCTCTCTTGAGACAAGACGTCATGGTGACACAGTTCTTCAGAGTCCCACCAACACCCAGAACTTGACTTAAACTGCAGCTGTGGTGGTCTGAAGAATCACTGAGGATGGCAGGCAACGTGTTCAGAGAGGAAACGGCGACTTACGAGCTCTGCTGCTTCTCTTTTGGCGTTGTAGGTGTCCAGGTGTTCCTGCAACTCCAGCACACTAAACTTCAGAGTCTCCAACAGTCCACAAGAGACCAGCTACAGCAGCAAGACAGGACACCACACACATTAACCCACATCAACAGCCACAGTGCACAGTGACAGAAAAATACCTACAGCAGGACAGGCACTGCAACTGCATTATGACTGTAGCTCTCTTTATCTGTATATAACCAGTGCAGACGTCCATGCAGGACAGCCTCACCGTCTCTGCGTCCAGCAGTACGGCTGGACACTGCGAGCGAGACGTCATGACTTCCAGGGAGCTGAGGAACTGGTTGCCCATTCGCTGGAGCCTTTCCCCGAGGAAGCGAACGGATGAATGCGTAATGGAGCCAAACTTCCTCTGAATGCCCTGGATGTAGAATAAAAAAAACAACAAAAAAACAGGAAATGATAAAGATACAGGTTGAAATGATTGCGAGTAAAACAAGATTGTAGATTTAAATGCGACATGACAGAAGAGATTTACCTGAAAGAGCCTGGAGAACACGTGGAACGTGTAAACAGCAGAGGAACCGTCTGTGTCTGACAGCATCTGGTTGACATGGCAACGCCAGGCATCCTCCTCATTGTCGTAGGCGACGGGCTGGAACGCCGCCAGGATGGCAGAGAGGAAGGGCGAAGGGGGCGGAGAGGCCTGAATCTCTGGGAAGCCGTCTGCGTCACCTTCATCTTGACTGAAACACACACAGCAGGGCCAATAAGCTACGATCCGACATGTTCTGCACCCCCCCACCCTCAGTCTGCACTGAAGGACGAATGTAAACACAAACACACATGCTGCGAGTAAACAACCTCTCATCACCATGTCTTCGCCGCCTCCACCGCTGCAGATCCTGCTGCAGTGTATTCAGAGCTCTGCAGCACTCCGGCACAATAACAACATACCAGCTATTAGCATTTTAGCAAACACCTCACACACACACACTCGTTCAAATACTCACAGGCCCGTCGGACCGAACAGCCTGAAGAAGCAGACAGAATATAAGTATCTGAAGCCTGCGCTGCCGAGCGCTGCAGCCGACACTGACTCTGTCCTCATCCTCACCCCACAACTATCGCCTCTCTTTTCTTTTTCCTTCACTCCCTGCCCTCGTCTGCAGCTCGACTGCTAACAGCACTAGCGCACCGCACACCCATCCCACACAGGACTGCAGAGAGCTGGGCATCACACACATAGACACACACACACACAGGCACACACACACACACACACACACACACACACACACACAGGCACACACGCACGCACACACACACAGGCACAGACATACACAGGCAGGCACACACACACACACACACACACACACAAACAGCTGAGTTGTCTCGCATGGAAGAGCACTAAACTGGTTACCATGTCGCGCTGCTTTCACATAATCAATCAGAGCGCATCTGACCGACGCCTATCAATCACACGTGGTGTAGCTAAGTGAAAGACCTTGGGTACAATGGTGCACTCAGTGTGTGTGTTTGTCTGTTAGTTTAAAACCCTGAATTTATAACTGTCCTCTAGCCAGAATTGGCCCACCTTGAAGCAGGGAAGATAAATGTGTTGTGAGTCAACCCACTCCCGGTCCTCCTTCTTAGTCCCGGTCCATGGGAGCCGATCCAGGGAGGAAATTACCCATCAGATCATCTCAGAGGTATTAAATCTCACAGCCGCAGAGAGCAGCCATATCCAAGCTAGTGTTTTACAAAAATAACTGAAAATATTATGTAAGAGCTTGCATTGTATAAAAAAAAAAAAGTAAAGAACTGTAAAAGCTTAGAGTGTTGGTATTGTTTTCTTAACTTGTTGAGTGGCAAAGACGTATATTTACGTCCTTTAAAATAGAACGCTGTGAGCAATATTGGGGCTTCTGGGAGATGTAGTCAGAGCATAAAGAGGTGGTATACGCCACAGAGATGAAAACAGGAAGTGGAGACGATCGAGATTAGAGAATAAAACAAACAGAATCTGGACAAAAAGTGGTGATTTTGGTGAAAGTGTCCTCTACTATTCAGTGTTTTCAGAGTCATAGTACAAAATATTCTGTGGGTCTAGAAATATGACTGAAAATGGGCAAAAACGCTGGAACAAGACACTTTTTGTTTTATAAAAGGTCTGGCACTCAAAGAGTTAAACTCTGTGTAATTTTTACATATTTATGTCTTTATATTTTTATATTCCTCCTCTGTGTGCTCTGCTGTTATTTCTCTGTTCTCTATGTTTAAATTTGGTGGCTTTTATTTCCCTCAGGATTAATAAAGTACCCATCTAACTATAATTTTAATCAACCAACACATTTGATCACTTGTCAGTGGCATTTACACATTTTTACATGTTTTTTAGATATTGGTTTTTAATTTGATATTTTAACAATTATTTTAAGTGAAATCACAAAGTGATCAATCAATCAAGAAATTGATATATTTCATCTTGTTACTGGATGATAGTAGAAACAACAACGCTCATTAAATATGTGGTCTTTGCTGTGAGATGCAGCTCTTCTGCTTGTTTTCTCTGCTGATAATAAGCCTGATATTATATTTAATAAAAAATGTAATAAATTCTTCTTATGTCGGTGGAGGCAGTCTTTATTTCAGCCCAGGTGATGATAAGACTTCTCATTTTCACCGTACATGGTTTCCTCGTACCTCTGATATGTTATGAGATCTTGGCCATTTCTGCCCCTCATCTGTATTTTTAATCTTTTAAAATTAGTCTCCATGGTGAAGCTTACACCTTTCTTTGTTCCATCTACGGCCTGAAAGCATGTAAAAATGTTCCGTTTATCATTGACGGTACAGAAGATCTTACTAACTAAAGTCATAACATCGCACTAAAGGGTTTGTTTTTATTTTAAAAGTGGATTAAATATGAGCATCCTCCTCCTGCTAACAGGCACTGCATGTAAAATATAGACATAAAACAACTTTTAACAACTAAAATACAGCCACACATCTTTGATCCATGTTGTTCATACTGTTAAAAGTCCAGTTAGTTAAATTAATTCATTTTATGGATTAAAAACCATTGTTTTATTTAGCTTTTGAGCCCTCAATAGACTGACACCATCTACATGATGGTCCTGGTCTGAAACTCTCCTCTCACCTGGACATGCCAGAGAAGTCGGCCTCCTCCTCCTCACAGCGCTCGTCCAGCTCCTTCAGGGCCTGAGTCACGTCCTCCTCCCACCCAGAACCACAGGTGCTGTCTGGGTCTGGATCTGGATCAGGCTTGGTCTCTGGTAGCATGGGTGTGGGCAGGGACAGAGGCAGGACTGTTTGGGGCTCCTCCTCGCATAGGGACCCCGGTGGAGTGTCTATGGCTGGCGGAGGAGGGGGGGCTGGATCTAGGTCTTCCTGAGGGTCCTGGGTCTCCTGAGGGTCCTGGAGGTCCTGGGGGTCGTGGAGGTCGCACAGCTCTGACGGATCAGAGGGCAGAGGGGGGGCGCTGCAAAACCCCGTGTCCTCGCTAACGCTGCTGCTCAGCTCGTCGGCCGCCGTCATGCTTACAGCGTCCTGCAAAACGAGCCAGAAGGGGGCGCTCAGGCGCAGTTCGACAGATGACATCACAAGAAAACACATTGTATATTTAACATGTCATGGTTGTCATGTATGGAGGACTAAAGCTGCCATTTTTATAAATAAATACGTACTCAAGTACTCAAATAAGAAAATAATAAAGAAAGAACTGTAGAAATAAAAGCCTTCGACTGTTCAATAAATGTGCAGGTTGATTTTTAAATATTTTCAGAAATAGAGCAATAAAAACATCACTTGCTTTAATATTGTGTATTAACTAGGGGTGGGAAAATATTGATATGGCAATATATTTTCTCACTTTGAATCATTTAATTATTCAGCTATTTATCATAGTAGCAGATTTTAGGCTCCATCACATAAATAAAATTAACATTCGCCTCCCGTTCACCTCAGTTATTTCTGGTTCTGAAGCAAATTCTTCACAATTATGTGGAGTTAAACTTTGATGAACTTTCCACTCATTGTGACTGTGCTTCTTCCTTGTCTCTTAATTTCGATTCCAGAACATAGTTGCAGTGCGGAGCCTCTATTATTGGCTGAATTAAGACTCCTATAGCCGATAATTAAGAACACACATTAGTTCAAACTGCACAGGAGGAACTCTAAAGTCAGCACTTTTCACCAGATTCACTTCCTTGGAAATTGCTTCCACGTCACTCCATAAGCTAACGTCTCTCAAGAGAAATTAAAGAAAAGAAAGAGAATCAATAAACCGAAGCCAATATCTATATATCACTGACATGCCATTAAAAACCGTGACCTCAATGCAGCAGCATCACAGCGTAATGACAGCAGATAAACGAGATGTACTGTATATATCTGTAAGGACAGATTTATGAGCTGCGCTCCTTAACTACACATAACTGATGGACTGTATTAGTGACATAACAAATGAATAAATTAGCAGGAATAAACAGAGAAGGAAGAGAAATCCACAACTGGACATATTTGATTACATTAGCGACTCCAGCACTGATAAACTCCATATGTAAAGTAAACCTGATGCAACATGGAGGATGGATTTGTTTGGAGACGAGCTTCTAATTAAGAGCATTTGTTTTTTTTCCTATCTGTTTTTTTTCTTATTTAAAAGTAGAATGCATCAGGGAAACGCAGCGTGGCAGGCAGCCAGTACATCACAGAGGCAGCAGCTATATTACAGAAAGCTTTTAGAAGTGGTGGCGGCCATCCTGGAGGGAATGACTAACAGTATTGATGGTTTTATCTTGGGGCTCATTACACTAAGAGCTGGGGCCGTGATGGGGGAGATGTCCTTGGGATGACATTGAGAGGCCATCAGCTGGATCGAGTTCCTAGAAAGTTACGTTCAGTTCAGAGCAAAAGCATCTTCACCAAGAGGAAGCAAAAAGTAATTACAATAAATATGCATGAGCTAAGATTCTTCTTAAATCCCTGTATTTAAAAAGGTAAAAGACTGGGCTGTTAGCTTTAGGCTGTCCTCGACCAAAGAAATGATTAGAAGACGATACAATATCATTACGACACAATATCATCACGATACGGTATCATCATGATACGATACCACGATATCATCATGACAAAATATCATCACTATACAATATTATCATGATATCATCATGGTACAATATTATAATGACACAATATAATCACAATATAATATCATCATGATACATTATCGCAATATCATTGTGACACAATATTATCAGGATATGTTATCGTCACAATATTATCACAATATGATTTCATTGCGATACTATGATTATTGCAATTCGTTACTATCGTGATGCAATATCACTGTGATATGATGACCACTGTCCAAATTACGCAGACTTCTCAACAAGCTAACATGATGAGGTTTTCTAGTTTGATATGACACCAGCGTCTTTAGTCCAGCTTTAACACTGAGCCCACTACAACCTCTGGAAGAGCCACACTTGACCATGTCCATGTGTCGATACAAAATGTTTATACACCAAAAAACTAATCGATTAATTAAGAAAACTTTTGACAGATTAACAGACAATGAAAATAATCGTTAGTTGCAGCCTGAAATATAACATACTCACCATTGTTAGTGTAAGTGAACATCAGTAGCAGTAAATAGCGAAGCTGTTCATCACAGACAGGCTACGGCATGTTAATATAGAGACGAACTGAAAGGGTTGAACTGGTTTTCAGTTAAGTGCATTCATTCAAGTTAATACACCACTTGTAGTGGACTTAATACTCACACATGCGTCTGCCGAAGACAAAGGAGCTGGAGTCCATTTCACAAGTTTTTAATGGAGGATTTAGTTGGAAGGGTCAGTTGCTGTGTTATTGGAGGTGAGCAGTGACAGCTAACCTGAGGTGAGCTTTTTGGTTTTTAATCTCTCCCCAAATCACACGAGCAAGCAAGCCCCATCTTACCACTATTTACCACAGGTACCGTTATATAGGAGCAAGAGCTAGCCTTTAGCACCCATTACCCAGAGCAAAGCAACGAAGCAAAGCAACGAAGCAAAGCGCCGTCAGAAGGGAAGCAGCAGAAAGTGGCAACACCTGACAGCAGGCAGGTTAAAGAAACAGCACTTCCACCTGTCCTAAACCTCCCTGAAGGCCGCTGATCCTCTGTCTCAATGACAGACAACCCAAGAAGTACAGGAACAAAAACAAAAACAGATAAAGATTTGAACAGAAAAGGGGGAATAAAAAGGCTAGAAAGCACCCGAGCACCACAGTTTATTGCTGCCCCTGATTGATCGCACCTCAGGCAGCTGGCTGCTGATGCTGTCTGAGTGGGGCATCTCCAACATGGGGCTATCCAGCCGGGGGAGGGAGGGGAGGGAGGGCAGGACGGTGGCCTCCTCGGTCAGGGCGCTGCTGGACAACTCCTGGGACTGCTGCAGGGAGTCCACGTGGTTGGAGGCGGTGTCGTCGGTGGCAGAGTCGCTGTTCAGCTGGAGAAGAGAGAACACGATAAACACAATAATGTGTCGTCTGGTTCGACTCAAACCTTTATTTAAAGTACTTTAACTTTTAACTTATGCTAAAATGGAAGCAAAACATTTCAATCACTCTGCTGAAATGCCAAAATGATCCTTCAATAAACCCTTAAATGCAGACAGCCCTTTCTGACCAGAAACTGAAGCTTTAATCTATGAGATCTTCAAACTCACCAAACTCCATTGAAAAAAAGCTAGAATTTTAACTCTCAAAGAGTTGCTGATCTACCGCAGCCTCCATTATTAGTTTGTCCGTGTTATTTTGTGACTTTGGTTAAGGTGAACTGACCATTTGGAACACCAAAATAACACAAATAAATGAATAATGGAGGCAGCGGTTGACCAGCAACTCCTGAGGTAAAATTACAGTTTTTGTGAATGGAGTCTGGTGGCTTTAAAAGAGCATAGACAACAGCTTCACTTCTTGTCTGAAAGGGGTGTCTGACGGCAAAGAAAAGGGGCAAAAACATTAAAACTATGGTGAACTTTTAAGCTAATATTGATTATTTTAGATAACTAAAACATGTTTGGCTATGGTTAGTTTTATCACACAAGCCTACCTCAAAACATCCGCATTATGTGTGACAGATATATGACCTTACTGTCTTGCTTTGATTAACTTTTACATTACTAACTTCAAACAAATGTTTCTAATAGTAATACTTAGAGTTAAACAAAACAAAAGACGTAACCAACTATTCTGTATCAAGCAGAGCACAACACTTAGTCATTTTAGTCTTCTAGTCAACTGATTCAGTGCTTTAATAATCATGCCAACATCTGTAATAGTGATTATTTTCCATTGAACTCTTAGTTTAAACACATAAATGCCACATGCTCATTTTCTTTAGTGGTTCAGAGTAAAACTGGATGACTACAAACATTTTGCTGGGGAGGAAAATATCTGCTCGAAGCAAAAAAGCTCATTCTCTCACCGTGCACTACCAAGATGAAGAAGAGCAGAAAAAGAAAGAAAAACCAGCCCCACAGGAGGGAGGTAAAGCATTTATATTAATGGCAGCTTTGGCTTGCAAGGCAAAATAAAGCAAGGAAGAGTTAAGACAAGCGGCCAAGAAGTGCAAAGGAACATGCTGTTAACTTATTTTATTCAATCAACCAATCCACAGATCACTTTAAATAATTCTAAATAATTTGTGATTGAAAATCTTTTTTTTAAATTCTATCTTCTATATTTATAATTATTATTACAATGATAATAAGTAAGAAATCCAGAAAAAAACAACAATAATTAAATAAATGTAATATATGAAATTAAATGTATGTATTGCTATTTTTAATGTCAAATGAAATGAAATAAAATACAATATTTAGACTATGGATATGCCTTATAATTTCTGAAACATAAAACACAAACAGTACAAATTTACTGAGCAAAAAAAGACAATAAATTAGATTTTTCTTACATAGAACTTGTCCATGCTGCTGTAACAAGTGATCTTTCCCCAGTGTGATGATTTAGACTATTCTATTCTAAAATCATTGATTATTTACCTCCACTCACTGTGAATTTATTTGGCTTTTCCTAAACTTTACTTACCTGTCAGGAACGTAAGAACAAATGTGAGGAAGGCTAATATTAATAATCTGGCAGCCAGAGGAAGAGGGGCTGAGGTTTTTGGAGAGGATGGAGGGGCGTCTACCACCACCAGGGAAGAAGCAAGCGGCTAGCCCCCGTCCACACTGCAGCAGGTCCAGCTCAGCAGCACGCACGCACACACACACACACACACACACACACACACACACACACACAAACACACACACACACACATACACACACATACACACACACACCATGCCAGCTGTGTGTGGAGCATGGTGGGTCGGACGGGGAGGGTTTGGGGGTTTGGGACCTTAACTAGAGTGAGACTTACAAGGCCAGAGCGGGTGAGAATCTGGCTAGCGCTCAGTACCTCCTCCTCAGACGATTCATCCGTGTCCTCGTGGTTGGTGAGGTTGAGGCTTGGCGTGCTGCCGGCGTACTGGCACTCCTGCAGCGACGGCGTGTCGCCTTTGTCCATGCTCTCCAGGGAGCGCCGACGCACCCCCCAGTTGAAGTTGTCCATGCTCTCCCCCTGCAGGACGGCCGAGACGACAGCAGTGAGAAGCGGCGGCAGATTTTTGTAACAAAAACAAAAATAAAAGCTCAAGATGTTTGTGAAGGCTCTCAGTCGTGAGGAGCCTCTAATGGGACATGAGCAAGAAACATATTTGGGGCTATCTGGTGAAGAGAGCGTCAGTTCAGCCACCTGTAACCATGGAAACGACCAGATGTCTGCAAATGAAAGTAATCACAAGGTGAGTGTATCCCTTATGCCAGAACAGTAAGATTTTAAAATGTCAATTGAAAATATGTACAGAGAACGACTTGGATGGAAATAAATTTTGTGCTTATGACTCAGTCTAAGGTCAAAATAATACCAAACTAACTACTGTGGAGTTATTTCTGGACAGATACATATATAGTGTGTGGTCTCAGATGCACTCCAGGACGCTTCAGAGATATGTTACGCTCACCAGATACCAAAAAAAATATCTTTTGCTCATTGTCTCTTTAGGGGCTCCATACAGTCATCCAGGTCAAGGTAAATCAAAAGAGCAAACTGGACTTTGTTTGATGTCTTTAAGATGTTCCCTCTCTTATCCAAGAGGCTTCTTCACTTCTGGTAGAGAGTCTAGATACTCATTCTCCTGTGGGAGCATCAATCAAACACCAGACCTACTGTTTTGGTGGTTTCTTTTTTTTTTTTTTTTTATCGTCAGTCAGAACTGAAGAAGCCTCTTGGATGAGGAGGTGAAACATCTCAAACAATCTTCAAGCAAAGTCCAGAAACGTAAGACCAAACACAGGAACATAAAACAAAGCACAAATAAAACGTGAACACATGAGATGATTATCCTCCACATTTTGGGATGCAAATGTTCTAGAACTATGAAAAGAAAAAGGTTCACAAAGAGCACTATGGGGCTTTTAACAGGTGACGGCAGCAGAAAGAGAACGCCACCTCTGGACTCACCTGCAACTCCTTGTGGCAAAAGAGGAGAAGGAATAAGTGTGTTAGTGGACTGAAGACAAGTTAAACAACGGAGAGACATGTTGGACAAACAGGACACTGATGATAATGTTAGTCTGGCACAACACAAACACAACGCCGTCAAAAGTAGTGATGAATAAGGTTTCCAACCAATATTCAAGATATGGATCATTTGATTCTTAATCTCTACAAAGGCTGAACAGAAGAGTCGATGGGATGATGCAAAACATCAAGGGTGGGAAAAAATATTGATATGGCAATATGTCGCGACACTTTTTCTTCTGAAATAATACAGATTTTTAATTTCTTAATATAAATT
Source organism: Synanceia verrucosa (assembly GCA_029721515.1). Classification (NCBI taxonomy): domain Eukaryota; kingdom Metazoa; phylum Chordata; class Actinopteri; order Perciformes; family Synanceiidae; genus Synanceia; species Synanceia verrucosa. Next base: position 25,824,842 of record CM056558.1, on the reverse strand, counting down.
TTTTTCCACCCCCAAAAAAGTAAATCCTGAACAACTTTTGCACATTGAAATAAAAATTCAAATAAAAAATAATCCACATTAATGCGGTAACTTTGACAGCCCTATATGTACTCTATTTATATAAATATATGTACATGATGTATACACAACTTGTATTTTTAGCTGCCTTTTAAATTACTCAGTGACCTATGTAGACTATCACAATATATCACAATATGCATCGTATTGTGACTCCAGTATCGCGATACGTATCCTCGCCAACACCCACCCCGACAAAACACACAAGGATCTCTCTAAAACGGCTTTGCTGGAGGTCTGAGTCTTTAAATCCTCTTCTACTCAGGAAATGTTCCACCGTTACTGACTGTATTGAAGCTGACGCCGACATGCTATCTGAAATGATAACATTATCTTGGTTTGTTTGAGAGCAGAGCTGGTGCGATTAAAGCTCTTCTTCACAGCAACACTGATGTAACTCTGAATAAAAGAGTTTGTTGCCCGCCAGTTAATGATACTTTCTCATCTCTTAATGCTTCACATACAATGTCATTAAGAAGAGTTGAATAAATAAATAATGCTAGAGGATAAAAAAGGAAAATACTGCTTCCAGCGAAAGGTGACTGTCCTCAAAAACCCTCATCGGATCACCTTAAGAACACCATCTGCAATAGGATGTGGATTTGAAAACAGTCTTCTTTTAAAGAAGATTTATGCCTACAGTTACTGTCCGGTCCAGTCACTATTAGCTCCTCCATGTCCTTCACTTTATTATGTTTCGTACTCAGAAAATGAGGCTACTTCACCTCCACTCGTTTACTGTTTCATTTGCTTTCTCACCTCGGCATCTTCCAGCTCCACATCTAAGAAGTCAAAGTCCTTGAAGACACCGAACTGCTGCTCGCTGCCCGTGTCCTCCCCCTGTACCTCCTCTTCCCTCACCACCTCCTCCACTGTGGGTATAAGACTAGTCTGCTGGTCTGCAGAGTCCAGATCCTCATTGGATGAGAACACCACCTGCCCAGACCAGTGAAAACCATTCAAACTGAATCAACAACAACAGGAAGACGGTGTTGAAACAAGAGCAGAATCTTGAGCAGAGATTTCAGAGACCTTGTCAGAGGCTTTAGAGTAGGAGAGGAGTCTTACAGATGGGTTTTTGGGAATGCCAGACTCCGGGCCACAAAGAGACAAGACATTCATCAGCCTCTCTCTGGTTCTTCTCTGCAACAGAAACACATCAACATAGTGAAGAAACCATGACCTTATCTATCAGGAGGATCTGTATGTGAGGAGAATCATTCAGACTGGACATTAAACAGACTTTAATCTGCCAGCTCCTTTGTTGAGGAAGAACATTTGGTTGTTCATGACTAAATAATACATGTGACCTGCATCAATTCTTTCCTCCTGACCCAGACGTCACTGCTCGACTAAACCAAAAAGGTGTGAACGCATCTGACGTGAAAAACATCCCGTTATGTGTGATGGAAACTCTGAACGATGCTCCAACCTGATTCTCTGCTGGAAGAATGAAACCATTTGGTGCGCTAGACAAAAATAAAATCTGTCCTCCATAACATTCTAGATGAACGTAGCAGCAAATATTTTGACAGAAATATGTGTTTGTACTATTTGAGACCCGCTGAGTTGCTGTAAACGTAAAGCACTTGGTTAATTTTGGGCAGATGTGAGCACTAGGTGAGGCTGCACCTTGAGTGCATTTCCATGATCCACCTGTTTTTATGCACATTTTCAATCTGTGTGTTAAAGGAAACCTTAAAAACTCCCCAAAATGTCACAAAAAGGTTTTTATGTCATTAGTTTTTCTGCATTATATGTATAATAATGCCTCACTGGAGAATCAGTACCATCTACTCATACTGATAACCTAATTTTAAGTTGATCTTCTTTTGCAGATGTTCTAAAAATCCAGTTAAATGGGTTGAATTAGCACATGGAGCATGTTGTGCGTCTGACTGAGTACCTGAGAGAGTTGAGGCCTCTTCCAGCTTACTGGGACCAGACCATTGGAGTTGGAGCCAGATGACGTGGACGAGGTACTCCTAGTTACAGCGATCACCTGTGGCTTTCCATTTCGACCCGCTGCAGTACGCTGGTCGCCATATTTATGCCCTATGATCGGCGTCTACAGGGTCAAATAATGACAGTTAGTAATAAAACGCTACAGAGCATATCCTGAGAGTGAAAACTGATTATTAAGTGTTAGAGGAAGCTGACCTCTGAGATGTCAAAGTGGAAGTCCAGCGTTTTGCCGGGCAGCTCCTTCGAGGAGTTGTTGAAAATGCGAGTAAAGGCGATTTCCGGGGAGCCGCATGACTCTGTGCTGTAAGAGCGCTGCACGTCGTCGGGGACGACGAGGCTGGCTGAGCGAGACACCACCAACTTCAGGATGTTCTGAGCCTCCTTCCAATGTGGGCTCTGGGAACAAAACACAGAAATACAGTGAGTCCATTGTGACACATCAGGCTGTGTAGGAGTTCCTGGAGGATTCATGAATGCACATATTTTCTCCACAGAAGGCCGAACTGCAAACCCTCAAACTCTGAGGCCATTTCTAGCATGTGTTAATGTCCGGGGACCTTAAAAGGATGTCAAAGAAATACATGTCACTGTGCACACCAATGCACATGCAGGGGTATGCTGTATACGCACAAACACAATGGCTCCTACAAAAGGAAACGCTGCTGGTGAGCTGGTACAGAATCAGCCCAGGGCAGTAATAATATATATTATAAGAGCTGAGCGTGAGGAGAGGAGAGTACGGCTGCTGGGTCAGGGTGGTAAAAGGCTTCATATAGAGCTGCATCAAAGAGGCCTCCAAACAACGTTACGCTTTCTGATCCCCAGTGTGCTTCCATATATAGACAAAACCACCCCAGTATTCCCATCAAATCAGGCTTCGTGCGAAAATAAGAGAACATACCTGCTTTATACGACAGAGTATAAGGGCCACAGACTGAGAATAAAGTCACTATTTACAAGAATAAATTTGTAAATTTATGATATATATGAAGTAGTAGTAATTAATTAAACTCCTCCTCTACAACAACACTTAAGAATATTATGACTTTATTCTCATAAAATTACGACTTGAATCTCATAAATTCACCACTTTATTCTTGTAAATATGACTTTATTCTGCTAAAAATAATGACTTTATTCTTGAAAAAAAAAAAAAAATCTTAATGTGGCCCTAATACTGAATACTTCATCCTGAATTGGACATTTTTTTGCTTGATTTGTAAAACTGTGTAAAAAATGTGTTAATTGAGATGTGCTTATAAATTCACCGGAAATAAGTCATTCAGCTTGAAAAAAAGCATAAAAAAATAAATCTTAGTCGACTGAGACTAAAACAACTGATGAGAGGGGGCAGCTCTAAAAATAAGACAGTACACCAAAGACCAAGTTAAAAAGGACATGTGACATATTACACATTCCCAGGATGTGTTCAGTAAACAAATACAAGTATTTGGGGTGCAAAGAGTCTCAAATTGAACACAGTTCACAGAAAATAAATTGGATGATGTGTCTCATTGTCCCTGGCCAAGGCAGGGATAAGAGGAGGTTTTGGTGGTGTTGGTGAACGCTGCCACCTCCTGGAAGAGATGCTCTGTTCAAATAATATTATTCTAATCAGAGGAGGCTGCAGCTTCACGACCTCATTCCTGAACCTGAGTTTAACTTTCCTTTTTCTTAAACAATAACCAAACCAAATTGTATCAAATCAATAAAAAATAAAACCAAACAAAGGGGACTTACTGTAGGATACACTGTGATATCTTATTTGCCGCTGTATATTATTGTATATCACAGTTTTTAATGGTATCCCTGAATGAACGAGCCTTTCCTGGTATAGTTTAACCTTTCAGAGTAAATTAACACCATTAACACCACAATATGTCTTATGTCACTGAGTACGTAAGTAATAAGAATAAAAGATAGCATTTAAGTGACCTGCATGGTACTGATTGTAATGTTTGACCAAAAGTACACAGGAAGTGAGATAAAGGCTCACCTGAACATATTTGCCAATGATCTTCATGATCTCCAGGTTGAACTGTTTGACCGGGGCGGCCGACAGGTCGATGTGACTCAGCAGGCTGTAGATGATCTGCAGCAGGGACTGCTGCATGCTGGGAAGGCCTTTCTCCAGCAACTGACAGACACAAAAAGACGAACGCATGACTGGACTGATCTCAACAATATCAGCGGCGATCTCTGATCGTCATCTCGCCGTACCTCAGCCAAGTAAGTGACCAGGTTCAAGGTTATCTCCGCAAAGGCGTCGTGCAGATAGCGGCAGACCACGTTGATCCAGTTGGTGCAGTCGCGGGAGTAGCTGTGGGTGCTGTACAGGCTCATCATGTGGGCCAGGTTGGACAGGGTGGCCGACTTCTCCTCTGCGCACAGCTTGGCTATTTTATCAGCCGTCTCCTTGCAGAACGGAGTGGGGCTGTCAAAGTGCTGGATGAGGTGAGGCAGGAGGCACAGGATGTTCAGAGGGAAACCTGCAGGAGCAGAGGACGACGAGCAAACAAGACTGAAGAGTTTCATTCAGAAAGGTTTAGTGCAGCTGCACTGCAAGAGGGGTTATTGTGCCAAGTTTGAGATTGGATTCAGCATTTTCCTAAATAGAAAAATTTAAAAATAAATAAATAAATAAAATCCCTCTTAAGTTTGAAATTTTTTTTTCTTGTCAATCTGTAAACTGACAATTTAATGATTAAGAGCACTGAAATGTTTCCTCCCCACACAGATTTATGACTATAATAACATTTTTTATCTCCTAAATTCACGACTTAGATTGACAAATTAGTAACTTCAGTCTCAAATTTACAACTTTAGAATATCAGATTTTTCTTTTGTAAATTTATGACTCATATCAGAGGTTATTCAAAGTTGTCGTCACTTTAATCTCAAAGAACAGTGGAGGTTTTTTATTTCCACACATGACTTCATAACCCATGAGAGACATAATCTCTAGTCAATAGTCCATGACTCAGATTACCTCAGAGGACAGTCTAGTTTTTATTCTGATAAATTAGAAATTTTAATCTCAAATTTATGACTTTAGAATACCAACAAAATATTTTTAGTAAATTGAGGATTTATCTCAGAGCATATTTCAAGTTTCTCTCTTGTAAATTTGTAACTTTAAACTCAAAGAATATTTAAGTCTTCCACAAATTTACATCTTCAATCTCAGATTTTTTTCCCTCAGAATATTACCCCTCACCTCGGCTTCACACTTTCTTTATTTTTTTTGTAAATCCACGGTCACATCAGCAGAAGTTCTGGACTCTCACCTGCCACTTGTGAGGGGTCGACCAGTGTATGTCTGGAGACGCTGATGAGCTTGCTGAGCAGGTGGATGGTGAGCTCCTGAGTGGAAGCGGAGGTGAAGCCCTTCAGGAAGAGCTGCAGCAGGCCAGGGAAGCTGTACCACTTCAGCTTGGCCTGGACCTTCTCCAGACGCTCCCTGCTGTCGACTCGGTCCAGAGGCAGCTGGCCCAGCAGCTTGTTGAGCAGCCGCAGGGCCAGCAGGTACTCAAACTCGTAGTCCGACTCCAGCAGCGAGGCGGCGATCCAGAACACGGTGGCCATCAGATTGGACGGGTCCACGGGGGGGATGGCGTCCCCTCCTGGACCCCCTCCGCCACCTAGCGCTGATAAGCTCCGTGTTCGCGCCAGGTTTCCGTGGCTGCCGGCGAGCCGGTCAGCGACGTCCAAGGTGTTGCTCCGGCGTCGGTCGACTTTTCGTTCGCTCATCAGGCTGGCGCGAAGAGAGTTGCTGCGAGTGTGAGCGTAATGAAACAGACCGCCGCTGTTCAGGTTCAGCTGGCCCGTGCTTTTCCTGCTGGCCGCCAACTTTGACCCCAGCAAGTGATCACGGGCGGAAGTCCTGCAAATAAGATCAGAAATCATTTTGAAAGTGACTTACTGTCAGGTGAGGACAAGTGAAATGTGATGAAGTGAGGGGATGAAATTCTCATATATGCCTTAAAATGACGAGGACTTACTGTGCTAAGGCAGTGAGGAGGTCGTAGTTTTTGACTGTGTCTGCTAGAGTGTCGATGCCCGACTCCAGTGTCAAGAGCAGTTCAATGACAAAACCCTGGGGAGCAAAAACACCTGAGGTCAAAAAAAAAAACTCTGGATACATATGAGTAAAAACTGGAATAAAATCATGAGAGTGACGTTAATGCATTATATGCGCATGTACATAACTGATAACATTCTTTGACTTTGAAAAATCCCAATCATTTGCTAAATCTTATTGTCAAACTACAAATAAAAACTCTGTGAGAGAGCATCAGACTTAAGGAAGACATTACTTCTACACCTGAATCTTTAATCTACTCTAATCTACTTTAATTTACTCTAATCTAGTAATTGTACTTCCTGCAAAAAATGTGGGCTATTTCCCATCTGATAAAACAGTAGATTTAGCAACCAGCAACCATTATGATTCCATTTATACCAGAAAGTATGAACTATTGTGCTTTATATGCATCCCTGACTGATTTTCCAGCACTACACTGTCAGGACTAAAGCCTTAAAGTGTCGCTGTGTGATCTATGCAGTTGTTTCATGTTCTGACCTGAGCCTCCTCTCCTGGGTCTCCTATGGTCTCGACCAGCCGAGAGAGGATGTCGGACAGCGTGGCGAGAGTCAGAGGTTGCTTCAGCGCCCTGAAAATCTGGAACGAGCGACCGGCGTAGTGTCGAGAAGAGCAGGACAGAGCCGTTTGTAGGGCTTCTTCACTCAGCAAGGACTCCAGCTGGAAACCTGAAGGGGATGCACATGTACACTCAGATAAATAGAAGTGTCCAAATCACACTTTTATCCAAAGCTGAAATCCTTAAAATAAGGAAACAAGTGGTGATTAGCCACACACACCTGACTGGGAGTGTTTGAAGACGGTCACCACGTGTTGGACAAAAACACTCAGCTGGTCGGCGCTCTTGATGTTTGGGTTTTTGGGCGACACGTCCTCGTGGTTCCAGAGCGGCCCTCGCTTTCTACAAAGCAATGTGACTTGTTAACGGGACAGTTCATGTGTTTCTATGAGGTTTGTTTTTATAGTTGATGTATTATTTTAGGAGATGGAGTTAGTAGAAACAGAGCAACACCTCAAAGAATAAATGTCAGTTAATGTGTACACTATATTCACTTCTCTTCAAAGCCACCAAACTCCTTTAACAAAAACAGTAATTCTACCTTGGAGATGATCTGGAGACTTTTTTCAAACTTGTGTTAAATGGTAGCTGTGTTTAAAACATTCTGCTGTAATGTCAAAAAGATCACTCACTAAACCCTGAAAGGCAGACACAGTACTTATCTGTGCTCTTTTCAAAGCCACCAGACTAACTTCACCTCTCAGTAAACAGAAGTTGCTTTGTTTGTGTTATTGTGTGATTTTGATGAAGCCGAAATAAAGTTTTAAAACACCAAAATCACACAATAATACAAACAAACTGACTGATCGAGGCGGTAACAGATCCAGTCTTCTGTGAGGTAAAATGACTGTTTTTCTCAATTGAATTTGGTGAGAGACAGCAAAGATCACAGCTTCAGTTCTATGTAAGAAAGGGCTGTCTGACAGCATGATAAAGCAGTAAAAATATTCTAAATATAGCGTACATTTTCACTAATATAGATTCTTTTAGGTGTCTTAAATGTATCTCGCTGCTGCTGCCATCCTCTGCAATACCAAAGTTTCTCTAAACTCCATTTAAGACAAGATAAGATAAAAACAAGAATTCAAGTTAAAAACAAGAATTAAATTAAAAAAGTTTTTATCTTCTGCTGGTAACACACTGACTATGGAGAAGAACATTTAAAATATATCCCTTTAAAGCTGTGAAATCTCACCACACACCTCAAAAACATCACTTCATGTTGTCACACCAGGCAAAGGAAGCCAATATGACACCAACCCGAAAATCAAAACCATGCGATATATTAAAAAAAAAAATAAAAAAAAATACCCGGTCCTTTCAGACACTGCTGGAGGCATGAAAGCAAATTATTGAACAGAATGAGGGACAGTGTGTTGACCCATCTGTTTGTTTCACACTGATAAATGTGGAAAATGTATCTTCTCACCTTGACGTGATGAACTCAATAAGCGCTTTGACCTTCTCGTCCTGTTCGACGGTGGCGTCGACCTCGCTGAGGAGCGACGGGGAGAGGTGGGACAGAGCGGACGATCCTCCAGCACCAAGACTGATGCTGGACGAGGTGGAGCTGGAGCTGAGGCCTGAGTCTGTCATCGGTGACGGCTGGCAGTCCGGCAAAAGCTCCTGGACTCCTGTAGGATCAATTTGACATTAAACACACAGGTTGTGACTAAAATGTTGAAGTCCTTCAGAGTCTCGTCTGATTCTGACCTGTGAGGTTGATCTCTGGAGCGGCCGGCTTCACGGTCAGGACCCTCGGCTCGTTGTAGTCCCTGTTGCGTAACAGCACCATGGCAACGGACTGAACGCTGCTGTTTCCTCCCTGGACGACGAGCAGGTGAAGCAGCAGACGCTTGCAGTGCTCGTACACTTCTGGGTGCTGGTGGTCAAACCCTGGGAGAAGAGGCAGATTAGACTTTTAAGAACACATTTAATGACACTTAAAAGCATTTTTCACACCTTGAAAAGTTAAAAATCAAATGTATTATCCTCCCCCCAGTGTCAGGTGTTTACCGCCGCTGCCCGAAATTAACAGGATTATTGATTAACTAAATATATTTAATGTTTCTGTAATGGTATGTTTAAGCTCTTTCATCAAAATGGTGTCCTCTATTCAATTTATTTTAATTTAAAGATAAATTTCTATCAAAGCACATTCTTATTATTTTTTGACTGAGAAGTTAAATTCCAGTCATTTCCTGTCATTCCTGAACAGAAAATGTTCTTTTTCCGTTTGTATTTTTTATTTCTCTTTGTTATTTGGGCTCATTGGGACCTGATAAGTATAAAAACTAAGCATCATCATTTGACAAGATGTAGTTATTGAGAAAAATTATGTATTTATTGTATTATGTATGTATTAGAATTAAGTATTAGGGTAAAAATAACATGTGGATGCCAGGTCTTAGTAGTTTAAAATACATAAATTAAACATAACTAAACAACTCTTTTATAATGTTTAAAAGTAGAATAGTAACAGTTTATAGACAACCCCAAATGTGATGTCAGTAACATCTTTAATTAAATACATCAAACCATGATTATCAAGACATTTTGAGACTTTCTAAGGATCCATTTGATATCCAGTTATTCCTGGCAGACACCAAAGACATAATTAGGAAGTGAGTTACCTATAAAAATAGCATGTAGCAGGAGGTGCAGGTAGGTACTCCACTCCACTTTGACCCCGTGGTCCACTATTAGGTCAGTCAGGAGGATAACTGCAATGTTACACCTGAAAACCAGAGAGACGGGTTAATTTAGGTTTAGAGAATAAAGTGTAAGGAGAGTGAAGGTGATGGATGGCGTACCTGTGGAGCTGCACACCGGGGGCGTTTGTCTCCGGCAGGTAGTCCACAAGAGGAGACCAGCAGCCTCCTGTAGGAGGGAAGGGGAGCGGCTCGGGCCGGTTGTGATCCATCACTTTCAGACGCCAGTTGGCGTAAAGTGGCATGGAGTCACCTGGAGAAGGGAGAACAGGAAGTGTTGGTGGGAATTACTTCTGAAAAGAAATGACTGTGAAAAATAACTGGTGAAATCTCTGCATGATGTGTGTGAAAGAGAAACTTATGAGCCTTGATGGCTGGAGGAGGAAGGTGGAGATGCATCAGATGATCCAACGCTCTTCTTGTCAACTCAATGAGTGCCACACGTTTTACAGAAAGAACCTTGTTCCAAAGTTTTTGTCCATTTTGAGTCATATTTCTAGACCCTCAGAATATTTAGTACTATGACTCTGAAAACACTGAATAGCTCAAATGAAAGAAGAGACTCTCTATTTCATCATGAAAAAAATGTTTGTTTTTACCTTGTTCCATTCTTGTTTTATCAGAGGTAGAGTAGAGGACACTTTCACCAAAATCAACACTTTTTGTCCACATTCTGTTTGTTTTGCTCTCTAATCTCGATCGTCTCCACTTCCTGTTTTGATCTCTGTGGTGTGTACCGTCTCTTTATGCTCTGACTACATCTCCCAGAAGCCCCAAAATTACTCATAGGCTGTGTGAGAGCGCCCTCTTGTGCCTGCTGCCGAAAAAAAACACTGACGTACAAACACGTCAATGGCACTCAGAGTTAAAAATAAATAAAAATACTCTTATTGCCTTCCTGGTCAGGTGCCTACAGATGTACTCTCATTGTATCTGACTATGATTTTTGATTATTAACTAATGCTGATATGTTTTATTTGAGAAGATTACCAAAATTTAATGACATAAATTAGATGCTAAATGATTGAAAAAGCTGTTGAAGAATAATCCAAATCACTTCTGGTTTGGTGCATCAGTTGCCTTCAGTCTGTTGCCGTCATATTTTCGGCTTGACTCAGCCCACAGAGTAGAGGAAAAGCAGCAGCAGTGTTCAGTTCAGAGGTGCAGAGAGTTTGATCTTACTCTTCTCTTCTTCGTAGGAGCCTCCAGAGCTGCTGCTGTAACGGGACTCCAGCCGGTGATGCTGCCGGTTCAGGTTACTGTTCAGACCGCTGTAGATGTCCAGGTGGGTGTAGCTGCAGGACAAGAGGACAAAAGGACATGCTTGATTTTATCATCAGCTCACAGGTCGCTGAGGCGTTTCTAAAATGAGTAAGTAATAATCAAGAAGTCAATCTATATTTCCCCCATAAAATGAAAGACACCAGACACTCAAACAGGAGATCTGAGTCTTGGACTTCCAGATCTTTTGACTGTATTTCAGAATAAACGTCTATATGCAAAAGCACTTCAAATTTGTGTAATTCATTGTTAAACTGACACAGGTAGCCCATACCTGTCCTCCATGTTTGAGTCTTTGATCTTGCTGTCATGGTGACCGTCGTTTCCTGGCACCATGGTGTTGCTGCTGGAGGTTGTTCCTGAAAGAGACGGACATGGAGACATTGACCATGTGGTGCTGAAGACGAGTCCGGAGCTGTAGACCGCTGCTGATCACTAACCTGAGGTGACGGAGGGGATCTTGTAACTGGAGGTGATGCGGTAATAGGGGGGGTTGTCCATGTGAGTGACAGCTGAGCAGACGGGATCGGTCAACTCCAGCTCACACATCAACTCCTCCAGCAGCTGCATAGTTTTATCTCTGCCCAGGTAAACCACCACTCGTTTCACCTGAGGACACACAGGTGAGAAACACAGGGGTGGAAACAGTGGAAACGATGGACGCGGCGCACCATCGCCAGTGACTTCCTGTGACTTACGTAGGGCAGGAGGCTGGGGTCACTGTTGACTCCTGACATGCTGATGAGGAAGTGCAGGATGATTTTGAGGTTCTTCGGCCAGCTGTCTGCTAACGTCGTCCAAACGTTCTCGATCTCCGACCAGGCGAACTCATCCCCGTACTGTAAGAAATAAAATCAGTTTGTGACTAAATAATGACAAACACATGCTAAAAAATACAATAAAAACAGCATCCTTCCTATTCTGTGTAATTTCACGTCACAGGTACTTTCTGTATTTTTATTTTTTTTTTGCTTTATTGCTAAAAACCCACAGTTTCTAGTATGTGAATACATACTAGGCCAGTAGATAATGTCTAGGAACATTTCCAATGCAGACGCTCTGTTAGCGGCCTCACCTTGGCGGTCATGAACATGAGATTGTTGAGCACCATGGTCGTTGCGTGAGGCGAGCCCCAGCCCTCCCCTCGGAGCCATCGCCGGCTGTTGACCATCATGATCTCCCGCTCGTGAGCGTCCTCATCGTCCTCACCACTGCCGCAATCCTCCGGCCGCCGCGAGGCTGGTTTGAAATCTACCAGCTCCACGTTGTTCATCCAAGGCAGGAGGTAGTGCAACATGACCTGACGACCTCCAGGATGCGCCGTCTGGATGCGCTGACTCACCTCTGGAAAGTGAGAGTTAGCCGATTAAACAACACCCTGCTTTTTTATTTTTCCTTCACCTTTTTGAACACTGACACTGGGTGGACAAATAAGAAATCTGTTAAGCTCTGGATCTGACGGTATTTGGCTTTTAAAACAAAGTGCTGCTGCTGTGAGGTTTTGGTGAAAACACCTCAGTCTTTTAAAACTTTACTCCTTGAAGCAACCCGCTGCCCCAGTTGCAAACCTGAGAAGATGGGCAGGGTGAGCTCTGGGTAGGTCCTGGCCAGCTCCTCAGACAGCTGATAGTAAGACACGGAGTAGAGGTGTGGCAGCGGCGAGGGAGGCGTCAAGATCCCGTCCGTTCGCTGGATCTCCAGTTTGTGAGCGTACCGGAAGAGCTTGGGTTCCAGGATCTGTTGGTTTCACACAGACGACTGCATTTAATCAAATGATAAAAGTGTTTAGAGCAAAGTGTAAAAGTGAACCTTCCTGACCTGTAACAGCTGCATGGCCACCTCATAGATGTCCCTGGAAGAATCAGCCGCCTTGAACAGAATCAGGTTCAGCAGCACCACAGTGTCGAACTGGTAATCCCTGAGAGAAAACACGAAATAAAAGCTGTATCTGAGGCTCTAAAAGACATAACACACCTACAGGCAATGAGCTGAAGCTGCTCTACCTGTTGTGAAAGACGTTGGCGATGGCCCTGAAGCAGCCGGCAGCCACGCGGCGAGAGCCAGTGTAGCAGCGATCCACGGCCCAAAACATGAGGTTGCTCTGGTCTGGATTGAGCTCCAGCAGCAGCATCACAGCCTCACAACCCAGCTGGTGGACCTGGAGGAGAGACGAGCACAAAGCAACAGTCACTGCATGGCCAACCAGAAGTGTACCAGTAACTAAATAAATAAATGGCAACACATATTTAATAAGAACACACACATCGAATAAAGTCTTGGTGCCAAACAGAACCATGAAATGATTTTAAATAGGCAGACTAACTGATGACAAGTTTGAAGACACCTGCGATGCAAAAAAAAAACCCACCTCCTTTAATATCCATAATTATTTTCAATATTTTTAGGGTACCATCTGGATTTTTGTCCAGGCCAGTTTGTTTTTAAAATGAATATATCATATCCAATTTCTCATTAGTTAATTTTCAGTCATTTTTATTTATTATTATTAAAGAAAATAGATAAATATCAACATCTCAAATTAAAATAAATTTAAATTAAAAAGCAGCTATGTGAAAAAAATAAAATATTCAATAATAAAACTGTGGGTTGTGCAAAGAGATCGTGACTAAAAACAAATCAGAAATGTCTTTAATAGAAGGAAGAAAAACTTAAGTGCTGGTTAGAAGGTGATTTATATCCTTAACTGCTTTTGTAAATAATCAATCTTAACGTGTTTCCTGGTGAAAACTTGATGAAACTCACTGACGTCTTGCAGTATTTCTTAACACCAGTAGGTGGCGCTGGAGTCGTGTTTTGGGAATCTGCCCTGCTGAACTTTGACCTCAGGAAGCCTCAAAGTCCAGACTGAACCAGTCATTCCTCACTCAGGGTTCTTGCACCAATTTAAAAGTCAAATTTAATATTTTAAGGCATCAACAAATACAATTTAAGACCCCAAAAATGTCTTAAAAATTTATTTAGTAGAAAATAAAAATCAATTTATTGTAGCACCTGACCAGTATGGAGTTTTTGAGGCCGATATTGATATCAATCTTTAGCAGGAAAAAAAAATTTATAACCAATTAATCTCCGATAATTTTTCATTATTTTTTTTCAGCCCTTTAAAACTTGAAACAACAATATAAATTGAATCCATAACACTTAACTTTCTTCTACAACTTTCAAGAACAAAAACTGAACTTTGTGAACAAAATATTGTGAAAAGTTGCAGTAAATCTCTGAATAATGTGTTTTGCTATTGACATTGAACGCCCCATCTAATTTAATACCTACAGCAAACACACAGTAAATTTAAGACAATTTAAGACCTTAATTACCCAGATTTTAATCTTAGACAGTTTAAGACTTTTCCTAGCTGCATCAACTGAGACATTATATTTATATACAGTATACATTAGAAAAACAGTTACCTTCATCCACTGAGATCACCTGGTACATATGGGACACAGTTCATGAGCTTCCTAGAGGTTTTATGTGGTTTGACAAGGACTGACAGTGTGTAACGAAAGAGCTAAGACTTTACCTTCTTGTCCTGAGAATCGAGGATGTTGTCCAGCCACTTGTAGAGGTAGCCATCAGAGGAGAGGCCAACATTATCAGCTACAGGTCCACAACACAACACTGCAGACATGGCCTGGAACATGAAAGCAGCTGTTAGCCGTCACTCCAGTCTGGATCCTACTGATTCATTTGTAAGACCGTCATCTTGTGTACCTTTAGTGCACAGTACTGATGGCGGTTGATCTGCATATTTCTGTCGCTGTAGCGGTCCAGAGGAGTGAACATGATGCTGAAGGGTCCGGCCCAGTGACTGAACAGCATGAACAGACTGTGCCTCAGCGACTGCTGGGGGAAGATGGTCCTCCTCTGGTGTACTGGACACAATTAACAAGAAAGACACGTTCATTTTTATTATCCTGTATATACTTCAGCTTTAGACAAGACAGTCAGTGTACATGATCTGTTTTAACTGATCAGACCAGAACAGCCCTGACCTCTGACCTTTGAAGGGGTGCTGTGATATCTGACACCTTTCTATCAGAAGAAGCATTACCTTTCTTTTTTTTATAACAAATAAAAAATAAGAAACAGAACAGGTCAAAAGATCACAGTTTTGAGTTACAGATATGTCGCTCTTCTCCTCTCTGTCGCTCTATTGACAGTATAAGACAGCCACAGTTGGTTCTAAAACCTTTAGGAGGTGAGTGTCATCCTTACGGAGTCCCTCAGGTACATAACTGAGAAAGAGGGAAGTGAATGATGTGGTGACCCACAATTTTGGAGCTGATAATAAACACTTCCTTCCAGTAAGTCTGAATAGAGGGGCAGGACCAGAATCCTTGGACAACTTTTGATAGATCCTGACCACTGCAGACCAGGACCACCCTACCAGAGCTCTAGCCAAAACATGCTGGAACATTTTTCCTGCTTCTAAAGGACTAAATGTTCATTTGTTGGCTTATTTATGTTATATAACATCATGCCTGATCGGTGTATAGACATTAAGAGACATACCTGGGACATTCTGGATGATATTGGCCACCAGTGCACTGAAGTGGCACCGAATGTCCTTCAGCGTGTCCGAGTCTTTGTCGTTTTCAGCCTCCAGCAGCTGCCTGGTCAGATCGACATACTCCAGCAGGGTGCTGTTCAGAGAGTGGCTCTCTCCATCCAACCCTCCACTGGCTCTGTGAAAAAAACAAAATATCATTAAAACCACTTCTAAAAATGAAAGAGCAAACCTGTTCCTTGTTGCAGCGTCATTACGTACATCTGACTGATGACCCCAGCATCAGCCAGCAGCTCAAATATCCGGACCAGCTGGACCCTGAGGATGTCACGACGCCGGCGTCGCTTCATGTTCTGCAGAGCAAAGAGAGCAGCAGTTCACTCAGTACAGGTAGAAATAATAATTCCTGGTATCAGTGAAGTGAACTTACTTCAGGTCGCCTTTCCAGAGCCTCTTTTATGATGGGATTTAGCTCCTCTATCAATTCTCTGAAGGACAGGAAAGTCACATATAAATAAACAACTAAAAGCTTTTGAATCAAGGTACATTACTGCAAAACTGCAATTAATAACACAGGCTTTTATTTGCTCAACCTGAGAAAAGCATCTAAATGGGTCGAGCCTTTAATTCCTTTCAATCAAACACAAAGATGGGAAATACTACCAAGTGGTTTGTGTAAACCAGAATGAATGTCAATTGTCTCAAACTAGGTTATGGGATAACATTTCAGCTATGAATCATGAATTTAAAAGGAAAAGGAGTGAAAATTTAACAGAAAAATGTGGGGAATGTTTTTATTTTGTAGCAAGTGAGGTAACTAAAACAAGCATACCCAAAAACACACTGCAGAGGAAAACCTGGTTCATGTAAGTTAAAATGCGCTCAGCAGTGGACTTCACATGACAATATTCACAACTAGAAAAAATATGTTTTGATTCTTTTGACCCTTGCAGAATAAAGTAATCTAAATAACTGAGGGATGAGGAGAGGAATGATATAATAAGGACCGATATAAAAAATAAGAAGCAGTGACATCAGTAGATTAAGTAGGCAAATAAAATATGGACGCATATTCAGACTTTATGACCAAATAAAAGGCAGGGAGTCACCTGTTTTATTGTCTCTCTTGTTCACCATGCCAATTAATCTGAACTGACTTTATTTGGTGCTCATGGTTTCAATAAAATTAAATGGACGACTAAATTTCCACATTGATCAAGACCTGTCAAAAAGCGAAACCACAACTAGAGCGTCTATTTTGGGCTCGGCTTTGCAGCGAGGATATCGCAGATCCAGTGTTGTTTACCTGAAGGCCACGGGGTTGGTCCGGCCAAGCCCCAACACCAGAGACTCTGTGATGTCCATGCTCTCAGAGCGCATCATGGGAACGATGTGTTTGAACAGGGAGGAGGGGGACGGAGTACCAACGATCTGTCAACGCCAAACAAAGAGCAAGGTCACGGCTGAAATGTGGAAATAAAGGAATAAAATGGCATGCATGGCTGTCGTTATTCCACACTTTTCTAACTTTTTCAACCGGCAGTGCATCGTCTGCATGTTCTCACAGAGCTCCTGACCTTTGAATCATAACTGTAGCCGCTCTCCGGCGTGGACGCCAGCGTCTCAGGCGGGGAGCAGCGGACGGAGCCGGAGGTGGAGGACGAGGAACACATGGAGGGGGAGGCGGAGCTGCAGCACAGAATCAGGTAGTTCCTCCAAAGGCCCACATAGGAGTCACTGCTGTTCAGGCTGTTCAGCTTTTTGGCATTGATGGGGCTACTGAAGGTGGACAGGAGAGGTCAGAGGTCAGTGATATAAACCTCAACTGACCCTTTCAAAGTCATAACATACTATAAAAAAAAAAAAAAAAAAAAAAAAGAACCACGCACAATAACATGATTATACTCAGGAAACATACTTGATGTCTACTTGTGGAGACAGCAGCTGCAGGCGGGTGTAGGCAAACATCCAGGCGTAGTTGAGGGCGGTGGGGCAATGTTTGGGCAGGTTCTCCTGCCGCAGGTAGCTGGACAGGCTGATGACCCAGGGGTCCTGGCCCTGAGTGACGTGGGCAAACACCCAGATGTGCGAAGGGCTCACTACGTCGAACTGGTGGCTGATAGGAGACGAGCTCCACTCGGCTAGCGTCTGCAGATCGATCCCGCTGGGGCAGTACAGCAGGTTGGTCTAGGGAGACGAGACACACTGAGTCCATCTGCGCTTTGAGTTTTATGATTCTGTGAACAAGGGAAGGCGTTTTTACCTGGTCAGCTCCGGTGAGATGAATGAAGCTCTCCAACACTGATGCACTTAGTCTGTCCATTACATCGATGGCCAGTTCCTCATCCAACTGAAAGATTTAAGCAGACGTCAGGAAACAGAGTAATAAAAAAACAGTTTGACCATCGCAATAAAACACGCCGTGGGTTGAGTTATCACCTTGCCGATGCCCAGAGCAGTGTGCAACGCACGGACCTCCTTCAGGACGTTAACAGCCAGCCTGCGTGTCGCAGGACGGCAGCTACAAAGCACCACCAGAGCCAAACCCTCCACCACATGCAGCACCGCTAACAGCGGAATACGCTCCAGGGACAGAGAGTGGCCGCCGCTCGAGCCCTGAGCGAGAGAAAAATAAACCTTATTAATGCCACAGCGGGGAGAATTACAGCGTCACAGTTGCAAAAGTTAAGTGACAAAACAATATAAAGATGTTTTTTAACAGTAGAACAAAGTAAATGTTAAAAAATTAGGTCAAATAAAGTAAAAAAAAAAAAAAAAAAAAAAGGATAAAAGTATATACAGTTTGTCCTCCAATACAAAGTAGGCCTACATTTGGAAATAAATTACACTGTTAATGAAAATGCTTGGTTTAAATAATAAATGTTAATATTGCACATCACACTTTAATAATTTAAAATCATTATAATGACAATTTAAGTCACTCTAAACTTTAAGCCAATTGTACAGAATGCCTAAAGAGTAAAAAAAAAAACAAAAAAAAAAACAAACAGTGATTTTATTTGTGTTTATGTTTTAAGAACAAGTGAAAAATGGCTAATTATCTGTGAAACAGTTGTTTTTTGTCAGGGTAATTTTCTAAGTGTTTGTTATTGAAATACTTATTTTGGTAACTATTTTTTTCTTTTTTACCTATTTTCACAGATGAAAAAAAATAATTTAAGGAACTTGTGATACTTTCGCAACTGACTGAAACAGATGGACGCAGGTAAACGAGAGGTTAACTTGAGTGGGAGAGAGTGGACTGATGTTTGCTTAATATGGGCAAACTTTATATTATTATTATAAATTCATAGTATATTACATGCAGGATACTGCTTTCTTCTTTGTTCCACTTTAATTTGTTGCACTGTGAAACCAAACTAAACAGAAAAGAATCATTTTTAGTCTGCTTAAACAGCTTGTGACAGTTTTATCTTTCCTTGACCGACCTGAACGTCGTGGCTCTTATTGCTGCTCTGCACCGCCTGCCTCCACTGGCTGATGAGCTGCAGCAGCATCTTGACAGCGTTGTCCAACAAGGTGGGATGGACGTCCGTCACCTCTCGGACGATGAAGTAGACGAAACCTGAGAGGACGTCCTCGCGCCACTCTGGGAAATCCACCATCAGGGCCTGGAGGGTGGTAAAGGCGAGGCCACGCAGCTCCTCATCCATGTGGATGGTGAGTCTGGAGGAGGGAGGACAACATTAGCAGAGCCACACAGTGCTGACATTTCTGCAGTGAGGTTAGAGGGTGTAGAGTTACTTGGCTAGAAGCTCGATCAGGTCCTGTCTGCTCATGCCATCTGGTATCAGCCTCGGGATGGCGGCCACACAAGTCCTGAACAGATCGATCTTTGGCTTCCTCTCTCCCCTGAGGAGCAAACAGCTCATGAGAAGCAGCCACAGGAGTGACGTAAAAGTATGAAGTGAGGATTCAGCTACATACGTGATCATGTCCTCGGGCTCTTTGTTGGACATCTGTACGTTGGTCATGCTCATGGAGCGCCCCACTTCCTTGTCCAGGTGTCGCAGGATGTTATCTAAGGCCTTTCTTACTTGTGGGTAGTACAGCGACATGCCTGGAAACACCAGCGTGTCAGTCCACACACACAAGAACAACACAGAAATAACTAAAAAGTCTCTTCTTGTCACGTTTCAAGAAGCAGACCTACCTATGCCCTTGGCTTCCTCGTCGGTGAGGGTGGTGTTGAGGAAGATCTTTTTGACTCGCAGGGTGTTTCCAGAGGGCATGATGATCCCGGTCGTAGGCATAGGAGGCTCGCCATCTTTCTGCTGGAGGCTGTCGGCGATCACCAAGAAGGCTCGCAGACCGATATTCATCCTCTGTCAGAGGAAGACAACAGGAGGGAGAATGAGCCACAGAATCCACCCATCTCCAACAACATGAGACCTCTGAAGTGTCTGCTTTACCTCTGGGTTGATGGCAAAGGTTTTGTGAGACTTGCCCACACACAGGAGGTCATAGATGATCTCCTTCATAGCAAAGTCCAGTCTTTCCTGGAACAACAACAGAGCAGAAATCACCTTTAAAACACATCATGGACAGTGTAGATCTTATATATACTTATATTTTGATCCAAATATGTCTTGAAATTGTGCAAGATACATATACAGAGCTTAATGAACATTATTACAGCAGCAGCAGCATCACCTCACCTCACTTTAACTGGATTAATTCTTTCTTACTGAGCTCCCTACTCTTCACCATTCTGAACATTTGTGGAAACAGTAGATAATTCTCTCCTTCTGACTTTAATCTAATCACGTTTAACGCTGACAGCCTGAATAGAGACACATGCTAATTCCAGGTGTGAACAGGTGCACTTAAAAACAGCCACTACATTTTAGAGCCAGGTGTGTCAGGTGCCCCGGGCTCACCTGAGCTATGAACTGGATGATCTTGACGAAGATGTTGAGGGGCGTGTCCCTGGGCACCACACTGCGGGAGCCTTTGGGGAAAAGTGCTGAAACGATGCTGAGCAGTCGACTGGTGGGAAACAAAAGGGGGTATTTTTATGTTTTACTTCCTGCTAAACAGAAGTGTTGATCTGTGTGTGTGTGTGTGTGTGTGTGTGTGTTACTGACCTCTGTGTGACAGTGTTACTCTCACACTTGATCCTGATAATGTAGACCCACAGCAGTCTGTAGAGCGACTCCAGCGCCACACGGGACATTTTGGGATCTTTGTTCTGTGGACGGAAAAAAAAACAAAAAAAAAAGAAGAAAATATGAGCTTATGAGCTATTCAAGTCAATTAGTCCAGTTTCACTACCTACCTGTGAGACTTGTGAGATCCAGGGTTCTTGCAGCATTTTAAAAGTCACATTTAATACTTTTTCAGACCTCAACAAAAATAATTTTAGACCCAAAAATGTCAGAACAATTTCTTTGGTAGAAAATAGTTTTTTATTGTGCGGCCAGAACAATATGGAGTTTTTGAGGCCCATATCAATATTTAGCAGGAAAAAAAATGCTAACTGATTAATCTCTGATAATATTTTTTATGAATCCTTTTTCAGCCCTTTAACACTTTTTCTACTACTTAAATTTCACAACTTTCAAGAACAAAGAAGTGAACAAAATAACGTGCAAAATTGCAGTAAATCTCTGAATACTGTATTTTCCAACTGGCATTAAAGGCACCGTCTGAAAATTTAATACTTACAGCAAATTTACGGTACATTTAAGACAATTTAAGACCTTAATTACTCAGATTTTAATTTAAGACATTATAAGACTTTTTAAGGAATGACATCTGAACCGTCTAAGTCCTCATGGTCTGAACTTTAGTCACAGCGTTTCTCTCATCCACTGAAAATAAAATGAAGGGTCGGGTCGAGCTGAACGATGAATAATTCAACAACAAAAACTGTAATGAAGGCAGAAATGTCAGCTGTGAGCTCAAGACATAACCACTTAAAGGTGAGTAGTACTTGCTATCTTCCTGTTTGTACTTTTTAAAACACGTCTGTGTGTTGTGATATTTGCTGAATATATCTTTCAGGTGATCTCCCTGCAGCTGGCTGCCACTTTATCTTGGATTTTGAAGTAAAATGAGGAGATGTCATACAGTTTAGAGTTGGTAGATACCTTCAAATGTTACTTTTGGACATTTTTTACAGCTCTATCAAACATAGACAAAGGGACGTTAGTTTTGCTGGTCTGGATCTTAAATTGGTTTTATTCTTTTAATCACTACAACATCGACATCAACAACCTGTGGCGACAGTGCTAACTCCTACTATGTTAGTAATAAGATTTTTTAAAATTTTGGATTTAAAGCTGACAAAGGAGGCGAGCAGAAAAACAGTTGAACATCTGAGAAGCTCATAATGGTTTTATATATTTTCTTTTTGAACTATTCTGCACTATATGTACATTTTTAATCTGCTCATTTCCTGCTTTGCATTGCAACAGATTAGCAAGACTTTCCTTTAGGATGAATAAAGTTTTATCTCAGTGCGACCCCTAATTGTAAAATGGAATAAAAATCTATCTATTTGGGCGTTTGTCTTCATATAAACTGTGTATGACAGCTTCGCTTTAGTGGTTTGATGCTTCTGTATCTCCTTTTATCATCTGTATATCTCAATACTTAACATAGATTAACCAACAAAGCCCTAATTTGATGAATAACACATTTAAAAACTACCATGGAGTTTTAATTTGGTAACTCCAAGTTTCACATCAGATCATAGCGCGGCCGCCTGATTAGCACAGTGCTAACGAGTGCAGCATGGCTTAACAGTGCTACACTGAACAAACAGATCAAGTCTGAAACAATCATGAAGAGTAAATAAGAAAATGTCTGTTTATGAGACAAAAACTGCAAACCTCAGTCGATCAGTTCCTCTTTCACCTGCGACCATTTGTTGAATATTTCAAACCAGTCAGACTGAACAGTAAGCAGATCACTGATAACTAACTAACATCAACTAGGGCAGTTTCATGTCATTAAAAAAAATAATAATAATAACAAAATACATACAATACCGTGATCTCAGATTTAATACTCTACAATTATTAAATAAAAAAGTTAAGCAAAATAAAACAAGAATATTTTGAAGGGTTTAATGAACAAAAGAAAATGCAAACTGGGTCAAAATAAATCTCACTTGTCGGTTCACTTATTTGTCTCCAATATCAATAAGCTGACTTTCCATTTAACATAAACATCAGTAAAAATCTAAATATGTAACTACATACCAGACAAAAGCCACCACCACTGCCCAAAAACACAAACCAGCTCAACAACAAAGCCTAAAACACAACGTCACAAGTGACAAGCAGCTCCTCTTCAGGCTTCAGGGTCACTACAGAAAAAGAACTTTGAACCCTGTTCCCAAACAGGAAGGACTTTACTAGCCTACGTCCCGGTCCAGGACCTGGGACCTGAGCACCAGGCAGCTCGCTGACACCAGATAACTCACCTGCAGCGTCTCAATCTGCTTTCGGATGCTGTTGTTAGACGGCATCTGGAGCGAGTCAACGTAAGACAAAAAAAAAAAAAAAAAAAAGATCAAATGACAGGAGACAAAGAAAGTGGGGTTTGGGGAAGGTCACATGCAAGTTAAAAACAAAAACTACACAAATATGACAAGAGCTCTGAACTCTTGTCAGTGTGTCAGTACAAAAAGCAGACATTTTTATTACTGAAACACCATGGACTGTTTAACACGCCACTTGTGGGTTTATTGGTGGCATGCTGGTGATAAAAAGTAACAGGCCACTTGTATTTGCTGTACCATATTTCAACATAGAGTAAAATCTGAGTTCAATAAAAAGTAAAGCAAAAATAAGGTGTGCTGTGGTCTGGAAATCAGACAGTGAGAAAAAGAAAACACAGAAATACAGGAGAGGGTATAAAGGGAACACAGGAGGAGGAGGAACGAATGGAAAAATGGGTATTAAAAAAAAGAAGCCAGTTCACCTACAAAGCTGACAAGTAGTGACACCCAAATTAATAATCCATTCAAATCCATGTCAAGCACACTCATAATGCTGCTCTATTTTAACCCTGTGGTGACTACTTCACTTTAGAAACAGGGAAGCCCAATTATAGCAGAAATTATGAACATTTTTCACTCTTGTCAGTGATTTTTTTGTGATGTTTTTTATATTCTCACTGCAATTTATGTCAAATAAATAAGAAAACTGTAATTTTACCTCTAAGAACACAGAAGTTGGTGGTCTATTGTTGCCTGGATCGGTAGTTTTTTTTTTTGTTTTTTTTTTGTTATTGTGTGATGTTGGTGAATATGAACTAACCTGTTTAAAAGGCCTCAGTAACACAATAACACAAACAAACTAACTTACATATGCTAACTTAAAGCAGCAGACCAGCAGCTCCTGTATTATGAGAGGAAAAATTACTAATTTTGTCAATGGAGTTTTGTAGTGGAGGGCACAGACAGGTATGATGGCTTCAATTCCCCAAAATATCCTAAATATACACTTAGACTGATTCTTTTATGTGTCTAAAATCTACAGCAGTAATCCTTTCTGTGATACACTGTCTATGGAGAGTGAAGATTATACAAACACACTGAGAAACATCTCAACTGTCCACTTAAAAAGATTTACTGGTAGAGCAACCACAGGGTTAAAAATCTCTGTTTGGACAAGAAGCCCTAAAAAAAACATTACTAAAATCATCACTACACTCAAGCCTTCTCACAAACCCATAAAAAATGATCTCAACCAAAGAATCAGCATCAACCACCACTCAGAAGCTGATTTTCAGATGAAGGAAACCTAAATCAGTTACAATGGAGAGAGCGAGAAATGCTGGAATGAGATCACTGAAGAGACAGAACCATCGGAAATCACCAAAAAACAGGAATCTATCCACCACAAGATCAAACAATCTCCACAAAAAAATAGGTCAATCAACGCAGAATGGGAAAAGCAGCCATTGAGTCGGTCGGTCAGTAATTCAGTCGATGGGTTTCTGGGTTGAAATTAGCAATTTCCACGATGGTCGAGGACAGGAGGTTTGATTGGTTTGTGATTGATTCACGAGAAGTCATTAACAGACCTGAGTTAAAACAGCACTTGAGATAATATGCAGCTAAAACTGAGGTTTAAAGAAGCTAAACGTTAGTTAACCCGCTGTGAAATTAGCTGTGACTACGACATTAGTGACAGTGTATGTTTTTACTTTGATCATAAATTATAGTTTCTTTTAATTAAAGACTATCAAGTCAAGTGCTATTCCTATCCAGATCTGGTTGTGGGTAATGGAGGACAGAACCACAGAGCACACACCCCTTCACATCAGTGCACCTACAATTAACGCCTCTAAACAGTAAAGCTGATTATTTCTCTCACATCAAGAACACCAAAGTGTAATTTTAGGTTTCATAACAGGAGTCATAAGACCTCTGATGCTGACTTTCATCTGAAGAAAGGGGTCATTGTGCTGCACAGAAATGGACTGGGTTTAGAGGCTGGTGGTACCTTCAGGTGCGAGAGGCAGTTCTGGAGGAAGATGTGCCAGTTGTTGAGGAAGAACTGCTTCTGACTAACACACAGCAGGCATGTCACCAGGGGATACAGAGCCTGAGGGGAGGGCAAACAGCGTCAGCGGCATCAAAACAAAGTGCTTCTGTCCACACAGACTCAGCTTTATGTGTGCACAATTTTGTAATTTAGCGTCTGATATAAGAGGGAAAATGAGCACAGACATTACAGACAGGAAAGAAGATGAAGAGCACGATTAGGGCGACAAATGACAATTATTTTTGTCAGTCAAGAGGAGCACCTTGCACAGACAAGGGATTTGACTTGATGTTGAAAGCTAACGGTGCTCACATAAAATATAAAAAATATAAGGACTTTCCACAGCCAGCATTATGTACAGTTGTTACAATAACTGTAGAGTCAATATAATATAGTTATATTGCACTTTTCATATTTCATTGGTGATTAATCTGTTGATTACTTTATGATTAACTGGTTAGTTGTTTGGTCAATAAAACATCAGAGAATAAAATCTATGACATTCTCAAATATAATCACTTTCATGTCACAGAGGAAAGAAAACAGGAAATATTCACATTTAAAAAGCTGCAATCAGAGAAAACAGATTTTTTTTCCTTAAAAAAATAACTCAGATTAGATAAATCAGTAATCAGAGAGTTGACAACTAATCAATTAATTGTTCTAAATAGAATCCTAGATATAGTACTAGTAATAAAAATAATAAAAAAAATAATCCTCATTCATTATTAGAGATGCAACAATCAAATGGCCACCAGTTAAAACCAGCCTGCTGTCAGCTCTTCAGTCTCTTATTTCCACTATATATTTTCTGCAGAACGTTTCATCAATGAAATGTCAGAAACAGTGAGAAAAGTCCAAGTGATGCCTTTAAATGTCTTGTTTCATCAAAAAAAAAAAAGATACTCACTTTATTATGATATAACTGAGACAAGCCAAAAATATATGTGAGAAGTTGAAACATCAATTTCTGTTGTTTTAGTATGAAAATTTACTTTAATGGATTATCGAAATAGTTTAGTTTTCTGTTGATTTAATCGTTGCAGCTCTAGATTTAATTGTGTGAATACTTTTTAAAATTAATTAGACATTTGCAAAATTAATTAATTTGAGGTGTTAATCTAATATCTTTATTAGTATTATTTACACTATTATTCCATAAGTGTTTTATTTTCTTACTTAAAACGTGTTTATGGTGCTGTAAGTAAATTTCACTTAAAAAATATTCTATCCTATATATTTCTGAATGATGATGATGATGAAGGGCTGGTTGTGCTGGAAATGTTGACAAAAACAAGAAGAGTGAAACACAAAAGGAGGAGGAAGTAAACAAAGATTATTATTATAATAATAATTATTATTGTTATTATTACCAAAGAGTGCTTCTTTCTGGAGCTCAGGTCAAACGTCGTCTGGTACAGCATCTCCACAAAGTTCTTCAGACACGGCACGTTGACTTCATTTTTCACCGCCTGAGGAGCGACGAGTCGTTAACATGGATCTAAAAAACTGACAGCAGAGTTGAATCCTCTGAGGTGAAACAGTGGAGGTTGTTGGAAAGTTACTCACAGCTGCGACAGGAATGAGGATCTCGACAAAAAGGCCTGCTAGAGCATGCTTTATGTCCTTATCCTTGACTTCCAGGAAGTACTGGGCACACTCCTGAAAAATCAAAGGCACAAAGCAACTGTGAAGAGGACTCAGAGGATGTGTGACGTAGAAACTACAAGCAAACAGAAGCACTTTTTAACTAAACTGTTTTTATGAGAGAGAAATCTGTGTTCACATCTCAGCTCCAGATGAAATGCACCTGATAGATATGGACTAATGTGAGGTGGACAGAGCTCTAACTGATGCAGAATCAAAGAGTGACGCTCACATGACAAGAAAAGGAGCGTCCAGCTTCCTGTTATTGTCATTTTCCCTCCGTCAGCTGAGTCACTGAGGCTGGGAAATCTTTTTTTAATCTCATCACTGTGACTTCAATAGGAGACAACCTTAATGGCAATGACTTTCACAGGGCTGACCTCAATCAAAGAGGTTGACTAATACTCATATGATTTTGCAGACTATTCAATTAGTTGATTTAATAGACACAAAGCATCACAAAGAAGTTTGGGAGTTTGAAAAAAGCATTAAAAAATAACAAAAGAAAAGAGAAATCTTACTTGACTGAAACCGAAATGACAGATTAATCGACTACAAAAAGTGTCAGGCCAAGATCTGTTCACTTAAATATCAATACAAAAATGTAAATATCCTGTAAAAAACATTCGATGGGTAGAAATCATGATAAATACAGAAACAAAGTGGTGGACACAAACAAAGGTAGTTAAATGAACACAACAGAGGGTTTAGAAGAGAGAACAGAATGTTTGTTTTTACCAGTAAAGAAAACGGTCAAAACTCATCAAGCTTTATGAGGCGCAGAGTTTGTACAAAGCTGCAACTGTATATACAGAGATTAATAAATTTATTATCCCTCCACCCAGGGTGTCAGGTGTTTACCACCACTGTCCTAAATTAACAGTATTACTGATTACCAAAGTACTACTTAATGTTTCTGTAATGGTTAATACACCATATTTTTTTGACTGAAATGTTAAATTTGAGTTATTTCCTGTCATATATATATATATATATATATATATATATATATATATATATATATATACACGTGTATATACGTGTATATACACGTGTGTATATATATATATATAAAATGCTGTCATTTTCCCAAATAAACAGCTACAAGTTACCTGCATGAACTGAAAAGAAGCCTCAAAATCCTCCACAGGATACATTTTCACCCTGAAGAACTTCATGCCCATGATGAGGCTGATGATGCTCTGGACCACGTAGGGACTCTGCTCTTTCTGCCGGAGCTCCTTCAGCTCTGTGATGAACTTCTTCCTCACTGCCTGAAACCTGAAGCACAAACAAACACAATACATGCACACCTCCACAAACAAAGCACCGCTAAAGTGATGAGAGAAGTTGAGAGGCACGAGCTACTCAGCTTACTTTGACTGTGTGAGGACCCCAATGACCTCAGCGTACAGGTCTGCAATGATGTGCACGTTGCCAGTGTTTGGGCCACAGTACCTGGAAATCAAAGCTCATGTCAACAAGTCGTAAACAAATAAACATTTATTTTTTTACGGATTATTTTGTTAAGGAAGTACCGAGAGGTGATAAAGGGAAAATAATTCTGGTGATCCAAGTTTCTACATCTGATTGAAATTGTTTTCTCTCCTGTCTTTATGACTCAAGAAAACAATATTTATTTTACATTTATAGATTTCGAGCTTCAAGTTCAACATACAAATGGTACATATGTTATATGGTTAATAACATTTCACAAATTAAAATTTACCAAGAAGAAAACATAAAAAACATGAGGTAACTTCTTGTGTTTGAAATGAGTTTTATATCCTGACAATATTTTTTTCCATTTGTTATTCACAGATGATAAATACAACTTTTAATAACTAGAAATTTGGTTTTCACACAAGGGAAAAAAGTTAATTTGAAGATTGTAAATAATATATTATCCTGAAAACCATTTTTTCCCACCTGCTCTCATGTCATAAACACAGGAGAGAACTTAATTTAGATAATCAGAATTTTCTGTTTTCTAACTTTTCTGTATAACTGACGACAAAAACCTTCAACGACTGACTGACTATAGAACCAGTCTATTAAAACATAAATAATAAAACACATGAATACACAAATAAAAGACGGCAAAGCCAAACACACAAGTGTGTCATTCATCTCTGGTTTATCTGCTGATGCTTACTCACCCCTCTTTGTGTTTAAAGTGCTTGAATGCCAGGTTTAGAACTTCGTGAACTAGAACATCTGGCACTGGGTGAAGAGGAATCTGTGACAAAAACATATATTAGAACCATTGATAGTCTTCACTCTTTCTCTTTGCATCCATTCATCTCCTTCCCTTCCCCACACTATCAAAGCTGAGGACAAATTAACTCTGGTCTGCAGGGAATCACTTATTTCTGCAAATAACAAAGCACTCTTATATTTCTTAGTCTGTAAATTACAACGGAAATAATAAATAAAGCCCTCTTATTATAAATAATAGATAGATTAATGTACTGTGTGTTGATGTTTCACCTGTTTGACTTAACTAAGTACATAAACTACAAAATGATATCAAAGACAGTGAGAAACCCTGCGTCCGTTTAGCAACAGAGAATCTGACTTTACTGATGTCACATCACCAGTAACACAGAGCCTGAACTCTACTTATAGACAAACGTACAGGAAAGATGTTTCCACCTATTTCCACAGTAGTAGCATGTGTATTTTTATAAAGTGTCTACCTAAATACCTAAGTATTTAAGTATTTGTCTAAGTATCTAAGTACCTGTCTAAGTAGCTATGTAAATGTGTATATGTATCTAAGTATCAAAGTATCCATCTAAGCATCTATCTAAGAATCTAAGTATTAATCTAAGTATCTGTCTAAGTATCTATCTAAGAATCTAAGTATTAATCTAAGTATTTATCCATCTATCCCTCTAATACTGTAGCAGGATCAACCACAGCCACTTGTTTGGATAAGATGAAGTTGATCTGGGGTCAAACATCTTCATTTCCACTCCTACATGCAAACATCCAGTAGTGTCTTTAGACAGTAAAGTGTCAGATAACTCACCTGTTTAAGAACTTCCACTGAAACTAAACAAAAAATGAAATCTATGGCTAAGTCCCTCCGTTCCAGAAGGTAATCTTTATCTCGGTGCTGTTCGTCTCTACGAAGAGTCAGAGAGAGAAAATGGTTGAAATTTTGATCTTAAATCACTCATAAGTGATTTGTTCATGATGAAGGAAAGGAAGAGGAGCAGCTCACCCTTTGGACTTGGTACTGGACCGAGGTCTGTACTCATAGGACTCGTCCTCGGTGCCGCTCTGCCGCCGGTACCAGTCGAACAGTGTGCGCAGCAGGGAGGGCAAACAGTGTTCTGCTATTGAGCTCATAGAGCTTATTAACTGGAAAACAACGGCAAACAGACATTAACTTCACTCACTGCTACTAACACACCTGCTTTCCATCACATTCATGAGCTAATGGACATCGTGGAGAATACTACGGAAGCCCTGACAGGCAAAAAAAAAAAAAAAAAAGGTTTTGCATTTTGTTTGTCCTTCTAAAGTTCCTTTTTTTGTTTTCATTACTGTCATTTTTCATCACAACACAACAAGAACCATTTGCATAACAAATTCACACAGTTTGCATTTTACACCTCATAATTTAAAAGTCATATCTATAATTTAAACATATTTCATTTAACTGTTGTAGGCATGTATTACTATTATTACTTATTCTGTTATTCCATTATTGTAGTTTCATTGTGTTTCTTATGTATAACTTGTTTATGCTGCTTTTTCCCCAAATGGGGATCAATAAAAATATTCTATTCTTTACATATTCTATTCTTTGATATATATATATATATATATATATATATATATATATATATATATATTTTTTTTACATGAAAATTTTAGTCCTGGTTTGAAAATGTGGCATTTAACTGTAGTGTTTATTTGTGTTTAAATTTCACCATAGTTTTGTGTTGCTTTTGGCTGTCTTGCGTGGCCTTCTATCTTTTTGCCTTTTTTGTCTGTCAAAACACAATGAAAACTCTGTTTAAAAAGGTGCCTGACAACAAAACAGCTCTGCAATCCTGCAAACACTGATGGTCAATCTGTGCCTTTTAAACCAGTCAGTGTCAGAGATGATCTACATTGTGTGTTTAGCTTTACCTTTGACCTCAATAAATAAATGTTTATAAGTTTATGTTTTTTTTTAAACATGGGATGACATTTTTGTGGTCAACTCTGGTCCATGTCTGTTTCGGCACCCACACGCACGGACATACGCAAATTGACAAAATAACAGACGTGTTCAAAATAAAAGTGATGCTCAGCTGTATTGCACGGTGCCATTGACCTCTCGAGAACAGCCGGATGTGGCCCCTGGGGCCGCACACCACCCAGGTCTGGTTCAGACAATACATAAAACATGAGACGAAGTGGTCAGTCGACATAAACCAGGTGTGTGTGTCAGTATTTAAGGGAGGTGGATGATGATGGATGTTAGGCAGGAGAGTTATGCAACCACTCCCTCTGCCCTTATGGCGCTGGACAGAAACACGCCTGACGCTGATTTACTGCCGAGGATGACACAGCGATTCTCCACTCTCACTTTTGCCATTTTCTCCCCCTCACTCACAATGGGGGACAGCTGGATCTATAGCTCCATATCCTCACTGGCTTTGTGTTGTGCTGAACAAAGCGTTCTGCAGTGGGCCGGCCTATTGTACAGCAGAGTCCTGCAGCGGCTGCAGATGAGCAGGGGATTCATGGTCACAATCATACGTAACAGCATGAGCATCGTACTGACCTGGTCAAATTGTGCATCTTCCCCTCTCTGGAGGGATCTGGACAGAGGTTTCTCCTGTTGGGGAGAAATTCAGAATAAGCTGCTGACGAGTAAACCACTCAGAGACAACTGGAGATATATAACTACTGTTATTATCATCATCATTATTATTATTATTAGTTGTCTGTTTGTTGTCATCTCATTACTGACAGTTTCACCACAACAACAACAACAAATGTTGCACCAGACATTGTTTAAATATTTCATTTGCTATTTACTCATGGAGGGCCACTGACATATTTTAACGTCATTTAAAATCTGACGCTTCGGTACCATCAACATAATAATACGTCAAAGCGTTTTTCGGCAGCAGATCGCAGATAGCGGTCTCCCGCAGCCTGTGAGTAATGTTGGGGCTTCTGGGAGATGTAGTCAGAGCATAAAGAGACGGTATACACCACAGAGATCAAAGCAGGAAGTGGAGACGATCGAGATTAGAGAGCAAAACAAATAGAATCTGGACAAAAAGTGGTGATTTTGGTGAAAGTGTCCTCTACTCTACCTCTGATAAAACAAGAATGGAACAAGATAAAAACAAACATTTTTTTCATGATGAAATAGAGAGTCTCTTCTTTCATTTGAGCTATTCAGTGTTTTCAGAGACATAGTACAAAATATTCTGTGGGTCTAGAAATATGACTCAAAATTGACAAAAATGCTGGAACAAGGCTCTTCCTGTTTTAAGAAACAGCTGGCACTCAAAGAGTTAAAACATTTTAGTGAATACTGTAAATATTTATTATTATTATTATTATTAATAATAACAATAAGTAGTACACATTGCAAATATTTATGGTATTATTATAAATAATACTAATATATTCTTAAATGTGAACATTTCCAGGTTTCGGTAAACTGAAATTCTTTTGACACATTTGAAGACAGAATCACTGATGTAATGACTGCAATACAGAGTTATACACTTTTCTAATCATCAAATAAATTCAATCAATTAATCGATGCCTTGAACAATTGGTTACGTGAGCTGACTGGCCGTGATTAGTCTCTATATGGTGTTATATTTGTGCCACATTCCTGAGTGAGCAAAGACAGATTTTGAACGAGCAAATGCACGAGCAGGAGAAACACTGAGAGTCAGCGGTGATTATGGCACGTGCAAAAATAATTTTACTAAGCACAGAATATATTTACCATATGTGCTCAAATCTGCATTTGTTCGCTCAGGAATGTGGCACAAATATAAACTCTTACTGCCTACCGTCACAATCACTTCGAGCGGCGGCTCCATTTGAGAACAGATTGTATCACGGCTATGAGCGAGACGGAGGTCGCTTATTGCCTGGGTACATCCACGATCACGGTACTGGTGGGACACTATTGTTCCAGATTTCAGTGAGGAACACTTTGTGCAAAACTTCTGTGTGTCTCGGGAGTGCTTTCAATACATTTGATTTGCGATGGAACCAGGAAGTATTTACTCCGGTCTTGTTGGTCTCAATAACCCCGCCCCAAGCTCCCGCCATAATCAGTGCTTAGCTCTGGACCAGCAAAGACTTGGTTTTAAGCACCAGGTGCTTAGGCTGTGGAAACACATAGAACTGGTGCTAAGTCAGGCTCTGGCCCCGAACCAGCCCTGGAACCACCCCAGTGGAAAAGGGTTATCTGACCAGGATTTTTTTGCAGGCCAAATGATGTCAGACTATCACGTCTCTAAAAATGCCTGTCAGCTCAAGATCAGATGGGAAATGTAAGTGTTCACATGATGGGTGAGTGACCTCCTTTCTATCTTCTACAGACAGAAAACACCTGAAATAAACGTTCATCTCTCTGGACATGCCACTCTTCCCATCATGAGTCTGAAGTGTTTTCATGAAGAAATGTGTTTGGGAAGTAGTGAGCATCCAACTGAATAACTGACACATTTTCTATCATTCTGAGTTGTGTGAGAGTTTATTAACAGATATTTTGATGTCATTCATGTAGCTCATGTTCACACAGATTATTTGCCTCTCTCTGCAGCATCAAAGTGACAGAGAATCTGACTTTACTGATGTCACATCAACAGTAACCATAACAGACCCTGAACTCCAACTCAGTCTGGAGACAGTTATAGTGGAAACACATGGTGTACTAGCACATATAATAACAATACTGCTTTATTTAATGGTTAGTATAGCCCCAGCACACATGGATTTATCTACCTATTTGCACAGTCAATGTATATGTATTTTTATCACACATCCAAGTATCTAAGGATCTAAGTATCCAGCAAAGTATTTTAGTATCCAGCTAAGTATCTAAATATTTAGGGTGAATCGCATTACACCCCTTGGCCCTACCCCTTTCCCCTTCCCCTCCGTTTTGCGTGTTCATGTGTAGGGTTAGGGGTGTGCCAATTAGGCAGTATCCAGCTAAGTATCTCAATCTCTAAGTAGCAAAGTATCTCAGTATCTAAATATCTAAGTAGCCAAGTATCTAAATATTTAAGTATCCAAGTATCTATCGGCTGAGGTTATTACTCTGCCACGACTAAGTTAACCCAGTGTGTTAATAATAACCATGTAGAGAAAATAGGATTACTTTATTGATCCCAACCTGGGAAATTATTTCTATATTTATTTAACATTTCATTCATGTAGCTCATGTTCACGCAGACTTTTTGCCTCTCTGTTTCCTCACACATCTTTCCCTGAAGCTGCTAATAGCAGTTAGTTGCAAAAGACAGGAGGTTATCTCAGCAGTGTGTTGTGTATTGAATTTCATTTCCTGTGTTTCTTGACACCAGCCCCCCCTCCACAGACTCACCAGCGGCTCGGCCATCACCATCTCGATCTTCTTCTCGGCCAGCACGGCAAACTCAGCAAACAGACTCTTGATGACAAACTCCCCGGGCTTGAGCTCAGGGTCGATGGTGATGCTCGACATGGCGGCGGCGTTGTGTTTCTCCCACGAGAGGGGAGTCACCGAGGAGGGGGCACGGCGTCTACTCACGCTGCTGCTGACTGGTGCAGAAGCTGCAGAGAGAGCGGAGGGTGGAGGTTAGGAAATCATACGGTGGGAGTCGAGGCTGCAGGGTCAAACTAAGAACACTCCTGTGAAAGTATGCAATGTCATGCACTAGTTCTAATCCAAACAGCGGCACAGACATTTCCTAAAGAGGCAAATTGACTAAAATGATGAGAGAGAGGGAGAGAAACAGTCCAGAAAGGAGTACAGCCTCCAATTATACACTAATTTTAACAAAATAAGGTTGAAATCACCTTAAAAACAAACAAAACTAGCTATGACATTCCTTACAATGACGGTCTGACAGAACTGATGGCTTTTATTGCAAAATTAATTTGGAAGAAAAGCAAGTTGACTTAAATGTGGAAGGAAAATATGTAAAGGTACTTCTTAATTTCTTTTCTTGCCTTTAGGCTAAAAATGGTATGAAGCTAGCAGCCAGTTAGCATTAAGACAGGAAAGAGCTGAAGCTCTAAATACACTTAATCCCTGAAGGCTAATAAAGTGATTTCTTACTCTTTATCTAAAATACTTCAGAATAAAATGAAAGATAATGTGCATGACAGTGCTGAAGATGGCCAGTTCAACTGCAACCTCATTAATATAAAAGATGACCATGTTGACCCAGATGTACAGCAAGTTTCAGGAAATTTCTGGTGTTTAAGAAGTTATAAAAGTTTGTCTGCAGATTTAAGGACAAACGGCGAGATTTTAATGAAAGTTGGTGGAAATGTGCAGCATGGACTGAGGGTATTTTTTGGATCGTACGGCAGATACACAAATTATTCTAATTTTTCACAACACTGTGAGATGACCTTGATGGTGGTCTTTTGTTGCTGTATCTTTATCTAAAAGGCATCACATATTATCACTTTACACTGTAAGTATCCTGCAGAGTAAGGAGGAAAAAAAATCAAACTCTATGCTTCATGCATGTCACTAACTGCCATGTTCTTATTGCATTTATATTTTCATATTAGCACATTTGTAACCGGAACATCATCAGATCCCGGTGTTAATCTAGAAACATCAAGTTCTTCTTTTATCCCAAAAGAAGTCAACAAAGTCACAAAGACTTTGTTACATATATGGATTTCTTATCTTTATTTTTCTTCTTTTTACCACAGAAAATCTTTGACGAAAATGGAAAATTAGTGAGTGTGATGAGAGGATAACATGAATCCACGGTTAAATTCCACTGTGTGGTATTAAACTGTTTCTTAAGGACGTTACGAGGAGATATTCGGGTACCAAGTCGATGCCAAGATTTAAAAAATTAAAACATGACAGTACCCGTTTTTTTGGGAGTACCATCAAAGTTTGAGACTGATGGCGTCAATGGGGACGATATAAAAAGGTTTGGGATTTTATTTGTGCCATACACTTTCCCTGATAATGCTACATTGCATTACTACATTAGCTCTGTTGCTAACAGCTAATGCTTACAGGTAACAATGATTAACATGGCAATGCTTTCATGCTGTTTTCAGTAGAAATGGGTATTGACCAAAGGTAAATTCGAATATTACCATGATGATAAATAATAAATTAAACTAGATGTTTAAACAGTGAATCGGCAGGGAAGCTCTTTAACTTCCTACACAAAAAACAGGAAGCAAACAGCAACAAAGGGATTTACTGTATTTATGTTTGTTTTTCCAAATTGGTATCAAGAATCTTGTAATTCCACTGGTTTAAGTATCAACTACTAAACTTCTGGTTCCCTGCATCCCAGCAGACTTGTGGGATTTATTACGCTATCATCACATAGAGCCAATTAATGTGATCACATTTCTCACATCCAGAGCTGCTGTGTGGTCACAAAAATGCAGGAATGGTTGGTTAATCAAATTTACAGCACCTTTAAAAAGTGTATTAAAATGTCTAAACTAAATAAATTACACAGTTCAGCAAAAAGGAAGGCTGAGGACAGTAAAACACAGTAAAAGCCAATGTGCACAGAGCTCTTTCAGCGGTAGTCCTGCACATTTGCATGTGACGCAGATCATTTGGTTGCACTATTTAAATAATATAAGCAAATCTTAAGAGTTTGGTGCTCAGGGAGAAGGCAGAGAAGCCTTTGGGAAAAGAGGTCACAGTCACGTATGGGCATAATGTGTCCTTATGTTCAGTGTTACACAGACAGAAATATAAAGATAAGCTTTTAACGCAGGTGAAAGTTCACTTACTCTTACTCATTTCTGGTTAATCATCTGGAGGTTTGAAAATAAAGAAAGTACGTGCACAACAACAAATATCTTAAAAAGCACTTAAGCATCAGCTCCATTTAAGATGCCATTTACCAATAAAATGAAATGTGTGCTCAAGTTTAAACAGCCAGCCAAGTCTGCTATCAACCAAAAAAGCCTTCACACCATCCAACAGAGTTCTTGAGATTTATGCTGCCACAATTTTTTCAGTCCAACTGGTCCACAGCGGTTCCAGCCCAACCGGTCCACAATGGTTCCAGTCCAGCCAGTTCATAGCCACGAGTAAACTGACCCTTTACCTCATTTCCTCCCAGGAAAGCCTTGTTCTGTTTCTTCCTGGTTGTCACAGAAACACTCGAGCATGCTTTAATAGTCTGAATACCACTCAGGAGCACAAGTGCGGGAAAATAAGAGTTTCTCAGCATTCACCTCCCATATCGAGCTATATTGTATGACAAAAATATGCAATATGTGCTGAAGTTATGACATATTTTGTACACAGATGAAGAAGTTCAGAATCTACAGATTGACTCACTAGCAAAAGACCATATTCTGATAAATTCTACAAACCCTCTGATAACCAAACTGTCAGAAATAAGGTTTCAGTTGTTATGTGTAATTATTATTATAAATGACTAAAGTATTCAAGGTGGTCAATTAGGGTCTAATGATTCTGAAAAAAAATATCTAATTGCAATTCATTTTCACTTATACTGCAGTTGTGACACCAGGGAATGCTCTATATCTATCTATTGAGAATACTTAACAAAAATGGGATCTTGACACACATTTCAGCCTTGCTGATTTCATAAAACAGTGATTAATTGTGCAGTCCTATAATAAAATGTTGATCAATATGCATCAGGCGTTTGCGGACACACTGCTGTTAAATTGATGATGCAAATAGTTGAAAAACTGGTTTAATTTCATCTAAGTAACTTTAGTTTCATCGTCTTTGTAACTCTGTCTGCCTGTCTTGTAGTCCTGCTTATGTTAGTTTTCTGGTTGTGTTATTGTCGTTCTTTTGTGTCTGTTTTTGGTTAATTGTTGTTATCACATATCACAATATTTCATTCCTGTGCACTTGAAAATGAAAATGTAGGATTAAGACTTTATACTTTAGGCTCCACAAAGGTGATTTAATAGAGTAGAGGGTGTGGAGGAGGCAGGGGCAGAGTGTTAGCAGTTAGCGTGTTAGCAGTGTAAACGGTGTTGTGGTTGTGTTGTCCAGCAGCACAGACAGCCTTTCAAGCATTTCCCTCTTTGTTTACTGTGCTGCACCAACACCCCCGATGATGTAACCCCAGCTCCTATTAGCCAATCAGAGCGGTGCCCTCCCCCCTGCTACACTGTTGAACTGGTTGGCACAACTGAAAACCCAGACGCTGTAGTTTCCCATTTAACGGCAAAACCAGTGGGACCTCCTTTATTGGGCCCAGTCCCTTCTTCAGCCCTCCCCAGGACATGCCACTGATCCCAGGCATGCCAAGCTGACCCTGCTGCACAAAATATAAACCCCCAAAAGTGACCAACAGGTTCCCTTTCCCATTCAAATCCGCATGCAAACGTTGCAGCATGCTCTGCTAATGACATGTAAAAGCTATTACTGTGCCATTTCTATTGATGACACAAAGCTCCTGTGACCTCATCTACCACAGCAACCAAACATTTGGCTTTTAAAATCTGGGCCTGCGTTACATCTCAGCTACATCCGAAAGTCCCTATTTGTAAGAGGAGATGGACACCAGTCACTGCTTATTAACGATTGTTAAAAAAAAAAAAAAAAAGGGTAAGTCATCTACCTCTACCTACCTCTTTTTTAATTTTGTCATTTTTTTATTATTTAGAAAACACTTTAAAAGAGCTGCAACTATAAGTCAAATCATGAAAACAAACCTGTTTCCTTATTAATTATTATTTTCTGCATATTTATTCTGTTTTAATTGTATGGCATGCAGCCCATTTTTAAATGCATGGATAGACGTTTACAAAATGGACAACATAACAACATATTGCATGGATATGGAAAAGAAAGAGTCCTCTCACATAGATGGATGATGTACACACAATATTTGTAAGCCACTTCATTAAGTGTCAATAAAAATATAACTAAATAGTGGAAAATGGAGGCATGTGTTAAATGACTACTCAATATTTGAATAAAATGTCAAATTAATCTACTGTCTGATATGACACAAGATTAAAAAAGCTGGGTTTGAAGAACTGAAACATGTCTTAGAGGCTGTCAAGGCAGTGTTCCCTTAACCTTCCTCACTCTCACTATATATCTTCATCAAGTCATCTGCCTAAATACAGTTGATCTGAAACATCTGAGATGTTCTGATAGAAAGGAGTGATGAGGCTCTGCTGCAGCAGAAGAAAATGCTCATGTTTTGAGGCCTCTAAGCTCCACTCTGGGTTCAACAGTGAAGCTAAAGAAACTGAGCACCCTGCAGGATTACACAACTATTAGAGAAGCGACTCCACCTTGTCACAGTTAAAATAAAACCCTCCCTAACGCCTGCTCACTTCCCCTGTCAGGACAACCAGAAACAACAGCACAAACACATTCATACTGCTGGAATGCAGAGCCGCCAGTGTGGCCTATTTTTTTTTTTTTTTTATAAAGACAGAAACAAAAGAATCACCGCCACTGTTTACGTGGCGTGGCAGTGCCAGTTCAGCTATTGTGTCTCAACATGCTCCGATTCTGACGAGTTACTACTAGTTTACACTTCACCAATATCACCTCTAAATAAGAGAGGCTCTAAAAAGGTGATCTGTGACAGAAGCAGACAACACATCACTGAGAAAACAGTTCGCACAATCCAATTTGAATCTAAATTTAACAATAAAAGGGCTAAACTGTGACCTCACCACATGCATTAATGCCCAAGACCTTAGAGAAAGTAAACAACAACAACATGAGCAACATACAGTTTTACTGCTAACAGAAAACTAATGTTATGTACAAACCATTTTTTAACATTTCAATCATATTAGGGATCCATTCATCTCTCTTTCTCTTGTGGAAATTCAGAAACTGGAGTTGGAATGTGAATAAAAAAATATTAAAATATAATAAATTTAATAAATAAAAACACTAGTTGGTCTTCTAATAGTTGAGGGAAACCCTGCTGTTTATTCTGGCATCATGGCAGCAAAACGCTTTGTAATCAAGCACAGTGAGCGATATTGAGGTCAGCAGAAATAGCCGAGGTCATGTCCATATATCGTACGATAAGCTGATAACGAACTATTGATGGAGAGGAGCAGGTAGGATGAAACTGCTATTGACACCTGTGGACAGTAACTAGGTTGTTTATCTGCTTGACCTGCTTATCTTTGGACTGTGAGAGGAATACAGAAGACTGTTCTGCTTTACAGTGTCGACAACACACAACTTTACCTCAATATCACTGAGATGCCTCGAAAAACCTCCAGACATTTAAATATTCATACATATTAAAATATTAATACACTCAGCACCATGAACCACAGTCCACTACAGGAGGTAAGAAAACCTGGGTTCAACTAAAATGGTTCAAGTTTTACCAACAACATAGAAACTATTCTTGTGATCACAACAAACTCAAAGCTGAGCTCCCACACCAGGATATGATCCAGTTAGCTCCAATAAATAATGGTGCCACTGCAAGACAACACTGACCCACTGCAACAGTTTGAATAAATGAACACACAGTACGTCCACACTGTCCAATAAACAGGTGAGTTATGACACAATATATAATAACAATACGTTAAACAGTAAGTCTAATCTTGAGTTCATGTGGTTCAGTTCTTAGAAAGTTCAGGGCACGTTAACTGGAACATCTCCGGTATCTCCAACATTAAAATTCACTTTTAGTTCCCACACATATCTAGGCGCATATCTAGAACAAACTTTATAACTTCCATATCTAGAACAAACTTGTACGACACGTTCCCAACATTCACTATCAGAATGTGTGAGAGAGAAACAGGAAAAGCTGATTAAAATAACTTAAATAAAGATTTATTAAAGCAAAGAAAAAAGTAAAAACCAGTGACTTGCACTCTGACAGACTTTCTCCTGCTTGGCCTAGGAGTTGAACATGACTTTGCAAGTGCTAACCAGTGCAGTATTATATTTTTATGAGATTTTTGCATCAATATGATCAAGTGTCTTGATTTGTTGTGTATTTTGCAAAAATAAGCACAAAATGCACTTGTATTATGAGAAACATTCACACTGCAACATAAAAAACACAATTCCATCCAAATAATACTGTGAATATTTCCTAGTTTTTTCCTCCCCTGGACATTTGACACTGATTGACATTTTTCACCACATTTTATAAACCAAACAACTAATTGATTGATTGTGGAAATAATCAACAGACTAGCCTTGAGAGAAAGGAACATAAACATTTAAAAATATCCCTGAAGAACATGGCTGCCAGTTGTTATTTTTTAAATACATTGACTTAATTAAAAACACATCCATGAAAGGTGCATAAATTTGAGTTCGAGTCCAGTTCCATGTCCAAGTGATATTGCAAGTGAAGAGATGAATCAGCAGCAACTACATTTCAATGAGTCTGATGCAGCAGCGCCTTTTTGATTTCTGATGTAATATGGGCCGTATGGGAAGCTAATAATAGGAGAAGACGGATCAATAGCAGGGAAACATTAGCGGCCCCAGAGGGAAGGAGGAAGAGGGACATAAAAGGAGGGATGAAGATGGTGTGGAGAGCTACTGAGGGGGATTTGGATGTTAAAAAGGTTGTCAAACATGACAAGAGAATAAGGGATGGTACTTCAAGTCCACCTGTGTTGTGCATGAGCAAACGCTCTTCAACAGAAACATTATCTATGGGAGCAAGTAGGACGAGGATGATGATGATGAGGAAGAGGAGGAGGAAGGGTGAAGAGGTGAGGTTAACTGCTGCCACCTGCATAAAACATCAAACAAGCCCGGCTAAACCTGGACTAAACACCATCAGTCATCCTGACAACTCCGTTAATAACTGCTTCTCTTATCCAGCAGGAGATAGGAAATCTGGGCTGGATTGAATGAAAGCATGCAGGACACTGCACAGGTGTGTGTGTGTGTGTGTGTGTGGTAGATTAAGTCAGGTGATATGTAAACATGTGCACGTCTGGAAAAGGTACTCACAGCTGCTGCTCCAAGACTTGAGCAGAGATTTGATGCTGATCTCAAAGAAGACCGAGTCCTGCAGGCTCAGCATGGCGGCTCCAGATTATATTAATGATAAAAATAAAAGTTCACCAGAAAGTACAGATCCTACACGACTCCTGCCGCCCGAACATTCCTCTCTACCGCCTCATACGAATGAACGCTAGCCTCCACAGGTGCTACAGGCAGCATCCTGAGAAGTGCGACCAGTTTAGTTTCTGGCCAGTTCACTGAGGAGTGAGGAGGAAGAGGAGGAAGAGGAGAGGGAGCATAGCTAGTTAGAGGAAGTATTCCACCCCGCCGACTCCCTCCTTTCCATTTCAGCAAATCCAAAACTGATCCGTGAGAACTTTTGCTCCAGACAGAGGAGGAACGGCGAGGCAATGGAAGTCTTAACAATGCACGGCAATATTCCCCGTCCTCTTCCTGTGAGTGCCAGCCCGAGCCCACTGAAGCACCGTCAGCCTCCTCATTCGCTCGTGAGCAGCGCCTCCCCCTCCTCCTCCTCCTCCCAGCTAGAGCCAGGGCTTGTTTCAACAGCAAACAGAGGGAGGGAGGCGGGAGCCGGGCATGGGGGCGGGTTGATGATGTCATCAAAATGCTGCCAGTGCTCCCTGGCTGCAGGCTCAGCAATGCATGTCGGAGCTGCTGCTGCTGCTGCTACTGTGCTGTTGGCCAGCAGAGAGAGAAAAAAAAAACACACTTCCTGTAAAGCTCCACAGCAATACTGATGCGTCATCTGCCCCCCCACCCAACTGCAGCAGGAGGAGGCAACAAGGAAAGAATGGGAGGAGGAGAAAACAGACACAACCAGCAGTCTGTTCACATCTTTGGAGTGTCGGGAACATCTGTAATCCATAAACCACATCACAAACGTGATATTATTCTACTATAAGTGTGTTTTTCATAGTTGTGACTCTGTACAAACTAGATCTATGGCACGTCTGTCTGTCCTGGAAGACACATCCCTCTTCTGTTGCCTTTGACAAACTGTAATTTGTGATATTGGGCAACACAAATAAAGTGATTTTTACTATTTTGCTTATTTCTGTTGTGTTCTTTCTGACTTAGTTTTCCTAAGACACTGTTCTTTGCTTATTTACCTACTTATTTCTGCTTGTTTACTTATTGCTCTTTACGATATAGGTCCTTATTATATTGTTGCACTCCCCGTTGGTGGGACAAACAAAGGTTTCTTATACTGTACATACAGTGTCATTCCTGTCTGTACATACAGATATCTGTATAACAATAACTATATTTATCTCATGCATCACTTGCACTATGTTGCTTTATCACACAGTCTCTAAGTCATGTTAGTTTATCTCTTATTTTATTATTTCTGTTCCATTTCGTGTTGTGCTAAGACAGTGCTTTCAAATTTCTTGTATGTGTACAAACAGCTAAACCAAAATAATAAAATATACTACGCTCTTAGATTATGCCTCCATCTTCAAAACAAAGTGCGCTAACAAGCCACCAGACCACGATGGGTAAACAGTGCTTTCTGCCAGTTTCAAAGCATGCTAGTGATCAGAGCTAATCTATCTGTTAAACTGACTGTTCACACCCAGTGAAGTCATCGGCATGACATCATCCAGAAGCTACCAGCCGCAGTGACACACAGGATGATGCATTAGAGAGGAAACACTGGATCTATCTCCTGTTCTGACCCTGTGCGTCTCACCATCCTACCTTAAAAACACATCCACATGACACGAGTTTGTTGA
Organism: Synanceia verrucosa; assembly: GCA_029721515.1. Taxonomy (NCBI): domain Eukaryota; kingdom Metazoa; phylum Chordata; class Actinopteri; order Perciformes; family Synanceiidae; genus Synanceia; species Synanceia verrucosa. The sequence continues at coordinate 25,781,533 of CM056558.1, read as the reverse complement.
CAAAACATTGTGCGCCGAGAAACACAAACGCTCTTTGTTTTCTTTTTAGTTTCGTCTTGGTTTCTCCGTCACATGTCCTCCGCTACACAAGTTATGCAAAACGAGGCAGAGCTCGTTGCAAACAGGACACAAGCGGCTGCTTTGTCAAAGTCCTGGCCAGCGCTGAAGCTTCCACCACGAAACTCCTCGCAAACAAGCGCCGATTCTGTTCTTCTGGTTCCTTTATTTGATTTGATGAAATGGTTTCATGTGTTCTGTAAATCATGAGGAGACTTTCACGATGCAGTCAAAACTCTCTTTCTTTTAAAGTGAACCTGATTATATTAAAGGAAAAGAGTTGCAATCATTCATCAATAATCACTACTTTGATAACCCATCAATCGGTTTGAGTCATTTTTTAAGAACAAAAATATAAATTTTCCTGGTTTCTTTCCTCTGTGACAGTAAACTGAATATCTTTGAGACATCTGATCCACATTTTCACCCTTTTTATGACATTTTATGAACCAAACAACTAACGGCTCAACAGAGAAAATAATCTACAGATTAGCCAACAATGCAAACATAAAGGAATAGTTCACATGTTTTTGAATTATGCTCACTCTTGCTGATCGTAAATCAACCTACATGAGAAGAAATTCACTCTTTTCAGCGCAGGCAGCAGTGAAAAGTGTGGACGGAATTTATTTGCTGTAGCGGCTGTTATCTCAGAAAGGCCAGCAGCATCCAGGGTCGACGTGTGGGAAGAAATAATGAAATATGACATCATTTGAACTTTAAACATAGCGTTTGGTGGCCATTTTTCCCCATGTACCCCATTAGTCTAACGATTAAAGCGACTTTACCACTAAACCCTCACGTCTGTCCTTATAAATGCATTTTGCAAAAATGTCATTGATGCCCGAATCAAACATTGACAACACTTTTTGCACATTTTTGTCTCATTTTGTAATTCGTTTATTGTTAAGTTTTTAAATCAGAAAACATTTTAAATCTCGATTACTCAGATGCCGTTTTGATGACTCGGCAGATTTATTTTAAGTTCTGTTACCAGCAGACCATAACACAACAGCCTGAAAGCACCTCTAAAGGTGGAGTGTGAAGGATTTGGCGACATATAGTGGTGAGACTGCACCTGGAATTTCTCCTGTTTGTGAACCATGCTAGACCATGCAAAAAAAAATCTCTTCTGGGCTACTGTAGAAACATGGCAGTCTGTATTATTTTCGGTTGATTACACAACTAAAGAAACATACTAATTAATACCATATTCCATTTTTGCCAACAGACCGACATCTTTAACTCAAGCTCTGGGTCTGCAGGAGGGAGACATAAGCAATTGGCAGAAGCCAGATGTATTGTGTTCACATTATGTTCAAAAACAGAATCAGAGGTCATACTGTCACCCTTATCAGCAGACCAGGTCACATATAAACACGCTGAGATCTCTGCAGGCCGGCGCTGTTTTCTGTAAACCAGCTTTATTGTTTGAGGAATGCAGGAGAATATCCGACAGCCTCGTCTCTCTGGGAACATTACAGCTAAAAGCTACCGTCTGACGCAAGACGAGGACTTCAAATAAACACCATTAGAACCGACTTCCTGGAAAGAAGAGCTCGCTGATTGAATAACATCAACTAAATGCACAACCGAGGCGAGTTATAGCAGCTCCATTCACAAAGAGGGAGCGGCGGTCGACGGCTAGCCGCCGTGGCTGCAGACCGTTTAGGGGAGCTGCTCCTCCCAGGAGGCCACGGGGAGGAGGATGCATTTCCTGTCCTGGCCTCTCTGAAGGGCAGTGGTGGGAACAATAATCGATAGGAGCTGTAATTCAATCCCTGACCTCCTCAATGGAGCCCGGGCTGTAGAGGACACACCATTTAGATCCATCACAGCGGTCTGCAGCACAACTCTGCAACCTGCACAGCTCCTCCCTGGAAAGCTGGCTGGTCCAAAACTTCCTTGTAATAATTATCAAACTCTGCACATTTAGAAACCTTTTCACACACATGTGCATGCATCTATCTATCCATCCATCTACAGTACAATGCTGCTGTGACTAATCAAAAGCATCTTTATAAATAACTCCTTGCACAAAGCACAGGCACGTTGAAACAATGACGGGGCATTTTCTGCTCTTGCAAAACTCATTTCTCAGATTTTGCAAATAAAGACAGAGCTGCTCTGAGGTCAGAAGCACGTCATCTCTGTGGGATGACAAAGCAGAATTAAAACTCATCTTAATGCCGGTCCAACAAGGTCAGCCCTCCACTCATACCCTTCTTCAAGCTGGAGAAAGAGCAACTAACAATGATTGGAGGCATTCGTCTTCCCAGCTGTGACACCACATTCCCACTAAGTGCCGAGTCTGCTCCATTACTGGGTTTGTTTCATGACAGTTGGCTAATAACTAGTTCAGAAAGCTCATGAATAAGTCTGTCCATGGCTGTCTGGAAACACGCCCTTCGGACCGCTCGGCACAACCCGCCAGCGCACATGCTCCAAACACTCCCAAATCACAAACAGGAAACCTGCTGCACCCATTAACCAAATACCGTCCCCATCAAACCCTTCCCAAAAGCCCAGCTGTACGCCTGGGGTGATGTCACCCAGAGCGTAGAAAGACAAATGACAGAAAGAAAAGAGCGGCACCACCTTAAAAGCCAACTCAGGCTATGCAAGTTCTGCAACAAGGGAGCGGCACTCAGGGCAATTTGGCCTGCCTTTAAAATCAGAGCGGAGGTATGAACACACCAGTAAAACCATAATTACAAATCTCCACTCCTAGTAGTAATTACTTCTTCTGTAATATAACTCACCATTGTGACCCCTGCAACCACGAGTGTGATGAAAAAAGGTGAATTTTCTAACATGACGGATGTTTCCTAGTTGGAAAGAAAGAAAAGGAAGAGAGAGATTTGAACACAATTTGCCCAATCTAGTCTGTTAAAAACATCATGTCACTGTCTTTCAATGTGAACATCAGCATATCACCTGCAGCCAGTGTCGAGCTGAACAAAACTTTATTTTCAGGTGTGGACACCTAAAACTCATTGTTTTTGTGGGTTAGTGTAGCTAGAGGGAAAAGCTTGGTTGTGTTTTTTTATTAAACAGCGAGGAAGTGAGCTCTGACAGGTAGAAAAGCCACACTGACGACAAGCCGTCACCCTGCAGCTGATGCAAAATAACTGCACTCACACATAATTCATACGTGTGCAGGCATTTACTAAACCTTTAACTAGTACATCCACTGACACAGTGCTTCAGAGGATTAACAGTGTGAGCACAAGTCAGAGTTTAGAGCAGCTCTCAAGACAAACGCCACAGTAGGTAGGTCAAAACTGATGAGCCGATTCATGTTTTTATATTCACTACAGTAGTATAGGGCATAGTTAGTCAGACGATTAGCTAAGGAAGCATTACGGAGGAAACACAAAAAGTATCACAGCTTTTCATTGATGGTTTCCCCATAATAGCAACATCACCACCCTGAAGTACACGCTGGTACATTTATATGCTGCATAATCATGATAGCAATCCTCAGAGGTTACAGGGCACTTGGGGATAAATGTGATCAATACGTGCATCACAAGACAACACACAAGAAGCTCAAGCCTCTTTATGTAATCTGTAATAAATGTAAAATACATTAAACTAGTCACATGATCACTGATGGTAAAGCTGCACTTATTTCTCATCTCCAAAACAAGCTGGCAAAGTTGTTAATGTGTTAGCATACAACTGTCTATTCAGTCATTTTCTGGCCACCAGACATCCTGTAAATCTAAACTCTACCGTCATGTTAAATTTGCTCGATGTTTGCGAACTTTGTCCACCGACAGAGTAAAGCCACTTCAGCAGAGCCTGTTTGCTGCTGGCAACTGCGTAAAATCGAGGGCTGTGAAACCAAGAAGATGCTCTAAGAGAGGCTAAGCTATAGGGTGTTGTGTCAATTGATGCTCATATCAACTACTGAATAAAAAGCCACATGTTAACAAAGCTTAATAAAGTCAAAAAGTACACTAAATGGGGATGCACCAATCCCTGCGATGAAGTGGCGATCTGTCCAGGGTGTACCCTGCCTTCTGCCCTAAGACAGTTGGGAAAAGCCCCAGCCCCCCGCAACCCTATGAGAGGATAAGTGGCAGATAATGGATGGATGGATGGATGGGATGCACCAATCCAGCGATAGCTGAGTACCGATGTAATTATTTAGCTGTAGGCCTCACTGTGCGGACGTGGCTGGGATCATTCTCCCATGTGTGAGGCTAAACATCACTTTCTTAACTTGTATGGAACAATTTAAATATACATATAATATAAATAAATCAACTGAAGTGTTATGTATTATTAAAAATAAAGCGTACACCAATAAATATTCAAAAATACCTGGAATTACAGTTTTAAATGTAAATCTTGCAGCAACAATAAACTGTTCATATAAACACAGAATGGAATTTATATGTTTACATAAACAGAGAAGATCTCCATTGTCATTGAGTCAGTAAGTGCATCCCTAAAATGAAAAGAAGCACTGATACGAAGAGGCCCAGTGAACAAACACTAAATCAGCTGCATCTGCTGTACCTTTGAGGCGGGCTCGGTTCCTGCGGAGAGGCTTGGAGGAGCTGATACCCGGACCTACACGCACCGTTGGATCTACCGGGTCCTCCTCAATGGTTTGCCCCATGGCGAGCAGGCCCAGGCGCTTCATACGAAGCAGCCGTGGGCCTGAATCCCTGGGCAAGGCTCCCCCATGTTCAACGGACCCCTCCCCTGAGATGGAGGCTGGAACCAGGCTCTTCAGAAACTCCATGTTGGACAGGACCTTGACTCGGTGTTGTCATGTGTTGTCCTGCTCCATGCCATTCTCCCACCAAACCAGCTGTCTCATTCACCCCATTTACAGACAGTCAAGCAGGCAGTAGAGTCCCTGGTCGTCCAGCTACGACAGCGTGGGCCTCTTACAAACCACAAGAGCCCGACCTCTCTGGAAGCAGTCGTGCTAACAAACAGCTTCTCCTCTGCTAGCCAGCTAGCTCAGACAGAGTCACGAACCACCTGCAGCGTTACCTGTCTGCTCACAAAACAAACAGGCATGCCACTCTGTGATGTAATTTCAGGCGCTATCTGGGGCGGGACTGGAACATGTTCCACGGGAGATAACGAGCGCCTGGGCTGGCGGCCAATCACAACAGAGACGACACAAGCCACGCCCTGCTGCTCGGGCAGCGAACAAGGCCCAGAAACAAGGAAGAAGATTGACAGGAATAATAAGAAGTGCTGCCACGCTGGCCCATCTGCGTTCACTGATAGCCCTTATCGTGGCTGTTAGCATTCATACACAAACACTAATGCTTTCTGGACAACTTGCCCTCCACTCCCTCATCTACGCCACATCCTCTTTGCTTTTGCTGCTGTTATGAAGAGAAGCAGAATAAGCAAAGAGGGACGAGGTGATGACAGACTGCTGCGTTCTGCTCGGCTGCACAGCTTCTACCTGCTGCAAACTCAAAGCCTCCAAAATCCAAATATCCCCAGCTGGGAGTGAGTGAGCAGGACAGCGCTGTGCTGAGTCATATATATACAAAAAAAAAAAAAAAAATCATCAATTTCCTGTTCCTTGTGACTGAGCGCAGAGGCCATGCATGCAGCAGCACAGCCAAAGCTACAGCACTCTACAGAAATTAAGGACCAGACTGTTAAAAAACACCTTTTCTGCTGAGTCATCAAGAATGATGTACCGCAATAACGTGACTGGTCAATGCAGAGCAGCACGGTGCTTATCTTATCTCGCTCTAATTAAGAGACCATTAAGCATTTTTGGTCTTAATACTGAATTAAGTGGTTCAATGTGACATGGTGCTGCAGAACCCAGCGGGCAATTTTACAAAAAAAATAAATAAATAAAATAGTCAGCTTTGCAGCTATTAAGGCCCATTTGATTTATATAATTTATAAATTATTTATAATTTATAAGGATAAATGTTCTCATAACCTAAATGTGCCCCATTTTTATTTATTTATTTTATGTGCAATAGTAAACATTATGTTATATAATATAATAAATACTCCCGTATATACTGTAAATATTTATACCCTCCACTCCTGCACATGTATATTCTTATTACCTCTCTGTCATTGTTTACTTATTTATGTTTTTGCAAGTCTGGTTGGATGTATTCTACATTTGGTCACCTTGTACTTGTGACGTGTTTAATGACAATAAATCTAATCTAATCACACTAATTTCTCACTTCTCAGCATGTGCAATACTTCTTTTATTTCTATTCCACCACTTTGTTCATTCATTTATTTACCGACTTTGTTTCTCATCTGGTCTACTGCTTATTTACACATTATTTACTGACCTATACAAGTTATAATTCCTGCACATATTTTTTTAAGATACATTTGTTTCCTTGTGTCTCTGGTTCTTACATATTTTTTTATATAGCTCATTAATCTAATGTTGCTCTACTCACTCTGCTGCTGTAACACTGTGATTTTCCTCCATTTGTGGGGCAAATAAAGGATTATTTCAGTAACTTATCTTTTGATGCAAATTTTACACAGTGGCCAAACGGGTGTTACGACTACTACGTTAATGTCCGTAACTTTTCCCTGTGACTCAGTGGATCCTGTTTTTGAGGTAACTCCCCAGTATAAACACGTTTAACGTCCTTATTTAAAACATTAAATATCCAGAGTTATTTCCCTTCACTCATGAGGCTGAGGTAAAGGAGGCGCTGTAACTCTATGGGCTGACGTATGTGGACGACTGCCAGATAATCTGAGTAATTTTATGCTCTGAAGTTCATCTTTTTTCTGCTTCATGCGGCACTGAGCAACAACTTTCACAGGAACTCAATAAACTGTGTCACAGACTGACCATTTGTTTCCTGCAGAACAAGTTAACGAGAGTCTGGTCAAGAAAGGTGAGACTCTCTGGCAAGTTTAAAAGAAATCATTTTAGAACAAGCAACGCTGACATTTTGCTCCACGTGGTCATAAATCGCATAATGCAGGTGCAAAATAACGCACAAAAGACCAAAATTAAAGTGTGACTATAGTGAATGCGTCCTACAGTCAAGTATTAACTGTCAAAAGCAGCAAAATAAAAGAGAAAAGAGAAACAGGTCCTGCATAACAGTTGTGTATTATATTATTATGCTTTTGAATCTCAAAGAATATACTCATAATATTTCTGTTGCATGTCCTCATACCCATCTAGGGTAAAGACAGTGAGGCATGAAAGCATTGTGTGTTTGACCAGTGAGTGACTTTGGTCAGAAACGAATGAAAGAAGTGCTTGAAGCCTCTGCAGCAGCAGCAGCAGCGTGTGAAAGTTTCAGAGACATGATGTCACTGTTTTAGTATAGAAGAGCCTGAAGGGGAAATAAAAGAGAAACACAAAAACACCCCTGTGTCCATTTCTTCCCCCGTTTGATTTCACTGAAATCCTCCAAACAAAACAAGTTATTTATTCACTTCAATCTTCCATTCTATTTATTCATGCAGCAGCGGAGCTTTCCTGCAGAGGAAGCATAAAGAGGCAGAATGCAGTGATAAATGCAGTGCAGCAGAAAAAATTCTGCCCTCTTGAGGCCAACTGGCAGAAAAACACACACTCATTACTGAAACCTACTGTACTGACCACAAAAAAAAACAACAACAAAAACACATTCTGGTGTTTTTGCTGCAAATCTTGCAGAGCGTTTTTAGAGTTTTAAGAGCTGGACTCAGAAAACGTTTACTTGTCCAAAACTGTCGGCGTTGTGTTGAAAGGAATGCTCCTATGTTCCTGCTTTTCACAGAGAAATAAACAGGAAACAACGAACAAATGATGGTAGTCTTACTTTAATAGTTGAAATTATTGCACAAAATTATTATTATTAAATTGCACAAACTTTTTTTTCATGATGAAACAGAGTATCTTCTTTCATTTGAGCTATTCAGTGTTTTCAGAGTCATAGTACAAAATATTCTGTGGGTCTAGAAATATGACTCAAAATGGACAAAAATGCTGGCACAAGGCATTTTCTGTTTTATAAAACGGCTGGCACTCGATGAGTTAATAATTACGATGGGGCAGTATTTTACAGGCTGGGTAAAACTAAGGCACTTTTCAGACACTCAGTAATTGTGGAATTAGATAAAAAAAAAAAAGCTTAAAGTTGCAGGGCTACTTTTGTTTTTAAAATGCAGAGAGGCTGAGGCAGCAGATCCTGGTCGAATCACTAAATGAGTCAGACAGAAAGAGGGAAAGAGGGATGACTGACGGGGTACAGATAGCCATCAACCAGCCCCAGCTCGACAATGGTCGGTGGAGGCAGCTGTGGTTTGCTGAGGCCGGGTCTGTGGTGCTGCTGAGCTGGAACAATGCTCCTGCACAGGAGGCCCAGATCCCAATCGGCCCAGGAATGTGGAAGAGGAAACTCTGGGAACAATGTGCAGCGTTCCTATTGCATTCTGGGTCCCACCCGCCTCTGCCTTGTTTCAGCTCTCAAGCTGGAGAAAACAGGAAAACTAGCGGGCTGAGGGGGTTGGTGGTCAGTAACACCACTACAGTCCTGCAGTGGAGTCCAGTGCTGCAGGTCTACGGCAGGTCAACTGAACATCACAACAACCCTGCATTGACCTCTAGTGGCGTAAACGGACGTCACACAGTCAGGAAAGCCTTAAAAATACATTTTGAGCTTAGTTTGTGTGCTTAAATTCCAATTATTCCAATCTCATTTACTTTATTAGCTTTTGCACTTCTGATTGGATGCAGTCTACATTTTATTATCTTGTACTTGTGTGTAATGACAATTAAACTGAATACAATCTAATATACGTTGCCTTGAATTGCTTATGAAAAAAAAGGAAAAATCCACATCACCACATTCAAATAATGTTTTTTATCCACGACTTCCCACATGTAACTTAACCACAACACATCACTACTCAGGGTGTAAAGCAGATAAATGTGTTTGGCAAGAAGTGAGATTATAAGATTATTCTGCACAAGTTGTGCAACCTTTTAATAGAGTTTTGTTGTTAAGAATAACAAAAGTAAGTCATTTTATATATAAAGTGTTTTTCCAGGGACTCAAAGACACTTTACAGGAGCACATATTAAAACAAACACAAGTAGAAAAGCATGAGAACATATAAAAGTATTAAAAGCAATTTTAAAGAGGTGAGCTTTTGTGAGAGCACCATTAAAATCCTCTTTTCTCATTTGGCCTCAAGGTAACATCGAGACAGTAACTGATACACAAATGATCATTTTGGGGGTGAAGTATTTCTTTAATATGTTTAAACCAACTTAATACCGTCATCTAGTATTAATGAAACTTTAAGATTCAATTCCCTGGCTGAGGGTCTTTTAAATCACAGCTATATTAGTAGTAGTTCCATTATGGAAACAAAAATTAAACTGTTTATGAATTTGTTTGCATACTCACTGCTTTAAAAAAATGTATTATCCCACCCAGTGACAGGTGTTTACTACCTCTGCTCAAAATTAACAGTATCGAAATGTTTCTGTAGTGGTTAATCCACCAGTATGTAAGAGCTCTTTAATCAAAATGACATCTTTAACAATAAATTCAATAAAAATACTGTTGTTAAAATCTGATCAAATCACATCATTATTTTTGACAGAGATGTTAAACTCCAGTTATTTCCTGTCATTCTGTCTTCTCAGTGAATTCCAGTGTTCTGGATCAAATTTGGGTCTAAAAAGGTGAATTCAGTTTAAATTCCTCACTCCTGTTCAAAATGATGAAGAGTAGTGAAGTCAGTGAGGAAGAAAGAGTCCAGTTAAAGTGAAGGAGATGATGCTGGAGGAACAATAAATGTTTGACGTTCAGAGACGCAGACAAAGAGAGATGGAGCTGTTTCTGACCTGACTGACAGCAGAGAGGCTGGTAGTCACTGCTGAAGAATGTGACCTGACCAAAGCCTGCTTCAAAACCCTCCTCCTTTCTGTCCTGACCAGTTACCGTTCTGACATGACGCTCGCCTCCCCGAGGCTGCAATAAAATCCAAAAACAGGAACGCGGCAGTGCAACTCCACTTCACAACCTTTACAGTTTCCTTCTCAAGCAACTTCTCCACAGACCACAGCCTCCCTCGTTTTTAAGACACAGACCAACTGAGGGATTTACACACAGCAGAATACTGGTTATATTCTGATTTAATGTCGAAGAATGATAATGCCAGACAGTAAAACATGAAAACAGGTACAATTGTTTAAGTGCCAAGCTGATTTCTGAAGTACCACAGAAGAACAACGTTCTGTCGTCGATAGAAAATGTTTGGGATGCACCAAAAACACTACTGAAGCACCCTAGTTTTCCCCTGATATTACTACACAGCAAACAACAAATCCATGTTGAATCAGGAGGAGGAGAGCTAGTTAGCGCTAGCTGTTAGCAGCTGGACATACAGGATATGTTAAATAAAATCCACAAAAAAAAAGAGTTAATTTTGACTCCTTTGAGATAAACTGGAGGAGTGATGTGTGTGCATAGTAGATTATTGATTTAATTTAGGACTGACCGCAATTAGATTAAAGTCAAAGCACGACACATTATTTATTTATTTTTAAACTTGTGCTTTTATTTGGTCTCTCCGATGCACCCTCGCTAGCAGCTTCCTGCTTCCTGTTGCAGTCATGGAGGAGAGCGATACGCTTCTGAATTTTATTTTGAAAAACTTCCAGACAGCTCAGTGGAGACATCAAACCTAATATGCACCTTGTATAAAAACTGAATTGAAATACCAGGGAAGTAATTCCTGTTGGAGCTAGCAGCTACAAGCTAAGCTAATGCTAGTGCAGCTAATCATATACTTTTGATTTTGTCTATATATACACCACATGAAAAATTGTTTACCATGTCCACATTTGGTATCTTTTCTCAGCACAAACTCACCAATATGATCTATTATTTCTAAACTTTAACCTACCGTATCATCATTTTGGGCCCACAAACACACACAACAAATAAAATCTGATGTTGTAAAAGAACATGAAATGACAAAGATGTCACAATAGATGCATCGTTTGTTCCACCCATAGGTTTTGTCTCATAATGTGCATGTTTCTCTATATGTGCATGATTATAATTTTGGATTAAATAGAAATATATCTAGCTTTACTTCTATCTATCAACTTCAAAACAAAATGAGGAAGAGTTTCAAAAGTTCACTGCAGCGCAATGGTGAAATGATGTGATCACAGAGGTGTAACTGATGACCTCTAAGGGTTAATATGATCTGAAAAACTGCTGAAAGGATCAATGAGATCATTTTAAATGTAAATATCTGCTTGTGAACGCACCCTAAATGTTTTGTCCTATATGTGGACACTGTACAGCTGCAGACGGAGCGGAACTGACAGAATAAAACAAGTGAAGGCAGAAACTAAAAGCCAGCATGGAGACTTAAAATGTCTCCTTTCAGAATTAAGCAGCAAAACAAAAAAAAACAAAGAGATTAATCCAACAGGCTGTTCGTTCCCACACGGCTTAGCCTCAGTAAAAATAAAAAAGGCGACCTACCCAACCTGTGTGACGTACCTTAAGGCCATAGAGCCGGGCCTGGAAAGAGACAGGAGGGTCCACGAGATCACTGCACAAGAACCTGAAACCAAGAGAAAAAAAGAACACAAAAATCAAGCATTAGAGCTGCAAACTGACCAGGAAGCAGGGCAAAAATATGCAGCATGTTTAATTTAAGATGCGTCCCATTAACCTCTGACTGGTCACAAAACATGAAGCATGTATCAGGACGTCAGGACGTCTACATTTACTCATTTAGCTCAGTAAAGATGCAGAACGACATCCTGTGTGATGACAGGCTGTTAAGGCGGACTGACAGGTCGGTCTGTTGGCCTCGGCCTGGTTTGCTCTGTGCTGGGACAGGATTAAAACCACCTCCTGAGCGGAGTAATAATCTGAAGATTACCCACTGCATCCAAGAGGCAGTTACATAAGAGATCAAGAGCCTCCAAAACTGAACTTTCCCTCCAGTTTATCTGAAATAAAGGGTTCCTTTCACAGTCAGATGGGCTCACATCAGACAGTCATTACCGCTGTGAAAAAGGAGCACGTTCATAACTTTTCAAGTGACGTGAATCACACATTTTCAACCGTTCTCAAACCCGAGTCAAAGAAAGGAAGGAAGAAAAAAACCACTGAGTCACACAGCAGCAGCCAGACAGAGAAGTTAAGGTGCGTGAACAGATCAGCATAAGTCAAAAAAAAAACCTCCACGACCCTAAAGTCACAGTGACATATCGCCGGTCGCACATACCTCATCCCTGTCGCCACAAACACAGACAGAAAAAGAAACGCTCCTTCTAAGATGCAATCACTCACTTCTCACGCTGACAGACCTGTGAATAATACATCTGACTTCCTGTTCCACCTCAGCCACTCCAAAAATTGAAGAAAAAAAAAAAAGCATGACCACAACAAAAAGCCAAACCCTGAGCACGTCCTGAATGCTGTAGCAAACACACTCTGTTCTATATTTAGGCTCTCTAACATTTCTCTGTGTGCACTGAAGTAGTTTTTATCTTCTAAAAAACAAAAGAAATCAATGAGTTTCCAGACATGCAGGAGTCTAAACGCTGCACATTTACATTTTGGTGCAACTGCAACACGCCAGAAGGGGCTAAAGGTCAGCAGAGGATCTGATCAATGGTTAACTTGACTCTGTCTAACATCGCTCGGCGAGGATGCTGCAAACAGGACGCTGATCCAGGAAATAAGAAACCTGACATGAGGCGTCTCGTTTTGCCGTGTTGCCTTCAGCTTTCTGCCTCATATCTATTTCAGTAACAGCTCTGAACACTTTCCTTTTGTTCCATGAGGCATCTTACACTGATGATTATTTGTTTTAATAAAAGTCTTCAGTCTTAAATTTTTATTTTTTTTTTTACAAAACTTTAATTATGGCTTTTCTATTTTATTTTTAATCTTGACTATTTTTTTTTTTTTACATTGTACTAAGCACCAAGTGGACCAGAGCTCCTAATTTCATTGTATGTCATATAATGACAATAAAGGCTTCTGATTGATTTGATTGATTGATTTAAAGTGAGGCTTTCTGTCTGTTCCAGATGCATAGAAAAACAGAATTGTCAGTGTTAATGTGTTAATCATGCATAAATTAAAGTCAAGCTTAAAGTCTCTTTGACGCACCCTCACTAGCAGCTTCCTGCTGCAGTCCTGATTAGTTTTATTTTGAAAAATTCCTTCATCAAACCTGATATGCTCCTTGTGTAAAAAATGAATTAAAATATCAGGGAAGTACTTCCAGTTAGAGCTAGCAGCTACGAGCTAAGCTAATGCCAGTGTAGCTAATCAGATGGATGCGAACAGGCTAAAGCTACTATTTCTCAGTGATCAAGCGTCCACAGAGCTGAGGATGAAAGTAAATGAAGACATTAAGACTGCAGACCAGTCAACATCATGAAGATTCTGGTTGGCTTGCTAACTGAAATCACTGTTTTTTAACCAAAAAATAAAATAATTGTTTTTATACCCTGATAAAAAAACTGAACATCTCCATGTTTTAGTTTCTGACTCTCGGGACAGTTAAACATTAAATTTGGAAAACAAACTGTGATGAATGTGATTCATTCTCTGGACTTGTCCTGAAGGATTTGCTCATGCAGTCAGTAAATTGGACAAAGAGGGGGACTCGCCTATATGTGGCTCCCACCAGCACTAAATGACAGGCTTGGTCATGCTGTAATCACTACCTCTTGAGCGGAAACATCGCTGGCTTCTTCTGACTGGAGAGGGAAGATGCAGCAACAAAACACCTTTTTGCATATTACCACACAGACATTCCTCTCACCTCCACCTCGCTCTGGATGACAGGTAAATGAAAGAAAAGGAAGCGTCGTCGCACCGTCGGAGGCTCTAAACACTGGAGGCCGAGCCGAGGCCGTCTCCGGGGCAAAGACAGGGTGGTTTCTTTGGCGAAACTCAGACCCAAACACCAATTATGCTCCAAAACCTCTCTCCCAAAGCCAAGGATAATCTTCCTCAGCAGGGCTCAATTATAGGTTATTTCTAGCTCAACTCAGGCCTCAATGTGAGCTACGCTACACCAAGTATTTCAATTGAATCAATGAGAAGAAATTGTGTATATTAGATTAAGTAAAGTTGTATATATGTTTGAATTACATTACACTGCAGGGCATGGCAGTATATACGCTGATATCATGATGTGAGGCGAGATATCATGTTAGTTTCTGGATATCACGTGTTGCATTACAGTAAAGTGATTATTATTATTATATAAGCACTACTATAGCCACTTGAATTATTTATGTGTCTAAATATTTTGTTAAAGCACAAATAGTCAGGTAAAAAAATATTCATTTGATTTTGTCGCTCCGGCCCTACTGGGAAGAGGAAGATATTTTTTAGGATGTTACAGGTCTTCACTTCCATCCAATCATCATTTACTACCTATAAAACAGTTCGGAACAACATCATCAATCATTTATCCACCCGTGACATGAATATTTCCCACAAACAGACACAACAATGCTGCTAACGTAACAGAGGAAGCTGTTTGGAACGATATTTCATTGAGTAATAAGCCATTTATGTGCCTCTCCTCAACATATTCGTTGCTCAGCTGTCCAGTTAATAATTGTGCAAAAGCAAACAAACCTGGATCCACTAGGTCGGTTTGGGTTTAAATAAGAGGTCAGCGACTGTAATCAGGCCAAATAAGTGAAAGCTCAGCTCCCATTTAGACATTCAGGACTTCCTTTATAAACACTCACATTTTATTTCCTGCTGCAGAGCACGGACACTTCAGAAATCCTTCACCAACACGCCACTTAGTGCTGTACAACGTCAGATTTATTTCTAATACAGCTACAATGCAGCAGTGATGTTCGTATTTAACTGTCAGTATGAGGTTTCACTTTAGAGAAAGGCATTTTTTTTTTCTTAATTCAAGACTTAGGAAGCATTTCCAACCAGTAGGAGATGACGACGTAAATCATTGCCCAGTGCATCCAAAAATGTGTCTACATTAGGAGTGGATTTTGGCAAGGACTTCACGATACGACACATATTGTGATGCTTGAGTCACGATAAGATACATTATTGTGATATTGCAATATATTGTGATATTCTACATAAATTACTGAGAAATTTAAGATGCAGCTTAAATTACAAGTTGTATACAATATGTACATACATATAAAAACACACACATACATGTATATACAGATATATTATATATAAATATATATTTAATAATAATTTAATAATAGGGCTGTGTTAACATAGATGTTTTTTTGAAAATGCAGAAGTTGCTCTGGATTTACAATTGGCCCAAAACATGACTTTTGGGGGAAAAAAAACTCAACTCAAATGAAATCAGAAGCTAAAGTATCACAATATACTGCCACATAGATATTTTTCCCACCCCCAGTATACACAGAACCACACGTATCAGGTACATAATGCCTGGCACGTACAGGACGAAACTACTGTGAGTGACATCAGCTGACGCGAAGTACACAAGCTGTTGTCTAGCAACGCAGATCCATTGAAACTGTCTGCAGAAGCTTCCCAAAGGGAACCAGGTTGAGTCAGGAGCAGGTGCAGATATTTGTGCGTTTGCAAGTTTTTCGAGCTTATTTGAAGAGCATTTCTGCTTTCTGTAAATAACAAGAGAGCAGCCAGTGGAACAGATACAGGAAGGACAAGCTGCCGGTGCGCAAACTGCTGTTAAAAGGAAAAAAAAAACATAAAACTCTATCAAACAAACACGTCAAGACCCCAAAAGCAACTACATTAAGATGTTTTTCAACGTTACATAACATTTTTGTAGTCACCACTGCTGAAATGCTGAGTTAACAGTTAATCCTTGCAGGGGGGCGGCTTAGCGAGGGGCCACTGTGGGGGCGTTTTTCACAGAGGACGGTTTCTCATCCCCAGGCTCTTCAAAGCCATTGATGTCCCACCAGATTAAAAACCAAACGCACTAATTCACTGGAATTATGCCCCGGATAATCACAAATAGATGGCAGTCTGCAATCCAAGGGGGATTCCCTCTGGTTGGTCCAAGCTCAAGGGAAGAAATTACACATCTGTACTGCTGTCAGAGGTTTACCCTGGCAAGCTTTGTACAGTACAGTGGTGTTCAAAGTGGGGTCCGATACCCCTGCAGGGGTTTTGAGGGGGATCCAGGGCGTCCCCAGCTAAAAAGGGAATAATAAAAATCCATCTAAAAGTAACCAAATGACAGGATACCATGTACAATATTACTTTTTGATTTTTAATTTTGATATTACTCAATATAACATAAAAACGTTGTGGTGTTAATATTATCTGAATCAGTTTTATTACCAACTAAGTTTGTGTATACAAGGAATTTAACTCGGTATCTTGGTGTCTGACACATAAACATCATGCAGATATCAGAAGAACAAAAAACAATAAATAAAGGGTGCAAAAACTCTGAACGTGAGGTGAGAGACAATACGGTGCAATAAGGTTACTTGTTTTCATTTTTGAGCAGACTGGCAAAAATGACTCCTGTTGGTATTAATAAAGATCTGTCTCATCTGTCCTGGGACAATTGTCCTCATGATTTTCATACATGTGATAAAACATCTAAAGGCGAAAAAAATCATCTAGAATGTGAGGAAAAAGCTTTTCAAATGGGGAGCTGTGATTTTAGTTTCCCTGACGTGAGTATGGGACCCAGTGACCGAGCAGGCCGAGGCAAGCACAACCTTGTCTTGTCTTGTGTAAAACGCTGAAACTGTGCGCTACTGCAGCAGAATCCAAAACTACATGAGCTACATTTTATATGCAAATATGCAGGATAGAGACCACCCTCATGAGTGAACACAAAAATGACTTTTCTTCAGTGCCATCTCTCCACCTCCAGCCACACAGCGGACTGACCAGATTCCTCTCTGTCGTCTGTATCCAAGTGCCACTGCAATGTGTCGCTTCAGAAAACGAACAAATGCTTCATTGTACATCTGATGCACTCCAAAAACAAGGAGGATGAAGTCCTCAGAGGAATGTTAGCAAGATGCAAAATGACCGGTTTCTCACTGTTGTGTGCCATTACATAAAATCCACCAGCGTGCTTATTATGGGAAAACTGCATTGTATTGCGATATGTTTCCTGTAACGATACACAGACAACAAGTTTTGATCCTCACCTCAACTCACCACTTCACAATCTGAAAATTCTGTCTTTGTGACAGGTTAAATCCTAAAATCTTGCGAACATACTGTTATCATTTGAAACTAGCAACACTAAGGGGCAACGTCAATAACCGTAAATTAATCAAACATGCTGCAATAACTGCAAAATTATGTAGTTAGAGTGTGAAAAACACTGTAAATACTGTCTATATTTCCTACCAAAATTTATTCATGTTTTAATATTTGTATTGAACACCAAGTGGCACTAATTTTGTTGAATGAACTGACATATAATGACAATAAAGGCATCGATGGTGGCTTATCAGGGAAGTATGCAAACTATATCGACAAATTTACACAATATTTGTGGCAAAGAAAAATGCATCTTATTGGATAAACTGCACAATTTGGAGGTGGAAAAAAACATTAATAGTAATAAAATCGCACTGTGACAATATTATCGTATGGTCTGGTTTAATGCATGCAAACAAATGACACTGACCTCACTCAAATAAGATCAGTATAGATAAAAGCACAATAATAGTTTCCTTCCACTGTCTTCTATCCCAGTTAACACGAGTTTACTACAAACAACACCACATATGTGAGATTATTGTGTTATAACTGGTAAACCCACAGCATTTAGTTGAAGGTTTATTTATCTGACATCAATAGTTAATACTCCCAAAACAAAACTGTGACCAAAAATGAGAAGTAACCACGATAAAACAGGCTAACGTAACATTAGCTTTGAATTAGCAACTAGCCTAGTTGAAACTACAACAAACTAGCTAGTGTTGAGCTAGTGGCAGTTGTCAACTATTAGTTAATGTTCGAAAACATGCTACCGTGATAGCAAAGCTAACAGCTAGCTTTCCGGCAGGTAAAACTTGTGACAACCGGGCCGTTGACGGTGCTTTAACGGTTTTAACTTGCACGGTAGCCGGGCGACTAACTCGCACTAGCAAGATGAGCCAAACTCCTCCTTTTAGCATGCTACGGCAGCCGTTTCTGGCACCACAGTTGGAAAGCTAACGGCAAAGTTAATCACGGGACTTGACGCAAGGGAACGTTTACGACACTGGTTAGCAACCCGCCGCGTCCCCGAACCGCTTCAACATCCACGAAGCTGCCGTTACTCACAACTTTGGTGTTCGCTCCCTGGTAGCTCAGCTAACGGACAGCTAGCTTGCAGACGTTCCTCTCATTTTGCCGAACAAGCTCCAGGATCCTGGCCCACCTCCATTGGAAGGATTTGCGTAGTGGTGTGATTTTTTTTTTTTTTTCCCCTCCTCCTGCTCCTCCGTCAGAGCGGACGGTGGCCCATATGTCCCGCCCTCCTTTGTTCTGATTGGCTGAGCTGGTGAACGCCTACATTGAATCGCGGATTTCTATTCAATTAAGATGCTGTCAATCTGGAGAAAACGACCTGTTGATTGGATGACGTCGTTAGGGTGACGTACGATATGGGTTGGCTTTTCATGCGAACCGGCGTACACCGAAATTGTGCTGCAAGGGGTCTAGCTGCAGTGACCCCACGAAATTAATAAATAAATGAATAAATAAATAAATAGTAACGTTCTTTGCTATTTAATTGTTTTATTTATATAATGAAAAAATGTAGAAATAAAAAGTTTATGTTAAAAAACTGTTGCACAAGATTTTCCCTTAAGATGAATAACGTTTTATCTTATTTTATGTCAAATATATAAATATTAACCGGCATTAAAAAAAAACAATAAAATACATTCAATTATTTGACAACTTGCTATTTTTTGTATTTTTTTACATAACCTGTATATTGATGTCACGATTTAGGTTTTTAATTATTTGTTTTTACGTTTAATAAAAACGTCAATCTCGACATCAACACAGACTGATTTGTAAATAAATACATGAGATGTATCTTGTTTGAATGATCAAGAAAACTAATAAGTAGGGAAGTAACTAAAAACACAAAAATATTAATACAGAAAATTATTAAATATGAAAATGAATCCTGCAATTATTAATTTGTCAAATATATACATTTTGTTTTGTTTTTCTATTCCTGTGAATATGTATTTATTTACATGCATATTTATTGACAAATGAGGCTTTTTATTTCTACAATCCTTAATTTATCCCTTATTTTTTCCCTGATTTTATTTATTTATTGAGTCATTGATTGATTGAAATAAACATGACCTGAGTACCACTAAAGCTGTCTTTATAATACATAAATGAATTAATTAATAAATAAAGGAATGTATAAATAAAAGCCTTTGTTTTTTAATAAATGCAGGTTGAGCTGAAAATTTTAATAATGACTAAAATAATTATTTGAATAAATAAGGAAGTACACAGAAACATAAATAAACGCAGATGGAAAAGAATGAACTGGAAAATAAATTTAGAAAAAAATATTAACGCAAACATGTCAAATACTGTAAATAAATACAGTGTAAGAAACTATGTCTAAATATATGTATTATTTTTTAACCATTTATTTGTTTTCAGGCAGATCTACTATAATCAATCTTATAGTCAGTACTGAGACAATAAGTGAAACCAAACATGGTGATACAGTTTTTAATCTCTTTTAATCTACCAGATCTTGAGGTTTGTCTCAGATAATACACATCCTATTTAGAGAAATGGCCCTGTCATATTTAAGGGTCGATAAAGCACCTTCATTTTTATGGTTATGGATGATTAGACATTATTCCAACAGAAAAACAGCAATTGATGATGTTTCCATCACTCAAACAGCTGAAGGCACACTGTGATCTTTGTAATGCAGATAAAAAAAGACATTTGTGACAAATATGCAGAAGATTTTATTTTTTAGTCAAGATAAACAAAAGTAAGAATACATACATACAAAAGTCACATTTCCTATTTTTAACGTGATTTTTTTTTTTTATGAAACAATAATATGTTCATCTGTGCAGCTGATAATGAAACCAAATGACTTGTGTTTAATCTCATTGTTGTTTCCCATCAGAGAAGCTGAATAAAGGCCTGTGCCTCCCTCTAGTGGTCATATTTTACAGTTACAGGTTGTATTTATGGTATTTAATAAAACAGAAGAGCTGCCACTCCTGTTTCTGATGAGGCTGAAAAACAAAGCAGGAAAACATAAACAGCTCATTCAGGTTAGTTTAATGTAAGTCTGTCAACACACTTCTTCATCTTTATACTTGTTACTATCCCTCTGATTCATATTTTTTAATAATATGTTTCTATCTACATGTGAAGCATTTACCTTTAACTCTGGACTTGTTCTGCAGGAGCCTCCTTTTTCTTACATTCTTCACACACATGTTGGCAGGATCTGTGATCAACATTTATGTTATTATATATATTAATCAAACATGCTGCTTCAACACAAACAAGACAGGATTAAGAAACTGTGGCTTAAAAGTTATTTAACCTAACGACCTCAGGATTATTTTAGCATTTTATTTAAGATAAGGACACCTTGTTTTTTTTAGTTTGTCAAAAAAGATATTACAAATATATAAACAAATATTTTCTCTATGCAAAATTTTTCAAATGTGAAAAATAACAAAGTAGAAAAATTATTTGTTCTATGTGTTACAATGCTGACATTATAATGACAAAAATAATAATAAATAAACCAGATTCAGATTTTCTAAGCATCTCTGATATGGATTTAGTCTTTCTTATAATAATATAATATTGAATAATAATATTTTGTGTCATAATTGTCTTCAATTCTATATTTATAATTGTGGATTTTTTTTTTACTTGATATTTTACAATATAGTTTATTTCAAATTCAGATTTTTTTCTGCATCTCTGATATTTTTTAGTATCTTTTATAATATTTTGTTCTTCAATTTTTGTGGATTTTTGTAATTTTTACTTAATATTTTCTTTTTTTTTAAAAAATGAAGCAGATTCAGATTTTCTCAGCATCTTTGATCCTTCCTCCATGGAAACAGTGAAACCTTTAAATTCTGTGTTTCCCCACCTGCGTCCAAAACCAGGAGGTCCAAAGGGACCCCCATCAGACCAGGGTCCGCATCCTGGTCCACCTTCCAGGCCAACCTTCTGAAACTTGCTCTGGCAAGTTCTAACGTACGACGCTTTCCCCACGGCGTAGCCGAGGATCCCAGCGACTGACAGAAATAATAAAATCACAGTTCATCGACGGTTAACCAACAGCTGCTGAGGGATTCAGTGGAAAACACTGGACAGTACAAACCTGCTAGTTTAGGGAAGGGACCAAAGCGCTTTGAGGATTTCCAAACGCCTGCATGGACAGAAACTTGAACTTTAACCAACTGAGATACTTCAAGTGAGTCATGATGTGATCTGTGCTTTACCCTGGTAGATGAGACCACCGGTGACGGCCATGCTACCCAGAGAGAAGGGCAGAGCTGAGGAAACACACAGAGCAAAGTCAGACAACACAGCAATATTAAGAGCCAATCAAAGAGATTCCTGTCTGACGTGACTTTATCTTAATTTGAGTGAAATGACAGGACTGGTTTCTCATTCAGGAGGAACCGACTGCTGCTGTTTCATGTTTTTATAACAGAACAAAAGCAGCAGCTGTGAAACGACAGAGATCGAGACTTAAGACAATGAAGTGTTGATACGTTAAACATGACTAAAACAAAATAATAAAAACAGCAGAATCATCTGTGTCATGGAGGACTAAAGCTGCCATAATAATAAAATAAATTCATTAAAGTCATAAAGGAAAATAAGTAATAATAAATGTCAATTATCAAATTACTTATGTGAAAAAACTGAACAAAGTGTACAAAAAAGGAAAAATAAACAAATATGATTTGTGGATTTTACGATCTACTATTTCATTATTTTTAAAATATTATATTTTAGATGAAATATTTTCAAAATCAACCTGCATGTGCATTTGATGACTAAGGCTTTCATTTCTACATTTATTTCTGCATTATTTTATTTATTCATTAAGTCATTTATTTACGTATTCTTATGATATTTTTTGATGTTTTTTCTTCTGATTATATTATTATTATTCTTATTATTATAATGGCAGCTTTTGTCCTTCATACCATTCACTGCCAAATATTAAAAAAGCTGACTGCTACTGACAAACACACACTTTATTGAACCTCCATTATTTCTGCACTTGAATCTGCTTTACTTACTACTTGTTCATTTATGCTGCACACTGCTGATGAGCTGCTTGTTCTAAGAACAATGATAATAAAGATTACTCTGCTCTACTCGTTGCAGCAGCTCATCAGGACATGAAGGAGAGTTTTTGGGGCCACAGATGAACTGGGTGAGATAAGTGAACTGGGTGATGATGGACGAGCCCTGCCCTTCTGCTTCTACACCCAAAGACAAACAATCCAGACTGAAGGAAACTCCCAAACCAGCACACACCTCAGATTTGTTTGTGTGCCATAAGTGGAGACTTTACCTCGGTACCAGAAGCTCTCCTCCTGACACTCTTTCCAAATCTTCCTCACGTCGTCTCTGTGGACGTGACGATCACCCATGGGACACTGTGAGACACAGGACAGCTGGAGGTTGATCACATGTGATGTCTATGATAGTGATTGCTCACATCATGGCCCAGTGTTGCCTCTCACCTTCCACTCTCCTTTCCCTGCAGCTGGACCAGAACCAGAACCAGATCCAGGTCCTGGTCCAGGACCAGCAGCCTCCCCTGTCTTCACTGTTATGGTCTGTCCAGCTGTTTCTGAGGTCATCATGAA
Organism: Synanceia verrucosa; assembly: GCA_029721515.1. Taxonomy (NCBI): domain Eukaryota; kingdom Metazoa; phylum Chordata; class Actinopteri; order Perciformes; family Synanceiidae; genus Synanceia; species Synanceia verrucosa. The sequence goes on along the minus strand of CM056558.1, from coordinate 25,758,612 downwards.
GAAGCTTCTACTTTCTGTTTGCAGGCCAGAACTGCGTAACTTTCTCTGTTCCTATTACTTCCTCCCCCTCTCTCAGTGGCTGTGATGGCACCTCCCTGAGTTTAACTCCGCCCCACTTAAAAAAAAAAACACGCGTATGAACAAAACAAACACCATGAGACTATTAAAGAAAGATGCAAAACTGCAGGGACATAAATAATGAGCCTTTGATTTAAAAATCAATGTCAACAACTGTCATACAAATATTTTTTTCTTATTTGTACAATGGGATGAAAAACACATTATGACTTACGACCACTTCAGGCTCACCTCTGTACACCTCCACACACCCACAGGTAGGACTCGCCTGTACACAGACTGTTTTTTTATACATATCACAGACATTTTAACATTAGACTGAAATTAAATAGAAAAATTGACATCTTTCTGGTAGAAATTTCATTTGTCATTAAATTATTATTAATTTATTATCATTAAAATAATATGTATAATTTTTTAGTTCAAAACTCTAAATGATATTATTTCATTATTTTTAATGTTTTCTTACTTATAACTTGGATGGTTGTTTTCTAGCTAACTAAGCTAAGTCTCAATGCTAAATGGTAAACAACGTTCTTTGGTTTTGACCCATAATATGACTTCCGGTCAACTGACAAGGTCGATAAACTTCGTAAAGAAACAGGACCTCTGCGTACATCCCATAATAGCTCGCCGGCTTTGCTATATATGTCGCCACGAAATTAGAGTAATATTAAAAAACGCACCGCTGGCTAACCGGCTATCCGCCCGGCTGTGTTGACAGTAAACGCACCACAAAAAAAGCAGGAAGTGGCCACTGACCAATCAGAATCCATCGTGGGCTGGTTTCAGGCTTGCACGAGGACATTCGGGTGAGTGACGCGCACAGAGAAAGCTCTCCACCAATGAGACACGGAGCTAACGGAACTGTTTGGGAAATATGGCCAATCGCGTTCAAGCGTGGGCTGGGATGAACGACACTTCCGGCTTGTCGTGACTCGACGACGCGAGCAGCCAATCCGTAGCAACCGAAGGCGGGACCAGAGCGGGCTGCGCTCCAATCATAACCTGAGGGCGTGGTTTACGCAGCCTAGGCCCGCCTATTGGCCGGTCTCCGGACTTCCCACAGACAGTTGTATCTTTCATAAAAATGCACTCTGATGCGGCAAGTAAGTAGAAACGTTACAGAGGCTTTTCTGCAGCTAAATGCTAACATTCACAGATGCGACAGAGTTTACCGGAGAGCTACAAACACCTGCGTTTTGCATCTACGTGTACTTTTAGCCCGTGTTTCTGTCGGATTACACGTATGAATTCCGTGCTATTTAGTGCCCCCCTTTGTATTTGGTTTCTTGGGCGACAACAAAGGATGGATAGCTGCTGTAATGTCAGTTGTTTAGGAGGTTTTCGAGGAGCTTTTCTCTGCCACTGACTGGAGTTGATGTGATTTTTCTTGTGCAGCGTTAGCAGCTGAATGCAGCTCGACGTTAATCCAGAAGGTTTTCTGGTGCTAATCGGTGCGCCGCGCTGTTTCCCTGTTCACCATAACCGAGGAAGGCTCCGTGCGTTTCAGGTCGAACTCGCCACGGACGTCATGTTTGTGTAAATAGGTCAATTTTCTGACCAACTGCGGACTGTTACAGAGGAGGAAAATTGTGACGCAGTTGTGTAAAACATGTTTGGTTTGTCCGCTGCAGCGGCGGAGCTTTGCGGGGCTTTGCGGCACCGACACCGGCTGCTGCGGAACTGCGCAGCGCTTAAGGTGCCAGCAGGGAGGCGATGTTAGGGTGTGTGTGTGTGTGTGTGTGTGTGTGTTTTTAACACAATGTAAAATGCGTTCAGTCAGTAGGGGTAAATGTTGGGGAGGGTAGAGGGGTCTGGAAGAAATAGTTGTTTTGTCAAGGCTTGGGATTTGTAGTTTTGCTTCCCAACTGGAGCAGCGGTGTGAATAGCCCCTGTGGAGGAAATGGACTACAACACCCATGTGGCCAACTCTCTAGATACTTTGTAAACTCTGTGCAAGTTGCGTGTCTGCACAGCTATTTTAGGTGTGTGTGTGTGAAATAAAAAGCGTTGGGGTTTGATGACAGCAGCTGAGTGGAGCTGCAGACATGATGTTTGTTGACCAGGTAGCATGAAGGATCACACCTGATCAGTCTGATCGATCCGATCAATCTGATCTGGTCTGACCAGCTTTCTTCTCTCGACAGTTGAAATGTGATGATCGTAAAGTTGAGCATTACAGTGTTTGTATTGATCACTGGCTAAAAAAACAATATCACAGCTTGTTGTTGTCGATGATGTCACCTTCTTCTTGTACCCTTATTAATAACAATAATAATAATAATAGTGTCATGCTGACTGATGCTGATCTTTACCTTTTCTTGTGGAAATAGATTTACAGCTGAATTCCCACTTGACGACACTGGCCAGCATCCATAAGATCCACCACACCTTGCACAGGCTGGTAAATACGTACATACTGGCAGTGTGTGTTAAAGGTACTTACATTCATTTTTATGTATACATGTGTGTCCTGCTCACACGCCTCTGTTTTGACAGAACCTGACAGAAGACGTTGGACAGGATAGCCTCCCCTCAGGTGAAAGGGTTTTCTGTTTTTAGCACAAGAGCAACTTCAATAGAGTCCAAGACCAGATCCAGTAGAGTCTGAGTCTAGATAAAGTCCAGTTCAGCACACGGTGGTGTCTATCCAGTGCTACTCAGTGAATAAAATGCAGGTGTGAGGACTGTTAGAGGGATTAACTGGAGCAGTTCACTTCACACCAGGGCAAGTAACGTAAAGAAACATGAATAAAACACTGTTATTATTACTGCACAAGACTGCTCTATGTACAGTCCAGGTTCAGGATAATGATTTTTTTTAAATCTATCTTAATAATAAGACTTCAGGTGTTAGGAGCATTAAGAAGAGGAGAAGAGCTGTTTATGTTCATATTTATTTATGATCAGCAGCTAGACCAGATCAACTGGACCAGTTCTTAATAACCGAGGCAAGTACATAAAAAAAACAAACAAATGCTAAAACGCTGTCAGCACACTGTTGTCACACAAGAACAACTTAAATAGAGACCAAAGTCCAGTTCAGCAGACAGTACATTGAAAAATAAAAATAATTACGTTTTGGGATAGATATGTACACACTACAGATGACAGTATCATATATATATATATTAACGTTATATACTGCATATAGATGTAATATTGTAAACCATATATTTGTATAGTTTATATTTAATTCTCGGGGTGCCATCATAATTTGGTCGTTTTGTTTTCTGAAGCAGAAAAATGACGATGAAGATCTTAAAATAGAAGTGAGAGACTTCAGAGCAGAGATCACTTTCTAGAACAGTCCTGTGTTGCGTTTAACTTCATCTATCATCTGTTCCCCCCCAGCTTGCTGCTCCAGAGCCATGCCCCCCAGGAAAAAGAGGAGACCCTCTGCAGGAGACGACATGTCGGCCAAGAAGAGCCGCCAGGACAGGTGAGACGCAAAGCCTGATTAATGCCATTAAAGCAGCAGCTAAACCAGGACACCCATACCATAATAACACTCATGACTAAAGGTTCTGGGTTACCGTAGAAACACAAGACAATCACAACATCCACTGGATGAAGGATAATAAAGTAGAAAATCGATGGATCGTATAGAAGTGAAGATAATCTAGGTAATGATCCCAGCTTGGTTAGATTTACTGGAGAGTAGAAATAAAACAAAAGAGAAAAAGAGTTTAATCTGCAGTGAAATACTGAAGAATCAGATACCGCTCCCTAAATACAGAGTTATTATTCCACCACTCAGTGTGAGGTGATTCTGCTGATTAAACACTAAAGAAAACACATTTAAGAATAAGATAAGATGAATTTTATTATTAAGTGTTGAAACTTGAATCCTCAGATTAAAAGTCTGACGCTCTACCGACTATCCAGGCTCTGTTCTCCTGTAATATCATATAACATTACAAATAAACTAAAACATCCTTTTTATCCGCAGCGTCTTCAGAAAACACGAAACGTCGCAGATCCGCGAGGAGGAGACGTTTTCCAGTAAAAGATGCCTGGAGTGGTTCTACGAATACGCAGGTGAGACGCAGGTGTTTATCAGCGTTGGACCGGCGCTCTTGAATTGAAATTAAAGCGTTTGCTTCCTGTTTCCTGTCTGTGAGTCAGGCTGCGATGACGTGGTTGGTCCAGAGGGCATGGAGAAGTTCTGCGAGGACATCGGCGTCGAGCCCGAGAACGTGAGCGAAGCTGTTTAGTGTTCATGATTTTATGAAAAGGAAGAGTTAGGATAATATTTAAGGTCAGCGCGCCTGTTCTGTGTTTCAGCTGATAGACTGATGATAATATCTGAGAGCAGCAGAGCGTTCATTTAGGAGTGCTGGAGGATAATAAATGTGTTAAACTGCATCGATCGACACGTTTCCTGTTTAAAGAGCGCTGCTCTGTGTCCAGGTGGTGATGCTGGTTCTTGCCTGGAAGCTGGACGCTCAGAGTATGGGATATTTCACCCTGCAGGAGTGGCTGAGAGGCATGGGCTCGCTGCAGTACGTCTCCCTCCTGCTCTTTACGGTGTTTTTTTTTTGTTTTTTTTTAAAGAACCACAGTTTATCTGAGCAGCTTCTTGTTGTTGTTCGTCAGGTGCGACTCCACGGAGCGGCTGAGGAACTCGCTCGACTACCTGAGATCCGTCCTGAACGACGGCACCAGTTTTAAGCTCATTTATAGATACGCCTTTGATTTCGCTCGGGTGAGTAAAGCAAAGTCACGGCATCCCAAAAAATTCAGAGTGAATTCAGCTCGTTTGAGTTTCTACATTATTTAACCAAACTGTGGCTGCACTTTAAAGTGAAATGCATTAAAATAATTGTGATTTATTTATTTAGATCTTTTTCAGTTCTGACTAACTGTCAAACTGGACAATATAAGAAAGTTTGATGGTATTTATTATCTGTATTTGTTTGTAGTTTACATGAAACTGAGCCAGGAACCAGTTAGTAGTAACAGGAAGGATGAAATGGTGTCAGAACAGCTTGAATTTGAAATAAAACCCTGGTAGGAAATAATCGTCTCATTTCTCCAGCAGCGCTCCGACCAACCTTGATGTTTTGAGGTTACCGTTGTTTTGCAGTTTGACTCTTATCAAAGTCGTTGAATATTTACACAGCCTGACGCTGAGCTGACATTTAAGGGAACTTTCTCTGTTATCATGAATGAAGCGTTGACACACTGCCTGGTCTCAGCAGCTGCTTGTTAATGAATGGTTTTGGGTATTGGGGCTAATATTAGCGACCATGCTAACAGACTGGCCCCTTGTGTTTGTGACGTCTTTGTGTTTTTGGTCGGACAGGAAAAGGATCAGAGGAGTTTGGACTTGAACACAGCCAAGTGCATGCTGGGACTTCTGCTGGGGAAGACATGGCCTCTGTTTCCTGTTTTTAATCAGTTTCTAGAGGTGAGCGAGCTAGTTAGCGCCACGCTAGCTAACGCCACGTTCAGAACGGCCTCTACAGCTTGATTCTATCACATCCAGGCGACGCTAAGCTCGCCTTGTGCTAACGTGCTCTGCTAACATTAGCTCCACAGGTTTTTAAAGGAGGTGAGCGTTCAGCTGTCATGGAGCTCAAACGCTCACTAATATTATAGCGACTTCAGAAAGAAGCAAAAAAGGTTTAAAAATAAAGATAGCTGAAGTCGATGGAGAGAACGTGGTGAAATTAAAAGAGAAATCTCATGAAAAAAGTCACTTTTCTTCGCTCATGCTCATATATTTGTGTATCTGGAGTTCCTCATAGCCCCACAAACTGAAATAAGATAACTTAGCGTACACTGTAGATCAGAATTATCTTTGCAAAGGTGAGCAAAGGATGTTTTTTCTCTCCAGCCAATCAGAGCAGACTGGACTTTTCTTAAAGAGACAGGAGCGTTTCAAACGGAGAGTGAATACAGGCGTATTCAGACAGACAGTGAGGAAAATGAGGTGTTTTTTGAACATGAAAGCATGAAAACATGTTCTAGTAGAAAGCTAAATCACAAGCATGAACGTGGAAATGAGCAGGATTTGTCCCCTCTAAGGAACAACCTGTCTTCATCTCTGTTTATTACCATTACAAAGCAAACGCAGCATGTGTTTACATTCACTGGGCTTTCACATACCAGTACTACCACTATCTGGTACAGCAGGAAATATTTAGTGTGTCCCAGTGCACACAGCAGGATGCCAAAAATCAAACGTTCTCCGACATCCAGTCACATTTTGCAGCATGACAGCCAACAATCCTCTGCACAGCTGATGACATGAGCAAGGGTCAAAGTTCAAGGAATGAAGCGCTAACATTAGCGCCACACGTTTTTACGCAGAAACCTCTTCCAGCCTCTCTGAGTTTCACAATTACAGCCATGACTTGTTCAACAGCAAACAAACCAACCAGTAAACAAAGCTGTGATTGGCCAGTCAAACATGGGGGAGGTGGGATTTAGCACAGGGTCACTTCCTGTTTTTGTTCTTAATGCAACACATGTGCTTCCTGTTCCTCAGCAATCCAAGTACAAAGTCATCAACAAAGACCAGTGGTGCAACGTTTTAGAGTTCAGCAGGACAATCAACCTGGACCTCAGCAACTACGACGAGGACGGTGCCTGTGAGTCCACACACACACACACAAACAACAACAGTATTACACAAACAACAATCCTGTGGTCTGTTTCTGTCATCAGGGCCGGTTTTGTTGGACGAGTTCGTGGAGTGGTACAAGGAGAGACAGATGTCGTAGACGCAGAGCGAGGGCAGAAACAACAACAACAAAAAGAAAAACAACACAACTGTGACAACAACGACTATGAGAATCAACAACCAATAAGTAAACAATACAAAAGCGGTGACTGTGGGTGCTTCCTGGTGGAGGAGGGGTTCTGTAGGGGGGGTGGTGGTGGTGGGTTGGGGTTAGGTCACGCCCCCTTCCCATGATGCATGGGGCAAAGCTAGCTAGCGGCGACCCCCCCCTCTGGCGGCGTCGCTGCCTCTCACTGTGACGTGTCATATTGCTGTCTGTGTTAGGGTCACATGGCGTCAGGCGTGGACGACAGACGCCGAAGCTTGCCGCTCGTCTTCAACACGGAGAAACCAAACCGTGACCATTCATGCATTGTGTCTGAGTCTTAAAATAGAGAAAGGAAACGGTGGGCGGGGTTACTTCAGAACCAGGCACGTTTAAAATATCCTAACACACACTACGTAACTGTGCAATGGACTTTTCCTGGACGGACGGCGCTAACTGTTGTTGGATAGAAGCACACTGTGTCAAATGGTCGATCGCAGGTTTCTGGTGCCTCTGCTGTTTACTGTTGATTTGTGCCATTTTTTCTTCCTCCCCTTCCGTCCTGCTAATGCTAACAGTTTGCTAACCCCCCAACCCTCACCTGCGAAGGCTTCAGACCTCATAACACCAAACAAATCAGCATTGCTGCTTACTAACTCTTATTACAGTACAGCGGTGAGCCACTCGTGCTCTGGTCAGCATTTATTGGTCTGACGACCGGTTCATGTATCTGCGTTGTGTAGGTAAGAGTATTATTGTGCCTCAAAACATGGAAGTCACTTTGTGTGTCCCACACATGCGACCAACAAACCCAAATGTACATAAACATGTGACACACGGAGTGGTCAGGGATTATTTCAGGATGAATTCAGACTGTTTGGGCTGCGTTATAAGTTGAGCTTGTTGGCGTCCATTTTGTCTTGATATCTGTTTTGTCCTCCTGGTAGTTTCAGGTCTCTTGCTAGTAGCATCCCCCCACCCCGACACTGACAGTGTTCATATATAATAACTACAGTGGAAGACCAGCGACCCTCTCAGGACGGGGTTCGCTGGAGGCGTTGCTTCGTTCCACCCGTAGGATCGAATCAAAAACACTGAGTGATTTGGATCTGTGCGACGATGCTACGCTGTTCTTTTTTATTTCGCCTAGTAAAATGTTCTCGTAAACATGTATAAATTTTTTGTCTTTGGCTATGGTGTGATGCCGAATCGTCGAGATTTTAATATTTGCATGCATGCTCCGACAAGAGCCTTTTTGTGAATGGATGAGATATTTTTTCTTCTTTTTTTTTTTTTTGGAGAACGTTTTGTTTTTGTACAGGAATTTTGTGCAAGTGTTTTGTGCTTAAATTTTTGATATTCACGATCATGTTCAGCTTAACTCTTGACGAAAGACATGATTGTGTCTATTAAGACCTGGAACACACCTGTAACCTCACGGTAGAGCAGGAGTTCCCCCTCCTGCATTTAACTCGACGCTGTGAAGCTTCAGGTAGCTGCAGCCGCCATGTTATTTATTTACTTTACCCTGTCACCGACGCCCGTAAGACACACGTTTAAATAAAAAAAATAAAAATACATCAGCTGTCTTGTCACTGAAACCACCACAGCTGAAACTTTAGGAAAGTCTCTGTTGTCACGACAACGCCTCAAGCATCACAACCTGAGCTTGAGCTAGTTGTCGGACTGCTTACCAAATACTGTGTAGAGATCAGTGTTTTAGTTTTCTCCCATGACAATGCAGGAGGATGAACGAACTCGTCCCGACTGTATATATGTATGTAAACTATGTAAGTGTCTATATGTCTGTTTTCACTATAACCTATGTCTATATACTGAAATAAAAGGGTTTATTAACTTACCGGCTTATATTTGGGCTCTTGAATAGCTTGTCCATAACGAGCAGCGTCATTATTTCCATGTTTCCACAAATGAAAGCTCTGTGTTATGTCGTTCAGAGACGTGGCTTTATTGAAGTCTCCTATTAACCTATTAATGATACATGACCAGACCTATTTGCACAATTGATCAGGCATATTTCTGAGGGATGATTAACATAAACAGGCAAATCTGAAGGATAAACATGCTGCCACTGTACAACAATTCCACACAATATATTTCATACTTTTCATTTCATACTTATATAACAGAACATAATTCACAATATTTAAGTCATTCACTGCCCAATTTAAAATCAATTATGTTTCGTCAGTAGCGACTATCAAACTTCACTCACGTTCACATCAGAGGACTCAAAATAGACAGACAGTTTTGGAGACTGGTCAGATTTCTCTGTGTTTCTGCTCTGAATAGACCTGGTTCCTTCCAGACCTGATTCCTTACCGCTCTGTGGAGACCTCCATGTGAGCCCGACTGCCTCATAAGGTGGCGGTGTCGCTGGAACTGGAGGTGGTGCCTCCTGCGGTGGGTCAGACCCGCTAATGTCATGCCTCCTGTAGCGGGGAATGCCGTCCAACAGGTCTGCAGCTCTTATAGCTCTCTCAGACTTTCCATAGATAAAACTGGAGTCACCTTGTCGGTCATCAAATGCCCCCAAAGACTCACCCTTATTTGAATTTTCATCTGATATGTCCCACTTTCGCCTCTCTGATGACATGGCTCTTAGGGCACTGAGGCCTTTCCTTTCATTCCTGTCTGCAGATGTCGTCCTCTGAATCGCATACGTGCTTCCAGGGGGGTGGGTGAACTTGTTGAGAGCTCTGCTGGATACCAGAGGAACACCAGGAGATGAGTATTTATCTGCTTTCCCTCCATCTTCTTTTTTGTCATCATCGCTTTCGCTGCTGGAGGAGTCGGGTGGGGGAAGTTCTAGCTCTGCAGGTGTAGACGATGCTACACCCAGATGTGTCCTCAGACTGGGGACTGAGAGGTTGGACAGCTGACGACCGACACCAGTCCACCTTATCTCAGATGGCAGGTCCACGTCTGTGGCTGATCTAGGCTGCTCGATTCTCTTCTTTACAACATCATCAAAGGTCGTACTGGGAACTCTCTTTGGTGCAAGAGATGTATGTCTTTGTTTTGTCATGTCTATTGATTGACCTGTGCCACTTGGGTAGAAAGTATTACTTGGAAGCAGTGACGCCTTCATGATTACACGTTTATAAGCGATCGAAGAGTCGGCATCCATCATTCCCGACATGTTTGATGACAGGTCATTTTCACCTTCACTGCAGGAAGATGTGGAATCTGGCAATGGTGCCTTCACATCCAGACGCCTCTTGATTCGTGGGATACCAAGACTCAAGTCAGGAGCACCTGACATCGACTCATCCTCACTATTGCTGCTGGGGGATGATTCCTGTGACGGTGGTCTGATATGGGAAGCCTTCCTGATTTGGGAGATATTGGTGGGACTCAAATGAGGCCACACCAAGTCAGATTGGTCAGATGCTTCCTTATCAGACAGTTGCTTTGAAGATGGTGTGGAAGTTGTCTTTTCCCTGACCTTGAAATCCAGGTACCTCCTTAACTGTGGAGTACCGGTCAATGTTGTACCTGGGATTGACTTTTCTTCGTTTGTAAGGTTATAATCTGTTCCTGATCTCTCTGTGGCCTCTACTGAGTTGCCATCTTGACCCTTCAGACTGAGAGAAACATCCCCTGGTTTGTTCCCAAGGATAAGAGATGATTCGATGTGTTTGAGTCCTTCCATCCTCCTCCTATTACGCCTTATTCTACTTGCAGTCCAACTCTCATTGCTGGAAGAGCAGGGGGAGTCAGGCGGCGGTGACGAAGGCAAATTTGGCGGTTCGGGTGAATTCGATGAGATATCAAGACGCTTTCTGTAGCGAGAGAAACCCAGGTTCATGGTGGCCCATCGTGACTGTAGTTCTGGGTTTACCTCCAGTGCTGTGCTGATGTTGTCGCTTGTTGTTTTCACTTCATCTGTAATGACGGTATACTTTTCTAATTTGATATCTGTCTTTGGACTTCGAGAAATGTTTATTGCTGAGGCCTTTGGCAATTGAATGAACTCTGGTTTGGTGGCATTTGATATGGCAGAGACTCCTAACCCTAGCTTACCATGGTCCCTCTGCTCATCCTCACTGTCGCTGTCACTTCGATCATCTGGTTGTGGCTGTGGTGCTTTGATATCCAGATGTCTGTTGATGTAGGGGACACCTGGACTCAGCTCATGCAACGTCTTCACATTCTGATTGACGTTCGTAGTCCCAGTTTCACTTTCATCACTACTGGACGATGACTCAGGCAGAGGTGAATGTGCCTTGATATCCAGGCGCCTTTTCACATGAAGGCCACCGCTGAGATCCAGTCTCTGCCATCTTGAATCTGAATCTACTGTTGTTGGAAAACGTCTTAAATTTTCCTCACCCTCTTGATCATCTGAGCTGCTTGTTGAGTGACTGGGACTCATTCTGATAGCTTTCTCTGTTTTTCCTCCCACTGGATGGTTAATCCTGCTATCATTTAATAATGAATCGGGAGGTGGTGAAGGGGCTTTGATGTCTAAACGTTTCTTGATGCGAGGAACCTGCTCAAGATCTATGGAAGGCCACCTTGTATCTGAATCATGAGTTCCTGCTTGAGGTCCTTGTAATGGAGGTCCTGTAATGTCCACCTTGACGGGTCTCTTTGTGTGGTGCAGTGTTTCACCTTCACTGTCACTACTAGAAGGTGACTCAGGACATGGTGATGGTGCTTTGATATCTAGACGCCTCTTGATGTTGGGAATATGGTCAATGTTTATGGAAGGCCACCTTGTGTCTGGATCATGACTTCCTGTTTGAGATCCTTGGACCAATAGTCCCCCTATCTTTTTATGGTGTGATGATTCATTCTCACTGTCACTACTAGAAGGGGAATCAGGAGGTCGTGAAGGTGCTCTAATATCTAGACGCCTCTTGATGTCGGGAATATGGTCAAGATTTGTGGAAGGCCACCTCATGTCTTGATCATGAATTCCTGTTTGAGATCCTTGGATCAATACTCCCTCTATCTTTTTGTTGTGTGATGTTTCATTCTCACTGTCACTACTAGAAGGGGAATCAGGAGGTGGTGAAGGTGCTCTAATATCTAGATGCCTCTTGATGTTGGGAATATGGTCAAGATTTGTGGAAGGCCACCTCATGTCTGGATCATGAATTCCTGTTTGAGATCCTTGGACCAATAGTCCCTCTATCTTTTTATGGTGTGATGTTTCATCCTCACTGTCACTACTAGAAGATGAATCAGGAGCTGGTGAAGGTGCTTTGACATCCAGACGCCTCTTGATGCCAGGAACATGCTCAAGATCTATGGAAGGCCATCTTGTGCCTGGGTCACGAGTTCCTGTTTGAGATCCTTGTAATGGAAGCTCTGCAATGTCCACCTTGACAGGTCTCTTTGTGTCATGTGTCGTTTCATCTTCACTGTCACTACTAGAAGGGGAATCAGAAAGTGATGATGGTGCTTTGATATCTAGACGCCTCTTGATGCCAGGAATCTGCTCAAGATCCATGGAAGGCCACCTTGTGTCTGAATCATGAGTTCCTGCTTGAGGTCCTTGTAATGGAGGTCCTGTAATGTCCACCTTGACAAGTCTCTTTGTGTGGTGCAGTGTTTCATCCTCACTGTCACTACTAGAAGATAACTCAGAAGCTGGTGATGGTGCTTTGACATCTAGACGCCTTCTGATGCCAGGAATATGGTCAAAATCTATGGAAGGCCACCTTGTGTCAGGATCATGACTTCCTGGTTGAGATCCATGAGTTGGAAGATCTGCAATGTCCACCTGTCTCTTTGTGTGGTGTGCTGTTTCACCCTCACTGTCACTACTAGAAGGGGAATCAGGAAGTGATGATGGTGCTTTGATATCCAGACGCCTCTTGATGCCAGGAACCTGCTCAATATCTATGGAAGGCCACCTCATGTCTGAATCATGAGTAACTGCTTGAGATCCTTTTAATGGAGGTCCTGTAATGTCCACCTTGACAGGTCTCTTTGTGTGGTGTGATGTTTCATCATCACTGTCACTACTAGAAGGGGAATCAGGAGGTGGTGAAGGTGCTTTAATATCTAGACGCCTCTTGATGTCGGGAATATGGTCAAGATTTGTGGAAGGCCACCTCATGTCTGGATCATGAGTTCCTGTTTGAGATCCTTGGACCAATAGTCCCTCTATCTTTTTGTGGTGTGATGTTTCATTCTCACTGTCACCACTAGAAGGTGCATTAGGAGATGGTGGAGGTGCTTTAACATCTAGACGCCTCTTGATGCCAGGGACATGGTCAAGATCTATGGAAGGCCACTGTGTTTGTGGGTCATAACTTGCAGTTTGAAATATTTTACTAGGAATCGTTTCCACGGATATCTGTCCTTGTGTCTGTTTCATAGTGTGTTTTGTTGTTTCATCCTCACTGTCACTACTAGAAGATGATTTAGAAGCTAGTGACGGTGCTTTGACATCTAAACGCCTGTTGATTCGTGGAGTCTCCTCAAGATCTATAGAGGGCCAACTCGTGCTTGGGTCATGACTTCTTGCTTGAGACCCTTGTAATGGAGGTCCTGTAATGTCCACCTTGACAGGTCTCTTAGTGTGGTTTGTTGTTTCATCCTCACTGTCACAACTAGAAGATGATTCAGAAACTCGTGATGGTGCTTTGAAATCTAGATGCCGTTCAATGTGTGCAGTGTCTTCAATATCTAGAGATGGCCACTGAGTTCCTGGCTTTTTGATTTTGATCCCCTCGTTGCTTGCACTGCGGGAAGAGGATGAATAAGCTGCTGGTGATAAAGGCAATGTGGTATCTAGACTCTTACTGTGACTGACTGTCAAACTGGGTTTGGCTGTGAAGTCCTCCACATCACTGTCACTGGAACGAGAGGAAAAGGAGTCCACTGGTCTGAGTGCAAGTCTTTGTGTTTCATAAATGTCACCCTCCTTATTTAGCATTGAGGGCCTGATAGGGTCCACCCCGTGGTTCTGCTGGTCCAGCAAGACCTGAGGTTTATTATGGTTCCTGTGTATATCCTCCTCCTCTTGGTCTGAGTTCACAGTATATTGCGTTGGCTCATCCTCGCTGACATACGAGCTGGAGCTGGACATACTGTCTGCCTTCTGTTTCTTAGAAGAGGGTGCCACAGTCAGTTTTAGGTCATTGAAAGCACCGCTGGACCTCGCTGACGTGCTTCGGACAGAATCGCTAAATTCAAACAGTTCCTCTTTCTCCTGCCACGGATCGGTCTGATCTGTTAGGTTGTTGTTATTTGTGTGAGGTGACCAATCTGCAAAGGGATCTGAAGAAGATCCAGGGCATTCACTTGTGCCCTCGGTGGAGATTTGTGGCACCTCTACTGTTATAGCTGTTGGGGATCCAGCCCTCTGCTGAAAAGGGTCCTCTGCCAGCTGAGAAAACTTGGGTGTGGAGTGGTCGACCTGGTTCATTTGGTCCTCGTTGAATGCTTTATCAGATAGTGAAGAATCTGAGGACATACTTCTCCTTTCCACCAGCTCACCAGGGTCTGGGATGTGTTCAAACTCCATGTTGTGTGATCGGCCTTCACTGGCGAGGTCTCTCCGGTTCCCCTCTGGACTACTCTGCTGTAAAGTGTTTTCACTTCCTGAATCCCCAGCTGTATTTGCATCCCCCTCAGCCTCAGCTGCTACTGTATCATAATATTTTACATTGCCTTCTTCTCTAAAGTCTGTCATGCTAAACGTGACTCTCCTTTCCCTGCGAGCTCCTATGTGTTCTGGCTCTTCAGCATTGCAGAAGGCCTCGTTGTCATATTGTCTTTGCTCATCCATTGAGGCAGAGTTTGCTGTAGAAGAGCTTTTCTTCTTGGTGACCCTTTTCCAAAGTCTGTCAACACAAGGCCTCGCTAGGACTCCGAGGATAAAAGCAACCAGAAATGTGATGAAAACAGACAAACACACAGCCAGAGTCAAGTCTGACTGCGTCGCTCTCCGATTCTGGTTTTGGTCGATCCTATCTGGACTGACTTGTGGTATTATTTGGCTAGTTCCTGTTAAACTTCTAGTTTTTCTTCTTACGCCTCCTGTTTTACTGATTTGGAGGTTATAAACAGAAACAACTTTGTGATCTTCAGACACACACACATAAAGTCCTGCGTCTGTTTCTGAGATGTCACTTATGACCAGACCAGCCTGAGTTTGGCTGACAGGTGCTGGACCGCCGGGAGTCCACCACACTGGATCTGAAAACCAAGACAATACCAGCAGTTAGACTGTCTGACAAGGTATGGATTCAAAAAAATAAATGTATTTCTGTAAAATGGCAATTAACTCTTTGAGTGCCACTGATGTATTTCATCCTCTGGGAGATGTAGTCAGAGCATAAAGAGACGGTATACACCACAGAGATCAAAACAGGAAGTGGAGACGATCGAGATTAGAGAACAAAACAAACAGAATGTGGACAAAAAGTGGTGATTTTGGTGAAAGTGTCCTCTACCTCTGATATAACAAGAATGGAACAAGGTAAAAACAAACAAACAGAAAAAATGCTCAATAAATAGAGTTTAAAAAAAAAAAAGTATTAAAGCGTTTTTTAAATTTATCATAAATTTGCTGTAGGTATTTAATTTTCAGATGGTATGTTAAAAGCTAATAGTATTCAGAGATTTACAGCAATTTTCACGTTATTTAGTTCATTTCTTTGTTCTTGAAAGATTAAAGTTGTAGAAAAAAGTTAAGTTTTATGCCTTCAATGGATCGTTGTTGCAAGAGTTAAAGGGCTGAAAAAAAATTCATTTTCGGAGATTAATCAGTTATCTGATTTTTTTTCCTGCTAAATATCGATATTAGCATCGGCCTCAAAAAGTCCACATTTGTCTGACCCTACAATAAATTCACTATTTTCTACCAAAGAAATTGTTTTGACATTTTTGGGTCTTAAATTATATTTGTTGAGATCTTAAAAAGTATTAAATGTGACTTTTAAAATGAAGGTAAAACTCTTTGGACTGTGTTACCTCGTGCAGAGCAGGGCAGCAGTATCTCAGAGCCTTTATCGGCCGTCACGTCTCTGTGGAGCTCAGGTCTGTCCTCAGGACTCAAACAGTCCAGGTCATCGTCCTCCAGCTGAAGGAGGTCTTTGCCTGAGAGGACGGAGGGGGACTCACACTCCATCCTCCAGGCCTGCAGACCTCTGCTGCTGTCGTAAGACATCCATCTTCTCAGACTGAGCACACTGCAGTCACACCTCCACCTGTTCCCACCCAGCTTGACCTCCGCCCCGATGTTACGCAGAGAAAAGTACATCACAGGGTGGAGGCTGGTCAGCATGTTGAAGCTCACATCAAGGACCTTTGAAAGGGACACCATAAGTTGATGTGTTTGAAGCTTTCTAATTAAAAACTAAATTATCTGTTTATCAGAGAATACTCTTCAGCTGGATCCATGGACCGGTGTGTTACCTGGAGCTGGGTTAAACCCTGGAACGTCTCTGGGTGGAGGATGGTGATGAGGTTGTGTTGTAGGTGGAGCTCTTTTAGCTGTCGCAGGTGGTGAAGGTCTCCTGGCCGAAGTGTTGAGATCCTGTTGAAGGAGAGCTGCAGAACCTGCAGGGAGTCCAGGACTTCCAGCCCTGGATGACAGGGATCAAGAGGTGGAATTAGGACTGAGCGATAAACATGATGAACTGACGTGTTTATTATTTGTGGTGTAACAGTGCATAAAAAAAAATGTGGTTCACTCACACACTTCTGGAAAACATAATATTTACAGATAAAGGTACATACCAGCTACATTAAAAGAAGCTAAAATAAAGCAAGAAACAGAGTTCAGATCAGATTTAAAACAAGAGAATTTATACAAAAACTGTCTTAAATTAAAAAAGATAAAATCAAGAAAAAAATGTTGAGATTAAAAAATAAACGATCAGATAAATGTTTAGTTCAATTGTCAAAAAATACATAACAGAAATTAAAAAATAGGGACATAAATCATACAGAAAAAAGATTATTATTGGAAAATAACTGAATAAAAAGAGAGAATGAATAAATAAGGACATAAAGCATAAAGAAAAAGAATTATTATTGTTGGAAAATAACTGAATGAAATTAAATTACTACAAAAATAAGTGATTATATTTATTGTCCTATTTATGTGGATATTTATTTCAAATTAACCTGCACTTCTATTGATATTTCCTATTTATTTAAACATTTTATTTATTAATTTACTGATTTATTTATTAAAATGGCACCTTCAGTCCTCCATGCAGAAGTGAGGAAGTAATTTATGAAATGTTTTTTCTCCAGTATTTCCACTGCTGAGATTAAATAATGTAATAATCAATAATAATAACGCCATCCAAAGCTTGCTCTCTCTATCCATCTCTGCACTACTAGATGGGAATAAAATGTGTGAATCAAAGCACACGGTGTCTCTGGAATATGAATCCTCATCTCGTCTGGCTGATTTTCACCGTGGGCAGCGTCTCCTCCTTTTTCAGCAGCCTGAGACAGAGGCTCAAGTGAAGCACTGGGTTCATTAGCGAGGCGCTGAGTTCCCTGTGAGCTGAATACCAAACAGGAAACAAGTCGACGACTGTCAGCGGCGCTGAAAGAGCCGTCCACACATGCCTTTAAAAGGAACCACGCTTTTCACCGAAGCCCACAGGAGCTGCAGGAGCTCTAGGAAACGAAATGAAAATCTAAAGTTGTGCTGCATGTTTCCACCTTTATCTGAGCCACTGGAATGTCAATAAAAAGGCTGTACAGTGTCATTATCTCTGGATCATTTCTGAGCGGAGCAAAGTGCTGAAGATAAAAGATTTCAGTGAGGGACAGGAAAAGCTATGCACACACCTTTGGGTCAACAAGAAGTCTACGAAGCCGTTCAGGTCCGACTCACAGACGTTCCTCAACAAACACAACTAATCACACGCTTTTATCTGTAAATGAATCTCATGTGTATATACAGTGTGTGGTCCAAAACATGTAAGCTCATCAAAGTCGGCCCTCCAACAGTTGATCTGTGGCCCATTTTAATTTTTTTTGATTGATTCAGCATCTTTTCATTTCTCAATAAACTCACAAAAAAAACATCCCACTATGGTCCAACTGGGCTCAACAGTTTTAAACGCTGGCGTACATTTCTAACATAAAACTTCAACATTTCCAGGTTTACATTATGAGAAATCAAACTACAAATTCTTAATTTCGCCACTGATCTTTGTTGAAATATTGGATAGTTTTACTTTTAAGGAGTCGCCACTGAACAAGAAGGACAGCAGCACTGGAGAGATATTAAATATATCTAAATATAGATTAAAACCAGGGTATGTTCTGACAGCATGTGTTCATCCATTCATGGAGCCTCACCTTGATAGCAGACGGTATTTATCCTCAGAACACACTGGGAGTGTCTACAAATCATTAAGAGACACCAAGCTTTTATTGTGAAGGCTCTACTGTCAATTATTAAAGTCTGCAGAGACTGCAGTCTGTTGTGTTTGTTGCCAGTTGTATTGACGTTAGTGGCTAATTGTTTTGCATGATACAGTAGTTGTGTTGTTAATGAACTCCACAGCTTTTCACATCGTACATCATTTTACATCAGAACAGTCCTGATATGATGACCTGAACATTATCAGAGGCTCTTTTATCTCCACACTGACTCACCCTGTGGGAGCTGCTGCAGGTGATTCCTCTCCACAGACAGCAGCTGCAGAGCAGGACACCAGGACAGGCAGCCCCGTCCTCTCCAGCGACGTGGACGCCGTCTCTCTACGCACAGAGACAAGCCGGCGATGCTGTTGTTTCCCAGCCAGACACTCTTGAGGTCACGGTGAGGCCGGTCCAGCTCCACCGAGACCAGGAGGTTATGGGACAAGTCCAGCTGGGTGACGGAGTCCTGGATGAGCCGTGGCACCGAGGAGAGGCCAGCCGAGGAGCAGTTGAGCTGGGGAGGTGTTGGACAGTTGCAGGAGTCTGGACAGGGAGGAAGGGAAGAGCAGCGATGGAGGCCAGAGGAGGTGAGAAGGAGCAGGACCAGGAGCGACCTCCGACCTGCCGCCATCTCTACCTGGAGTCACAGGAAACCATCAGGATGTGTTAAAATAAAACCAGTCAGTTTATTTAAAAGAATAAAATAAGGACAGACTCACCTGTGTGTCGCCTCTTTGTCTGACAGGAAGTCTTGTGACTGTTCCACCCTCTGAGTTTCCAGCATATTAACTTTGACCAGCAGTCCTGATCAAAGTCTGACGAAGGTTTCGCTGCGCAGAGCGTAAAAAAGAAAAAAAAAAAAAAAAAACAACAAAAAAACAAAACCCACCCCGGCACTAAAGCTTCAGTGATTCACTCAATCATTTACATGTCTAGTTAATGTCTTACTGTCATAGTTTTCCTCTTATTGTACGATAGATAAACCTTTATGGCCGGCTGCACATTCTGTCAGATAATAACTCACTTTATGGTTTTTAAATGACGATGTCAACACTCGAGTCATTTCCTGAAAACACTGATTTCAGGCAGCATGTTTCACGTTTCTTTATTGAAACAAATGTAGCAATGAAATGTTGAACAACAATAATAATAATTCAAAAAAAAAACCACAACAGGTATCAGGTCTGTGATGAACAATCAGACGAGACGACCCGAAGCAAAATCTTTGATACTGTATTGCACAAAAAGTCAAACCACTCGATATAAGATTTAAACATAAAGGAGCAGTGGGAAGGATTTAACTGGAGTGTGAAATAATTTCCTGTAAATTATAATCATTAAAAAGTGTGTTTCAACAAGCCCATAAAACAAGCATTCTGTGGGAGTTACTCCCATCATCCACACCAGCTTTGAGCAAACAGAAGCTGTGATATGAACGTGACACTCAGCAATAAATCAAATCTAAAAACTGAAGCATTTACTATCTGCATTTATTAAAAACACGCCAGTGTGGATACAGAAAGGCTTTTAGGATAAATTAATTCACGTTGAGTCCAAATGGAAAGAGAATAAACCTGTTTAAATAGTATATAAGTGGTGTTAACATTTCTGCCAGTAGATCCCTTTAAAAGCTGCACACTGCTCCTTTAAATCCTTTCTAAACACTCATCAACATTTAAATAGATTTGTATTATTCTGTAGTGTAACACACACACACACACACACTCCTTCTGTTTTTAAATATTATTCTGCTGTAAGAAAACAAAAACAAACAAAGCTTTTGGCAACAAAATCAGAATATTACATTTAGATCATATTCCACATCATCCCTTGTAAATCCATCAAAACAAAACAGAGCCCTCCTCTGCTTTAGTGTTACTGGACGACTTAAAATACAACATGTTAACAGTTTATCCCAAATTTTACATTAAATCAGTATAAATTAGGTCGTGTCTCACGCTTGTCAGTGAATATAACAACAGAATAAAAGCTGCCAGAAACATGAGCAAATGAGATCTCGTGGAGCCTCTTTATGGGTCGGTAATACTGGACGGTAAGGCAAAGATTAATAACTGGAGCTTCAGATTCCTGTCGATAAAAACCACAGAGTGATGCTGGACGTTATGGCGTTCTAGATAAAGTTGGCACAGAGCAATAAAAATACCTCACGTTCATATCTTCTGTGACACAATTCCTGTTTGGCAACAAAATGCAAAATACTGAATTTGACAGGTACTGCAGAGGTATTATTATCATTATTATTATTATCATCATCATTATTATGTGCAAGTCACGATGAGTGTCCTATAGAATTTTCTATGTAGGTAAATTTGTGATGTGACTCTCCTAGTGAGCTTTTCTGCACGGGTTGTCGGACGTCTGGCAGCCCATGTTGGGATATTTCACCTGCACACGGAACAGAGTGCCGTCTGCACACATGCATAGCTTGTACCTCTCCATGCCCTCATCGAAATAGACGTCGCCCGCAGAGTTGGGGATGCGTGTGGCGTTGAACATGACCGATCCGTTGAGTACGATGCTGTTCTCCTGCAGAGACAAAAAAAAAAAACAACCCGTTTAGGTTTATACTGGATTCATCATGCAGGAGTTTGCAAAACCTTTATTTTTTAAGAGACAACATTGGGGAAACATTGCATCAACGTGGGGAAACATCAAGTTGTTATTAAAAGTTTCTACTGGAACATATTTATGTGCTTTAATGTTAAAAAAAACATTTTATTTTCCTCACACTGAATGAACCTGTACTGTCTAAAAACACTCTGCTTTAGTGCATTTCAAAGGAAATGTGTTGCTAGGCAACAGCTTGGGTCCATGTTTACTTCCTGTCAGCTGCTGATAGTTTTAAAGCTGAGACATGGTCTAAATATTGTAAATTAGTGACATCACAGATGGAGGGAAAATTCTGATGACTTGTTTCAAACAGATTCTGAATATGTGAGGATTTCTCTGAGCATTGAAGATGCTCCATACTTACAGCCCTGAGCTCGATGCCTCCCCCCATTTTGAACTCTACGGTGCGACCCATGATGTTGACGCCCTCGTTTCCACGAATGATGGCCTTGCTGTCGCCTTTAATGTTCAGGTCAGATGATGCACTACTGGTGATCTGAAATCAGAGACGTGTGGATGAGAACGTGCAGCTTTACAGATAATTACTTTTGGGAAATAAACAAAGGATAATCCATTGTGTGTACCAACCAAGCAACCGAGACAAAACTGTAAAGAGGCAAAACTAAGAAACTAAGAAAGAAAACTAAGATTTTATTTTGTAGCACTGTGAAAACACCTCAGGTTCTGAAGATATTCCAGAATCAGTTTTTAATGTTAGAAACTAAATCTTGACCTAAAGTCTAAACTTCCTCCATTTTACACTGATGAATTATGGTGTGTTTTTGGGGACTTTTTAAGCTCTATTCATTAATTAGATAAATTACATTTGACTTGATGTTATGTGTACTTTGTCCAAAGATTGTGAAGCACTAAGTTTGTAAATTCCCCTCGCTGTGGGTTTATCTTATCTTAGATGACTTTTTTGTTGTAGCTACCAGGCGTTATTAGCATTATACACACCCTTTCTGTTGAAGCCTTTTTAACGCTGAGAACTTTGACTCCTTTGGGCAAGTGGAACTCATGGTTTTCAAAGTCGGTGCTGAAGAAAGTGGTCTGGGTTCGAGGGTCCGTGAAGGAAATGCCGACATCACTGACGACGGACGTCTTATCCCTCTCCACGCTCAGCTTGGTGGAGCCTTGCTGGAACACAACCTGGAACAGCACAGTAAATAACAATGTTAAAAGGTGGATGCAAAGAGTTTTAAAAACATGTTCGCTGTGAGTGTCATCTGCGTTTCTCACCGGATTATTGTTGCCGACAAGGACTAGGTCCTGGTCTTTGCGCCCCCCCACTGTGCTCTTGTGCAGCGGGTGAACGATGCCCATGTCTGCCTTCTGTTTGAAGCGCAGCAGGCCAGTCTCGTGGAACTCCATACTGTCGCACCCATTCGGACCGATGCGGATCACTGTCCATATTACCAGAGTGATCTGAATGACAGAGAAAGCAGGTTTAAAAAGAGATGGTGCAGGTGTTTCTCAGTGTTTTTGTATGAGGTTAGGAGTTAAGACTGTATTTTCATAGAGATACCTCGCTGTCAGGCAGCAGGAGGGGAAATGAAACTGTTACTGAAACTGATTCTCTCACACTCACCAGACTCCACTGACAAAACAGTAAATTCAATACAGAATATTATAGCTGCTGGTCTCCCACTGCCTTGATCTGTTGGTTTGTTTGTGTTAATGTGTGATTTTGGTGTTTTAAAGGTTTAGTCTGGATTCACCCAAAAAAAAAATTTAAAAAAAATCACACAATACTACCAACAAAGTAACTGCTCATAAAGACAGTGGTAGACCAGGTAAAAATACTGCTTTTGTCAGTGGACTTCTCCATCAGAAAGAGCTGTCTGACAGCTAAGTAAAGTGGTGAAAATTTAATATAGCCTTCACTTATACTGATATTGATTCTTTTAGGGGTCTACTCCTGTCTGTTATTACCCGGCCGGTAGCACACTTAACAATTGTGCATGCCATCAGCCTGTGGAACCCCGGTTCGACTCCCTCCCAGTCCCAGCTACCAAAATGGGTGACGGTTAAGTCAGGAAGGGCATCTGGTGTAAAAAACTAACGCCAAGTCTGCAAGCGGATCATTTGCTGTGGCGACCCAGAAGGGAGCAGCCAGAAAGGACAACAACAACAACTCCTGTCTGTTATTCCTAACTCCATCGACTGTGGCAACCTCAGCTATCCCTTCTTAAAGACCAGGATTCATGCAGCAACCTGTCAACTCTTTAGCATCATTTCTGTGATCAAGAGGACATGCCTGATACTCACAATGAGGTTAATTAAGGCAAGGAGGAAGAGGAGGACAACAATGCAAACAGCCATGTTTCCCTTGCGTCCTCTCAGCCCCGTCTTATGGAGACGTTCCTCTTCGATGGGCACATAGCCTGCTTTGAAGTTACTGTTGTGCTCCTTGTTGATGCACCGTCTTTCTATGGCCTTCTCTCGCATGGACTTCTTCACGGGTCCATTGGAACTTTCCTGGAAGACAGTCTCTGAGTTACGATCACACTGAAAATACTTATACAAATTTGCAGTAAGGAGTCACGGTAATCTGTAATTTAATGCAGCCATAAAATATTTTTCACCATTTTCTGAAACTGAAAAAAAAAACCCACCACTAATTGATTGATGACAATAATAAACAATAAGCAGCTCTATTATTTCCCATTACTGCTACTAATACCCTTTGTATGCTACACAGTGGCGTTACTCTGTATATTTCATTACTCATACATGTACATTAGCTGTCTAAATCCATGTTAAACTGAAGGTTTTAGCTCCTATCTGTGCTCTCTGTTGGAATGTACCTCAGTTAAATGCCTGCCTGTCTGTGGCCAGCACTAAAAATAAACTGCACTTATTTTAGCATCAAAAATAGAAACACACTACAGTCTCATTACCATGCAGCTTCTTTATGCTCTCTATATTAGCTAATTAGCACTGGGTTGGGCATTGGGAAGTGCTGCATTATGCTAGCAGCAGTTCTATTTATATACACTTTAACGTTAGCTGCAATAACGAAGCGGAGGCCGGTATTTATTACACGTAGAGCCGACAATAAAACCCAGTACCTTTATATTTATATTTCAGGTTCATTAGGACCGTATATAATTGCTATCTTAGTAAACATGAGCAAAAAATGGAGTAAAATTAGTGAAAAACACCGAATATTGAAGATAACGGACCTGCTCAGACGCCATGTTGACCCTCCCTCTGCTGGTCCAGAGTGACAGGAAGATACCATCTTACCTTAGAAAAGGGTGGGGAAAAACTCGTAATATCGGAAATTATTGACAGAACAATATTTATTTGTATAAAAAAAGTAATATTAATACTAAGGAGAAAACACATCGGGTATTTTTTGAGTTTAAACGAATCAACTCTGAAAAACGAACGTTTCTACGATAATACAAGATGGTTCAGTCCAAGTTCAACCAGCGAATGAGAGAAGGATCCCAGAATAGAAAAAGACGTCCATTCAT
This sequence comes from Synanceia verrucosa, assembly GCA_029721515.1. Taxonomy (NCBI): domain Eukaryota; kingdom Metazoa; phylum Chordata; class Actinopteri; order Perciformes; family Synanceiidae; genus Synanceia; species Synanceia verrucosa. The sequence continues at coordinate 25,734,260 of CM056558.1, read as the reverse complement.
ATTTTCCATAAGTAAACCTGCAAGAGGACCAAGCTCTCCTTATTAATAAACAAAAATATATAACCTGGAATATAGAAACACAATTATCTGGAGCAATTTTACATGTTAACAAAATAAAAAAAGAGAAAGAACATATTTTTATGTCTTTAAAACACTACTTTGTGAATTTTTCAACACTTTTTTAATTAAATTTTTCAACAAAAATTCAACAACAATCTAAATAAGACAGAAAAGGACAATGAAAGAAATATATGTATATGTACATAAACTGTACATATACATATGTACAGTTTATGTATGTATGTACGTATGTATATGTACATAAACACATTAAGACACACATGAATGACTTAACTGAAATAATAAAAAAAACGCACCATGTGGCCTACATTAGAGCACATATTTTTATATATATATGCAGCTAAGCAGAGTGGATTGTTGCTAAATCACATTTCACATTTTAACATAATAATAAAATGATAAAACCACTCGTTATGTAAGCAATTATGTTATTGCTTAATGTTATTATTTTTTAACGGCTAAACAAAGGCGGTATGAATCCTATCCACAAACCACACACACTAAATGTCAGAATAAAATAAACTGGTGGAGAATCCATCACGTTGTTATGGTTTCAAATGTACTCTGACAACGCTTCGTGCACGTGTGATTCAATTGATCGATTGTAATCGGATTTAATCCACCACAGACAGGATCCTCATCATCTCCGTGGCTGAGCTGCAGGGTCTCACTCTGGTGTCGTTTGACAGGATGACATTACAACCGTATTTACATCACACCGAGACACTCAGAGCATCTTGTTGCCACAACCGAGGCGGTGCTTAGCATCAGTGTCGGAGGAAACGGACCGGACAGGATTGGTCACTGGAGCTACACTGTTAGCCGGCTGCTGCCATCCTCCTTTCGGGACATTTTTAAACCTCCTCTCGGTGGACAGACCATGGCGGACGCGTTAAGGAGACTGACCAACACGTCCTCCTTCAGCGTCTTACAGGACAAACTGGAGAGCTGGCACACAGACTACCATGTAAGTTCATCAATAAGTCAGGAGCGACCTAAATCTGACCGCAGCACTCCACCATTAATCTCACTTATATCGTTAATTACCGGTCAGTGCTACACTTCAAATACTCTAGAAATGATGAATTGCTTTGTTTACACTGGCGCTCTGTAATATTTTCCCAACTATTTCCCATAAAATTCACATTCACTGAGTTATGTTTCTGTATTTGTAACCTGTTGTTATTTAAAATATGGATAGCTGACTTAAACCTCGTTGTTTTTGGACGATAAACAACATTAATTTGAAAAACTACAGTGAAGGAATGCGGTTGTTTAGGTGACATTGATTTCCAGGTTGAGTTTGGTTGCTATGGACGCCGGTCGCCATAACAACGGTGGGACTACTCCAAAGATCGTCTACTACATAAGATGGTTCACATCCTTTTACTTCCGGTCGAAACCAATCCGCGTACACAAACAATTAACGTTCATGAAAAACAAAGAGCGGAAGGAAACTATTGAACATGTTCAGTTGATCAGAGCTGATTGATTTAACCCCATAAAAATACCTCTTTTGTTTTACTAATGTTGATTGATTTCCCCGTTATTTTATTATTATCCTGAACACGCTGGACCGGAAGTGAATTGTGTGGTGATTTCTTGCAGATCACGCTATAAATTCCCACAATTACACTATAAATCCACACATTAAACATATTGTTGTGTTGTAATGTATTGTAACAAAAACGCTTCCTTTGATCTGTGAGAGAGAAATCTGCAAAATCTGGCAGTTAAAATAATTCCTATTTTGGGCATTATGATTTGTTTAAAAAAAAATCTTGCAGTAGAGCTGCTAAATTTAATTAACTAGTTTACTGGGATATTCAATTAAATTGCCAACTGTTCTGATTTAAAGTCAAACTTAAATAAAACAAATCAACAAAAGTGAACAATGGTTAGTTGCATCTTTGCTTCATTCACTTCTGATTTAATTATTCAGAAATGATTTAATCTGGCAGTGGTAGGCCTTGCATGCACATACAGTATATCCCTTAAATATTAAATATAATTAAACTAAACCTCATCATTTCTATGACAACATGATTTTACATTGTGTTGGGAACATAAAACATAAAAACACCACAACACACTGTCACATCATTATAATAAGCAATAATATTGACATAACATCATATATTTGGCTGTTTTCTTGAAAATATGGAGGAAGCACAACAGAAAAGAGCAGGCTTGTGAGCTGGTTTAGCACCTAAAAGCTGTCAGCTCACAGTCATCTCTGCCATGTCTGGTATTAACTTGTCTTTGGCTGCACAGCTAAGCTTTGTCTTGCTCACCAGCCTGTTTATATCTTCTCTCCAGGTTATGTCCTGTGATCAGAACCTGAGCAGATGCTGTGAGCTGATTGAACTAACCTCCAAGATCCAGGGCCAACTGTTCGCCATCCTCAACCTCGCCGCCGCTGAAGGTGAGCTTTACCTTTAAGCTTCATTTACACAAGGTTATAAATCACTCATGAGCTATTCATTTTCACTCCTGACTCAGGTGGGCACTATGGCGGCGTGGACACCCTCAAAACACGCCTGCTGCCATGGCTCGGAACCTGTTTCTCAATGGCGAGGCCCTCAGTCACAGATGACACCAGTCTGCAGCTCATCCAGGTCTTAATAACAGAATATGTCATGAATAAATGCATCAATATTCATATCACCTAGTGTGAGACAACATCAAACTGTACTGTCTTCACCAGGACTCGGCGGAGAAGGATCGCTGGATCAGGGAGCTATCGGCCTCCCATGACAGCGACGTCCAGAGGCTGTGCTCCACTCGCCTGGAGCTGGAATCCACCAGAGCAGAGTGAGTCTAAAGACCCTTTTCAACCAACCAAACTCCCCTCCACAACTGGGAACTCACTGCAATTTCACCACAGGGTCAATTAAACACACAATATGTAATTTTCTGCCACTAACAAAAGACATTTGGTGTTGTTAAGTAGAGTGAACTGTTTAAAACAGCTAAACACACTGAATAAAGCAGCTTCACTTTAAAAATTAGTGTTTCTCCAAAGATGTTCGACTCGTGCAGGATGTCCTTAGCTGTGAGTCAAGCTGATGCTAACATTAGCTCAACTAGTAAACAAAAAGATGTAAAGACATGACACAAAGAAGTGTACAAAAACACACCTAGTCCTTTTTCCATCTGAATGTGGAAATGTTGCACATATACCTTTAATTTAGAGGGACATTTACCCCTCTGGTCGATGGGGTGGTAGTTTTTGACGGCAGAGGAACTTTCAGGTTGTACCATTTTCTTGTGTCATAAAACAAGGAAGTACTCTCATATTTAGGAGCATTTCTATTTGTTTGCTAATATTAAAAATATAGTTAGGATCTGCAGTTGGCTTCAAGTCTATAAAAAGAGATGGTTACTTTTACTACAGTGGAAATAACTATCGAACACTCTTAGATGATTTACACTCTTAGTATTTCATTGAATACATCAAACATGCATTAATAGATACTATGCAGCAGTAAATGTCTTTAAGCTATGTTTCTTTATTTTTTAAAATGTGTTTAGATTATCCAGGTGGGAACGCTGTCATGTCGCTTCTTCATACGACTAAATTGCTAAACCTTGCCAAGTTTTTAATCAACAACAATGGGCTGCAAAATCCTCTCAGTTCCCTGAAAAGGATCATTATTTCCATTCCATCCCTCATCTTTATTTTAACAGATTAGTCGATGCTCAGAGGGAACTAGACGAGACAAGAAGTAAATCGGCAACAACTCTGCTGGCGACTGAAGACGAAATATTACAGCTGAAAGCAGAGTGAGTAAATATATTCCTATTTAAATGTGTGTGCTGCTCTGTTGACGTCAACGTCTGTGTTTCAGTTTGCGATCGGCACACGAGGAGGTGGAGATTTATAAGAGGAAGCTGGAGGCGTTGGACGACTACGAGCATCAGATTCGTCTGCTGAGAGACGAAGTGTCCTACCTGAGCACAGAGAAGGCTATGCTGCAGGAGAGGTACGCTTTTAAAATACTATACATACACCACTACCCAGCACAGCGTCTCAAAGGATGAAGTGTTTATGAGAGCCCAACATCCCTCCTACAGAGCAGCAAGACTTAGTGGTTTAGCCTCTTTTTGACGTCACTATTTTTCTCTTTTGCAGCTGTTTTCCATCTCTTCGCAGTCATTTTGAGTCTCCTGTAGTTGCTTTATGTGTCTTTCTGGTCAATGAAAGTCTCTTTGTGGTTGTCTAGATACTTTTCATAGCTGCGGAGAGTGTCTTTGTCTTGTCGTAGCTGTTTTTTCTTCTCTTTGTAGTTGTTTTGCAGCTCTCTGCAGTTGTTTTGCAGCTTTTTGTTTCACAGCACTTTGTGGTTGTTTCACAGCGCTGTGCGGCTGTTTTGCAACTGTTTGCAACTTGTTTTGAGTCTCTTTGTAGTTGCTTTAGTCTCTTTTTCTTTGTCTTGTCACTTTTCACAGTTGTTAGGAGTGTCATTGCAGTTTTCATAGGTGTTATTAATAATTATGCATCTCTTTGCAGCTGTTTGGTGTCTCTGCAGTTGTTTTGAGTTTCTCTTTGAGCGACATTTCGTAGTCCAGGAAGGCTGACACTTTGGGTCCCTGGTTCTGTGTAGGCCTGTTCAGTAATCCATGCATGGCGTCTCTTTGCGTCTCCCTCAGGTTGGTGAGAAGTCGTTCTCCCAGCCCCTTACCGAGGCTCAGTCGCTCTTCCAGCTCAGTGAGGAGCGATTCGCCCACCAGAGCTCAGCTCACCAGCTCCTCCCGCTACGCTCGCCTCGTGTCTCGCCTCAGCGACCTGTACGCCAAGGAGCGCCTGGAGGCCCAGAACCTGCTGCGACACTACATTAGCGACTTGGAGATGGTCCAGAAAATCATCTTCATCGCTGTGGTGGTAGGGAGACGTAGATAGAGCAGATCAGGAGTGCATGCAGAGAAAATGATTGTTTGACCGTCACATTATCATGTCTCAGGAGTCCTTTAAAACAGCAAAACTGGCCTATCGGAAGTTCAAACTGCGAGTGAGAAAGACGCTGTCCTCGTCCCATTTGGGACCAGAAAGCCTGGAGGACGCAGCAGTGGACTACATCGTCAGAAACCTGGACCTCTATGACATTCAGACCAGCGTCAAAGTAAGACTTGTTGTGTGTCCTCTGCAGCATTTACAGTATGAACCAAGCATTGTTTGCTACTGAGACGACCATCTGTCTGTCTGCTTCATCTCCCCAGGATGTGATCAACGCCATGAACGTGAACCCGAGGATCTCCTTCCCACCAGAGCTGGACTTCACGCTCATCAGCAGCCTCATCAGGGAGACATGCAGGGTGGCGTTTGCCATGCAGACACTGGACCCACCGCTTGACTTGGCCTTTGCAAGTGATGGAGAGCTTTGCGACGACAGCAAGTCAGTCCTTTGTGCATTACTGTGGAGCTGCAGCCGTTCACTGATTAGTAGCTAACTGTTGAATTAATCACAAACCATTCAGACAATCAATTAATCAGTTTAAATTCTCTGATTCCAGCTTCTCTAAGATCAGATAGTCTTTTAATCATCCCACAAACAAGAACATTTCTAGTGTTCCAGAAGCAAAGTGGACAATAAGGACCTATATGAAAATATGAACAGTGTCATCAGTAAACAAGCAGAATAAGTTGAAAAATATGTCAGAATAAGGAGGTAAAAGAGGAAAATAGGACAGTTTTCACCATTTTCTGACATTTCAGAGACCAGTTGTGTCTAAACTCTACATCAGGGCTGCCTAAAGTCTTTTCTTTTAATGCACTGTCATTTTTAAGACTTTAACTTTATGTGTCAAGCTGTATTTCCAAGCAATCATTGTACAATGACCCTATGAACTGCAGGAAATCACTCATGACCTCTAAGCTATTTGCTGTCATCCTCACACACATTTCTTTTCCTCTCCTGTCCGTCAGGTATCGTCGCAGCTATGACTCAGAGTTGTCTGCTCCTCTGGTGATGTACCATGTGTGGCCGGCGTTGGTGGAAGGAGATGCTGTGGTGGTGAAGGGCGAGGCTGTGACAAGACGAGGCATCGTGGTACTGACTGCATAATAACTCCAGACATTTCAGGGTTGCACCATTATATATCCAAAAATATCATCAGGATTACTTTGATCAATATTAACATCAGGATTATTTAATCAAAATCAATTATTTATTGACTGTAGAAACAATTAGTTTTTATTCACTTCCATGTTATGGAAAATTTCTGTTATCGCCCAAATCTTTTTTTTTTTTATCAAATACAATTTAAATATGAGATATATATATATTTTTTTCAGATTCATACTTGTATTCAGTGTTTCTACTCGTATTTAAATGCTTTAATGTTGCATGTCTTTACCTGTCTTTTAACCTTTCATTTAAAAAAAAAAAATGCTAGCCAACAGCTTGGGTCCATGTTTACTTCCTGTCAGCGGCTAACAGTAAATAAACTGGGAACATTTAGAGCATTTAAAACTATGAAATGGACTAAATATTGTAGATGATTGGCATCACAGATGAACAGAAATCCTGCAGAAAAATGCTCATTTTCTGAATATTTGAGGATTTAATTTAAATGCATTTATTCAACAATTAAACCTGATTTATGATATAACGGAAAGGGAAATCTCATGGTCTACAATATGGACATTTTAAAATACGACTCTTTTTCTTAACCGCTTTGACTGAAATGGTCAAAATATGCAGTATATTACTTTTCAGCCACAATATTAAGGCATAAATTGATCATGCTCATTTAACTGATGGAAACCAAAGTAATGGTAGCCATATATTTAGTATTTGATTAACTGTGCAGCCCTAAAACATATAATAACTTCATTTGTGAGTGCTCCAGAGAACAATGATGTTTGCTGGTCTGTTTTTGCAGTGGAGCAGAACCAGGACCTCCAGCCCTGTCCGGTCTCGATCGCTCAGCCCAACTCGCAGTCTTGTAAGTCTCTATAATATTTGACAGCACATTCAAACACAGGAGCATCACTGGGGGTTTTGTTCAAGGCATTAACATCCTTTATTGGGGTTAACACCACTCAGCCACTCATAAAATTCAGATTAATTCAGATCCATCACTCTTTCCACTTCCACAATATTCATGCACACCAATGGCCTCAAGGGTACGTACTTATATTTGATTTATGTTATTTAAATTTCATTTAACAGTTGAATCAACAATATTATCTTTTTTTCCTCTTTTAGGCATTTAACAGCAGAAGAAGTCTGTCTCCTGAACGCCTCTCAGCCAGCTTCCTGTGAATTCACACCTGTACCTCAAGTCAGCGAAATAAAGTTTCCCTTCATAAAAGGTTTTTTTTCATCTGTATGGAAACATTTACACCAAATAAAGCGATGAACTCCGCTGGAGGGCGATTTAACAATAACTAGAGATCAGCATATTAAAAGTAAACTCACAGTCGTCACTGCAGTGACGTCTCCCTCCAAAAATTCCACAATTTCATACATTCACCTTTACTTTCTATGAGTTATTATTTTAGACAGTAATGTCTGGCTAAACTAACACTGCATAATTATAAAACACAGGTGCTCCAACTAGGGCAACATAATGAGCACAAGGTAAAAATAATGTAATTTTATCACAAAACAACAAAAAAAATGTACAGAGATTCTTCTACAGTGAGTTGCATCATTTTATTCTATTTTATTGAAATTTTGTTGTTTACTCCAGTGTTTTACTACTGTTACCGTTATCGTAGCTTTTAATTCTACTTCATTAGTTTTTTTTTTTAATTGTTTTATTGCATTGATCTCCAATGTTAAATTTCTGAATTATTTTTACTTTTTTTTATTTTCACCATCCGTGCTTCTTATCAGTTATCTGTGAAGCACTAAACTAAATGAAAGGTGCAATAAAAATAAATATTGATTAATTGATTGGGACGCTCAGATGAATGCATCATATTTTGCTTGCAGAGACAGCAGCTTTTGAAAACACAAATTTACTTTACGTTCATTATCAAAGCTTCTACGGATGTATTTACCAAAGTAAAAGCCGCTAGACGGTGAAAATGGAAGTTTTCTTACTTGACTATATGTATTCTGAGATAGATAGTACTAACAGTATTTTAGTGATATGCAACTTAAAAGTGCTATTTTTCTTCAGGGAGAAACTAGACCTGCACAGCAGCATGACCTTTTCATAGTGTCTTTATTTTTTATGTTAAGTCTATGTAGCAGACAATATGGTGCTAAAGTTAACTCCTGAAGTACTCGTTAGTCATTGTGATTTTTAGTGTTTTTTGGTGCTGTTGCTTTTTTATTCTGGATATTTCACTGTGACAAAGCAGTAAGAACATTCAAGGTAAAATAACCTGACCTATTATTTTATGTTATTATTTGTGTTTTACTCTTAAATATATAAAATACATATTTTTCTGTTTTCATAACATTCTTAATCATACCATACTGTACTAATTTGCTCTTTAATAGCTTGAATTTACAATATATATATTGAATACTGTGGGATAATATTGATTTGTGTTGTGTGATAAATATATTATGTCTGTGCCTTTTATGATTTTTTACAGAATTAATGAAAAAAATTGTGCAACTCCAAATTGTTTTCTGAATTATGCTTTTTTTATATGAAATGTTTAGACTGATTCCTGACAAAAAATAAACCATGAATATCATAATTTGCAGTCTAAAATTATATGATCATGTATGTTTGATAAGTCAATTAAAATTGAACACATGAAGGGACACAAAACCCTTTGTATTAAAGATGAACACTGTTCTTTCTCTCAAAGGAGTCAACTGTAGCTTTTTTTCCATAATAGCCTCAAAAATTCCCCTAAATTTACATGTTCTGCCATCCCAGTATCACTACTACCCTGTTTTAACAGCAGATGGTGCTGCGACTCCATCATGAACCCAAACCCAAGCAGTGAAAACACTTTCTGAGTTACAGTAGTTTGTTTTTTAAAATATCTTGCCCATCCCAAGTGGTATCAAATGATGACGCTATAGAAATATTTGAAGTATTTCTGCAAAATGTCAAATAGAGTACACACTGAAAGAAAATGCTACAAGACTAAAGTTTAAGTTTAAAAGATGACTTTAAAATATGAAAAGCCGTAAGTGCACCAGTATGCTCACATGTGAATGAAACCCTTCAGGGAATTCCTGCAGCGACGTCCCTGCCGTGAAGCCTTCATAAGTTGTTTTAGTATTATCAGCCATCTAATTAAGACCTCAGGCCTCGCCCAGCTCTGCCTCACTGAGCAAACTAATTAAACTGCCGGCTCTACAAACCATATCTAATATGTGAACATCACACATTTGCTCCACGGTGCAGAAACTGAGGGGTGAACAGTCTGAAGGGGTTCATTCACTTCCTCTGTAGTCTGGAAATGATGCACTGGTTGATTCAACGATATCCAGGAGAAAAGAGGCTCATTAGTTTAGTGGCTCAGATGTAGATTATGCCCAATATTTGATGATGATGCTCAGCCGAAAAGTATTAATCTTCACCAACAATGATTAGACGATTACATGGAACCAGATAATGCAAGTGTGTTGGTGTGTATACTGATCTAGGCATCTGTTTTAGAGACAACAGTGAAGCAAATTAAGTTGTTTGACTCGTCAACATCAAAAAATTGACAAAAAAAATAACTAAAGAGTTTGTGGAGTCTTGGGATGCAGAGTATCCCTGCAAAGCAACATATATGATGTGTTTAAAAGTCACATTTTCCTAAAATTTAAATACATATTGGGGTGTTATATACTGTAAGTCTATAGCAGTAATATAAGGTCACTAAAAATGGCAACTGTATTTCCAGTTTCTAAAAACTGAGCCCTGACTTTTCACATCAGAGGAAGCTGGATGGACTGTGATTTTCCATCAAGAACAGGGTATCCTAACCGCTACATATTGCACAGTGTCATTCTGCTTCATTTACAAACAATGTATTGTGATTTCAACTCCACACTGACTTATGTGACATTTCTCCAGCAGCACTTCCCAAATTTAAGTTAAAAAAAACAACACAAAACACCCTTTGTTAACCCTTGAAACAGGAATGCTGGGGTATATTTGGAAAAAAGAAACGTGTAGGATATGCAGAAGCACATGTCATGGAAACTTCCGCCATGCCTCCTCATCATATTGCCACACAATGAGCTTCTTGTCTGATGTGCAGTGGTTCAGAGAGGTCCTGGCTCCTGGGAACCAGGCCATAGAACTGACTAGGACTCAGCTGTCCTTCTGTGAGCCTGGTGGAGGTTTGGGGGGGTTGGGGGTATTTATTCAGGTGTGTTGTGGTTATAGACAGAGTGGCCACACACTGGGGATGGATGGAGATGAGAAAGAAGATCGAAAATGGTTGTACTCTGTCTCTTCTCCACAGAATATTTGTATTTAACAGAGAAAGAGAGAGTTAATTAAAGGGACAGTTCAGGTGTTTCTCAAAGTGGTTGGATGAGGTTCTTCTGCATAGTCAAAATCTACCTAAAAGACCAGATAAAAGAATATCAGTTTAATTACATTATATTTAACATATTCTTGCTGTTTAACTTGTTGTCTGACAGCTGAACTGAAGCTCTCACCAGAGCAACAAGACTCCACTAAAAAAATCTGGAATTTAACCTTGCAAAACATACGAGTTACTAGTTTTCCACTGCCTTTTAAAATAGGTTTTGTATGTTGTTTTGCTCAGGTTGGTTTCAAACTGTGTGTTAGTCTCCATCTACTGTAGATAACACAGATAAGTGCCTCATACAACCCACATCAAACATCCAAACTATCCCTTTGTAAGCTTCTACATCCAGATGATGAAAACAGCATTTTCTCAGAGACCAGATAGACCAGTATTCAGCAGGCACTGGAAGTAGCTGGAGCTCACTATAAACAGATTGAAGAGCTGCAAATCTGAATAAAGTTTCCAGTTTGGTGGTAGGAGCCTGACTCGGTGCCAGTGGTTTCCTCTGAACGTTCTTAATGTGCACAATGCTGACAAGTTTCTGGAGCTCCATGAGCATCCACCTTCGGCTAGCCCAGCAGCCAGACCATGGAGGGGGAGGGGGGGTCTGTATATCACAGAACATGATGACATGGTTATGGGTGGCCCGGCTGCAGCATGTAACTCAGAGGCGATATTAAAATAGAGAGTGGAGGGAATGAAGGCAGAGAACTCAAAAACAAAAATGGGGCAGGTGAGAACGCACAAAGTAAATACTCCTAAACATGGATGCTCGTTGGGATTGTGGCGCGTCACCCTTCATCAGAGGAGTCAATGAGCCACTGCCGTTAGGAGGCAGTGCTGTCTGTCGCCCAGAGAGGCCGTTAAACACATCTGGAATAGAGCAGGATGCTGGTTTCTGCACAGGAGGAACTCACGATTTATGGCCACAAAGTCTGTGGCTTCGTACATCGCTGCGATGTGACCCCACCCTCTCTGCTCCCAGACCCAGGGGTGATTTCCTTGGCACCGAAGCATCCATGAGGTCATGTCGAGGTCCGGCCGCCGGCATCGGCCAAACGGGGCGCTGAGGAGCAAACAGGCGTGACCAGTGAGATCTGGCATCAAGTGACCAAATCCTCTGCCAGAGATACCGAGGATAAACACTTCCTCCCCTTCACCATGACGACTACCGTATCAAATAAAAGACAAAACGACTGAGAAGTTGGCTTCTCTTTTTCCCATAGCAGACATTTGTCCAGGGCCGTTTCCTCTTCCTGCATCCGTTGCACATCTGGGCCATCATGACGGTCGGTTGAGAATATTTGTAAGCCAAATGATTCGATGTGCGGCGTTTACTTGTGTTGTCCTGACCTGATCTCAGCACAGATCAAAAGGAATTATCATTTATGTTAATTACTTACTGAAAAGTCTTGACATAAATGGAGTCAGCATTTAACAGCAAGACTGTAAAAACATCTATCTACAAACTGCAGAACACATAACTTCCCAAGCACATGACTGTTAACTAGAAAGTTAATAAACTGCTGTTCTCTGCTCAAGATGACGCTCAATATCTTACTTTAATCTTTAACGCTGGCTGTGTGATGACCTCTACGGTCCAGCTTTTGCAAAGGAGCTGCAGCTTAATATATATGGTTTCTAATGAAGGTTAAATATTAAAAAATATGTGCTTCAGCTTTTTGCTTCGACAGCAAATCCTCCACAGTCGTCTTTTCTGTCAACTGTCGTTTGTGCTGTGATATGACTGTGACCTGACGTGACTTTTACCTTTTTAAAGATTATTTTTTTGGCTTAATTTATAAGGACAGTGATAGCCGCTGGTACATATTTATACACAAAAATTAACTAAATATGTTTTATTTTTATTTTTAAAAAGTGAAACGATGGTGTACATCCCCCAACACAGAATACCAATAAAACCTCAAGACCCACACAAACAGCTGCTCATCTGTGAGAGTATGAAGTGTTTTAAAATGTTTGGGGTTGGATAAATAACTTTATTCTGCATGAGTTTGGGGATGATTTGCTGTTTCTGAACGCTGCCTCTACTTCACCAAGTCATCCAGACTTTTGTGTTTTTTGGGTCATCTATTCACTTTGTCGGCATTAGAGAGAAATGTTTTCTTAATAATTGATCTGTGAGTGCTCATTTTGTGGCTGAATTATTCCTTTAAACATGCAGAAAACATGCAGCTCTGCTCCAACAGTAATATTCATCTAGCGAGCGGTCCAGACCTGGCATGGTAATCCTGTCATGATCTTAAAAGAGCAGAGACACAAAAGCAGAGCCCAGAGAGAGGTGATTTTGGTTCGTGATTTTCCACAGAGTTGTTTTTAACGCGTCATTAAAGCCTGGGAGGGCCGTCATGACCTTTTTCTCTTTCTTGTCAAGGAGGCGGGAGATCAGCGAGGTGTCAGTGGGATTATTTGAAGGCTTTGCTCTGCTTGGCAAACAGAAACCCATTTAAATTTCAGATGGAAAACTCTCCCAGCTGCTAAGCAGAGATGTCAGTCTGTGCTTTAATTACATGGTTTTCTTTGTGAGGAGGTGCACAGCGGTGAACTCGACCTGCTCCCTGCCTGGATGCTGGAATTGTCCTTGTAAAAACACATCTGGACGGTGTGATTAATGCGAATAACAGCCATCCATTTACATTACGGAGCACCGCTGGCAGGGCAGAGGGCCGTGGATGCAGGTGCGAGTTTCGAAGGTTACGGCTCCGCCGGGGCTTGTTACACTTCGCTCAGATTTGATTCTCTCACGGAAACAGGCGATCAAACCTGGTGTGTGCGACCGTTGTCAAAGGGGTAAAAAAAAGAAAAAGAACATTATGGGAGGAAAGAAAGAAAAACTACAGAAAGAGTTGAGAGGTGGAATAACAACGATCTCATAGAGAACGTCTTCGCCTATTAAATACATGGAAACTTTCTTATAGCACGCCGAGACTTTACAGCCTCACTTTACAACGAATGAACATACAGAGCTGAACAGATGTATTAGAGCCTCAAAGAGCCTCCAGCATCATCTCCTTCACTCTAACTGGACTCTTTATTCCTCTACTTCCACTACTCTTCATCATTTTGAACAGGAGTGAGGAATTTAAACTGAATTCACCTTTTTAGACCCAAATTTGATCCAGAACACTGGAATTCACTGAGAAGTCACAAATGACTCCAGAATAACAAACAACCACTAAAACACATTTTTCTGTTCAGGAATGACAGGAAATAACTGAAGAATTTAACATCTCTATTAAAAAATAATAATAATATACTTTTATTTTTTTCAGATTTTTTCATTAAACAGTAGCAGTTTCTCATTAAAGATTATTTAATAATTAGTGGAAAAATAATTCTGATTAAAGAGCTTGCACATACTGGTGGATTAACCATTACAGAAACATTAAATATATTCTGGTAATCAGTAACACTTGTTAAGTAAATGTGTTAAGCTCTGTAGGTCTTTGTCTACTTCTGCCTGGTAACGGACGAGCAGACATGAAACTGTCAAAGCAGAACAGAAATAAAAAAGTTTGTGCACTGAGGCGTCACTAAGACACTTTGCCTGATGAATGATCATACCTGTGTTGAATCATGGGCGATAAAATGTGAGAAAAGTGTTTAATGATCTGATTTCTCAACCCAGAAATGTCTTTTAATATATTTCTTACCAACAGTAGCGAACTGACGCCACTAGGTGGCAGCTCATCACTAGATTTACTTCAGTGTGTCACAGTGAAGTGGAAGAAGCATTTATTAGTTACCAAACATAAAATGTCCCTATTAATCCCACCAAATCTGCTTTAAAGACATTTCAACATATACTGCCCCATTTTAATTGAGAAAACATTCAGTAAAAAAAACTCTAATCTTTCATGTGAAGTGTTGGTAATGAATTGATATCAATTTATACTGTTTTTATTGTTTAATTTGTTAAATTATGTCAACAGTCTGGCTTAATGCATACCCAACACAACATACCCTTAATGACTGCAGTAGAAAATACTTTTCAATACTTCATTATTTAGTACAAGAGAAAGTATTGCTTTCAACTTTAAGTTGTACAAGTAAGTCAAAAGCACAAATTATTTATGTTAGTGCATGAAGATAAGCTTGATTTCATGACCATAAACATTTCAACTAATTTCAGATATTTTAATATTGTTTGGAAGATTATTATTATTTTTGTCGTCATTATTATTGTCATCTATGATCGTTATTTTTATTTTGATTATTTGTTATTTTCTATTGTACATTTATTTATTTAGTTGTGTTAAGTAAATAATAAATGGAAACATACATGGAAAAAGAAGCATGAAATAAGATGTTTTGCTATCTTGGGAAAAAATACATCTGGAAGAAAATCTTTATCTGTAAAGTAACTACGACTGGCAGTGAAATTCAGTGGTTACAGTGCTAACATCCAGTGAGACAAACATTTTCCAGCTATCTCCTATGATTCATGCAGGCCTGTCGGCCCCGGGCCCCTGAACCAACACTGGGCTGAGACGGGAGGCGTTCAGGGCCGATGTTCTACCACATGCATCTCTGTGCTGCCCAACAATCAATTGCCCCAAAGGGGAACACACATAAATATTTCTGTTTTTTAGGAGGAAGGGGTGAAGAAAGGAGGTCATGGTCATCAACATCTCTGACAAAAAGCCAAAGCTGATTAAGTAGGCTGTCGGAAAAGTTGTAGGAAACATTCTGAGGAAGACACTATGGTTAGAAATGCACTCATTTTAATTTCCTGGAAGGATCAATAGAGTTTCATTGAATCTAATCTAATCTGCAGTGAAGAAAATAAACATTGTGACAAGTATTCAGCTTTTAAAGGTCACTTCTGACGTAGACTTCTGCATGATGACGCTGCTACATCAGGCTTTACATCATGACCACTGACAAGTGAAGTGAATAACACTGATCATCTATGATCAGAAGCAGGAAATGTCAGTCTGCACCAGGATTTTTCAGGAGTTTGACACCAAGAAGCAAACAGTGATGTCTAGAGGACTGGATCAGAGCATCTCCAGAGCTGCAGCTCTGGTGGTCTGTTCCTGGTCTGCAGTGGTCAGAATCTATCAAAAGTGGTCCAAGGAAGGACCAGTGGAGAACCAGAGACAGGGTCATGGGAGGACAAGGATCAGTGATCCAGGCTGGTCCTGGTGGTCTGATCCAACAGACCAGAGATGTTAATGCTGCTGAAGATAAAAAGGAGTCACATACCACAGAATACACCTTCAGGGGTCAGAGGTCACCACATTATATTAGACAGATGGTCATAATGTTATGATGATCAGAGTATCCGTCCTTACAGTCAGAGAACTAACGCTGCAGATGGCGATCGGCATGCTCCCAGTTTGGAGAAGCAGACAGGAAGTAGCAACAGGAAGCTAAGCAAAGTACTACTGTGGAGGCCATGTTAGTTCAGATAAAAAAAAAATAAAAAAAATCACACAATAAATCACCGAATAGCTTAAAGAAACCGATGAATGCAGCGTTAGACCAGCAACTCCCTGAGAGACTAACTTAAATTACAATATCAGCAGAAAAAAAAATAATGAGATTATATCAGTTTGCATCTAAAATCTCTGATAGCATCAGTCCATTCTAGACTCCAGCTCTTTTATCCAGCAGCAGAGCCCAGTGATCGCAACAACAGCTGTGCTAAAGGTGCTAACAAAGAAACAAGGAGTGATGTCGGCGAAGAAATAAACCTCTGGCTTCCTCAAAAAAAAAAAAAAAACAATGCCGTCCAAAACATGCATTAAATGTAACATTTCAATTCAAACATTTTATATATTGTTTGGAAGCTGGTATTTTCCATCCATCCATCCGTTATCTAACGTTTATCATCATAGGGTCGCGGGGGCTGGAGCCTATCCCAGCTGTCTTAGGGCGGAAAGCAGGGTACATCCCGCCTTCTGCCACCTCATCGCAGGGAACATACTGGTATTTTGTAAATCCATATTTTATAAAGAAACATGTCAAACCATAAAATGAGATTTCCTTTCAAATTCCATGGATCTCCACATGACCGTTTCTCATCTTACGGCTTAAATCTTAGAACATAAAATATTTGAAGGCTATAAAAGTTATATTAAAACAGATAAAATATGAGGAAAGTAAGAGAAAGTCAAACAGATAGGACCAGACAATGTCAAACTGTAGTTAGTACATCATCTCAAAGACTGTGGAATCAGATAAGTGATTCAAAGTCTAAAAATAAATACTAAATAAATAATCCCAGATATTTTTACTCAGAAATAGACAGTTTCAAATCCCATCAGTCATTTTGTGTTGAACTCATTCAGTCATTCATTGACTCTACTTTACTTTTAAGTAAAACATCCTGTAAAACCCTGAGAAACACAAGCAAGAAAAGAGACACTACTAATCATCATTGTCATTTGTTTGTGCGGTCGTTGCCAACGTTACTGTGACGCCATATTTCCCCACAACACCACGCTGCTGTTTTTAGTTAATGTTAAGAGATGTTTGGTTTCTGCTGCAAAGCAATCCGTCACATTTCCTACAAGCCCAGACCTCCAGCCTGACTCACTGGTGTACAGCACTAAAAACTAAAGCCTCACATGTTTACTGAGGTTCGTTCAGCTCTCAACTCTGTGGAATCATTTGGACGGAAACTCAGATTTCACTGGTATACGACGGCAAAGCATTTTGAATCAGTCAAATGCCAAATTACTCATTCAGATGATGACCAAAGAGATCGACTGCTCCTTTGTCATTAACCACACCTCGTTATGCATTATTGAGGACATTTTGGCTTTTTAATTCACATACACTTTGGCTTCTATAATAAACTCTAGAGTCAAAATACAGCCACTCATAGCCTCAAGCATGAAAATGTCTCCATTGAAATCCATAAAAACTGTAATTTTAAAGGCTTTTAATCTAGAGTCCTGGATGGTAAATTGTAGTTTTACTATTTTCCACCAGACTGAAACCATTTAGGTTAATACATGCTATTCTCCTGGTTTCTGGCACAAAAAATAAATACACATTTAAATCAATGTTATTGACATTCATCTCCCAGACTGTAAACCCCCTAGAATCAGAACTGACAAACATGAATCAGTCTATAACTAGTGGGTCTATTAGACCACTTAGATTCATGACTCAAAATGTTTATTGTCATATGTAAAGTAGGGAAACATATTTCCCTGCACAATGAAATACTTCCTTTTAAATCTTCAGTAAATGCTGAGCAATAAAAATAGATAAATAAAGCCGCATCAAAAGGCAGCAACGTGAAAAAATACAACATATACAATAAAAAATAAGGATTTTACACAGAGGTACTATGTGACTTGGCGTGGTATCTGATCATATAAAGGATGTGGCAAAAGACTGCACAACAATTTAATTAAACCCATGAAAACTCAACCTCATCTTCTCTAAGGTCCAGAAACTCTGAGTAACCCTGAGCCAGTGTTTAAATTATGTTTTTTTTTATTATTTTTGTCCTCAAAGGACATCAGAGCAGCTTTTTTTGTGACTTTGAGAGTTGCTTGTGGTATAAAAGAGAACCTCTGCCCTTTCACTTTGTGTGAAATCGTCCTCTTACGCAACAAAGTCCATCACTGAAAACCCTTGATCTAGTTTTTAAAGTAAGTCTGTGGGTGAGGAGGAGCACATCTGGACAAAACCGAGAGTCCACAGAGTTAGCACTCCTATGTACTGCCACTCAAAACTGAATACACTGAGACAGACAAAGACGTGATTATATGACAAAGCAACACAAACAACTGGAAATAAAAGATTCAGAGATCATGATAAAGAGGTTTCCAGAGACACATAAAAGGCAGCCTGTTGCAGCAAGTCCTGCTTTTCCTTATTTGACTACTGTTTGCTTATTTATTGCTTTTCCTTAAGACCTTTATACATTGTTTACTGATGTTTTTTATTATTTTTATAGGTCCTTATTGTTTTTGAAAATAAATATCACCATTTGTGGGATTTATAAATGATTATCTGATTATCTCATAAAAACATAGATCCCTTACATCGAGCCTATAAAAGATTGTTTCCAGACAGGCAACTGATGTAGCCGTTTTTATAGTCCAGAACGGACTCGTAAGAGGTTATCTGTGGATGCAACGGATGCATTATGGTTCCTTTTGAAGCACGGTCACAAACTTCAGGTATGAGGAGGACGTCCACAGAAAGAATACAAGCACACCCACTGATGATAAAACATACGTGAGCACTCGGGCTGGGTATCGATTCAGCTCTTCCAGATCGATTCAATCGATATTTCAAGGTCCCGATTCGATCCGATCCGATTCGATATCGATTCAGTCAGGGATATTTCAGTTAAAATAAATGCTCGTTATTTTCTGTGCACGTTGACAGTTTGCTGGTAAGGTGCCAATACCTGCTCCAGGCTGGTTTGTTTGAGCCGAGTCTGCCGACTGTGTTTCCAGGCGATGTCTCGTCAAATGGTTGCGAAGATTCGTTGTAGTGCCGCTGTATTTTAGCTTCCCGTTGCATATTTTGCATACTACTTGTTTTTTGTCCAACTCGTCATTTTCTTCCAACTTCTTAAATGCGAAATGCATCCAAACATCAGCTTTTAAACTCGTCGGCGGTGCCTGGAGAGGTGGACTCGCTTCCACCATGTTGGTTTGACTGCTGGCAGTAACATCTCACGAGATCTTGTTCCTTGGAAAGCAGCACTAAACGCTAATCACACGAGACTTCTTCTTCTTTGGTTTCGGTAGACTAGACGTATGTACGACGATGGATGCCCTCACACGAGGTAGGCAGGTTTATACTTCAGGCTGGCTCTCCGCACGTCCAGTGAAGAAACAAATACGCAAATTAAAAGATCAATCTTTGGATTTTTTGAATCAATTATCAACCATTTAAATGGAGATCGATTAAAATCTATTGAATCATTTTTTTTAACCCAGCCCTAGGGAGCACATGTTTATATTATCAAAATAAAATAGAGAAAAGAAGCTCTACGAATAAAATACACCATTGTTGCTACTAGTGATTGAATATATAAATAAGCCTATGAATTTGGAGTGATATTGTGTGTGCACATGTGCTCATTCTTTTCCAGAACGCTTCTCTGGGAAAACACAATGAAAAAAGATAATAAAAAAGTCTGCTGGTTACTTTTTCCAGAATTGACCTTGTATTAAATATAGACCTGACAAAATAGTCTCATTGTTGTTAATAAAGAGCATTCTGTTGTATCACTAATGTGAATCCTATCTTTAGTTTCTGGGAAGAGGAAAAAAAACAAGTTTCCAAAATAAAAAAAAAAATGTGCCGATGAGCAGAATACTGTACTGACATTGTGAAGCAACAGAATGTGTTTATCTCAGTGGGAGGTGAAGCGTTTCTGAGAAGAGCCTGAGATCTTTCCATAGAAACATGATTAAAGGTCAGAATCACATCTCTGAGTCTTACAGCAAATTACCGGAACAGACAAACACCCTCTGTCACCCCTCGCCTCAGATGGTACAGTCTGACTAAATCATACTAGGAAACCAATTCCTATTGAATTACTGCTGCATTCTCAAAAAGATGCATTCCCAATACATTCAGCATCAACAATAAACACAGCAAGGCCTCACAAAATGCCTTACTACTATCAAATTACTGGAAATTATGAGTCTGATCCATTTGATCAAATTAGCAAACCAGCACCAGCCCCACTGTGACTGTACAGACAGCGCTATAACACCTACTGCTGCACAGATGGATTACTGAAAAGGCCTAACAGACCCAGACCCAGGGGCCCAAAGTGTCAGAGGCCTCCCTTAGTCATCACCTACAAAATGTGACTCAAAGGAACAAAATGAACATTTAAACACTACAAAAAGAAGTAAAACATGTCCAATGTTTGCGTGACTTGGTCCTATTTAGGAGAACAACTACCAAAAAAAGATGCAAACAGCAGCAAAGAGACTTGCAAAAACTACGTAAAGTGGCATGTAACAACCACAGGGAGACACAATGACTACAAATATATACAAAGATAAACAAAAGAGGCAAAACAACTTTAAAATGTGTGTCTTCCTCCTAATCCAGCCGACTGCACCTTTTGCACACAAGGAACAAAGAACAAGGAAGAAACTCAAAATTAACATAAAAACACTACAAAAATAAGTAAACATTGTTAAAGTCTGTGTGACTTGGTCCTATTTAGGAAATGTGGAAAGATACATAAAACATCTACAAATAGATGCAAAGAACAGATCACAACAACTGTGAAAACACCACAAAGACACAAAAAGACTAATTACCAAATGGAAAGAGATGCAAAAAAAAAAGACAAAAGAAGACAACAACTTTAAAGTATTTTTTTTTCCCCCCAATAGAGGAAATTCATAGTAAAAAACAAACATTAAATGACAGTAATAAATAATAAAAATATCAATAAGTATTTACAGTATCTACCAAATGAAGAATAGAAATCTATATTTTTAATAGCAAATGAAATTTAACACATTAAATAAAATATATTACTACTATTTGAACTATGGATATGACTTACACATGATCAAGTATAAAACAAATAGACAAAATAAATTAAAAAAAAAAAAAAAAAACCTGCTTCCTTCTGTCTAAACATGAACCAAACCTAAAACCACTAAACATTTAAACAGAAGGCAGACACTATTTAAGTTGAGCTGCTGGTAGTTTATTTCTCTTACTATTTTCTTACTTTATGTTGTACTAAGAGAGTGCTGTGAATATTCACATACATCATAAATGGCCATTAAAGCTGATTATGATCAGACTCGGGGACAAACTTCCACACAAAACGTCCAAACAGACCTTAACTGACAGCTATGGTCAGGTCAGGAAATAAATAAAAGATGTACTCACTGGTGAGTGAACACCGTCATCACTCCTCTTCTGCAGGTGTGTCCTTCCTCGGGTGTTCGAGCTACGGCCATGACACGGTCTTAATAGCACAAATGTCGTCCACGGTCACGTTAGCCCCGTTCAGGTTTTCTCTCAAAACTTCAACACTTTTCCATTTTCTGCATCATAGTTAACTTCCGCCATTTCTCGCTTTCATAAAAGAACATATAGTTAAACAACATACCACTCCGCTACAGCGAAAACACGTCTTTCTTTATCTGTTAGCTAACACGTAGCTTTGCTTAGCTTAGCTAGCTAGCTAGCTAACTAGCTAACTACGGCCGACTTTGACCTTAACGCATGCGCGTCCAGCAACCAATCAGAAAACGGGATCAACTGGGGTCGATTTGCGTGAACTCGTTATAATTATTTACATTTTGAAAATATTAATCCATGTTATTAAATTAATTTACATAAAAAATATGACCATAAAAATATTTTTTAGACTTTTTAAAAAAGGAAAGGACATTTTCAGATGCCTGAATCCAACGCAGGGTTGTATAATATGATAAAAAAAAAAACATATTTCCTCAATCAAGACAGTGGTAGTCAGTGCTGAGTTGATGTGGGGGAGCTAATGATGCAGATAATTATTATAATTAAGCGAAATTAAAACAATGTGTGACCCAGGGGAGCCATATGAGGGACTGCAGAGTGGGGATGATGACATTTACATCACATACATGAAACAACAGCTGGAGCAGCACTGATGAGCGCTAATGGATTTTAAGGTCGAAAAAGATTATAATTCTGTACTTTCCTGTTTTGATTTTTAGAAATATGTATTCTACTCTTGACTATTGCCATTGCAACAGCGCAATGAGGTCTAAAAAACATGTCAACTTGTAACATACTCTGGATATTCAATTCTGCCTCAAGAAATGATTAGACTGACAATACATTTTATGTGTACGTAAGTGAAAATGTTGAGATACAAATAGAAATGGTCATTTTATTTTATTACAGACGAGTTAAATCTTGTAAAGGAGATGTTCTTTCATTCTTTCAGCGTGTGGTTCATGGCTCCATGCATGATTGCTCAAACAGTCTCCTGTGTTTCCTGGATGGATGCAGTGCAGAGAGCTGAAGGTGGAAGTACCACTGATCCAGACTCCTGGCAGTCTCCGGGGATTAGCTGAGGTTTTCAGGGTGACTGAGAGGACACAAAGCTGACAGCTGCAGAGATGGACATGTTGTCTAATTCCAGTGAAAACCAAAAACAAACAGCATGTCTCTTTTTAAACTAAAGGTATGTTCTGGATGGACTTGGCTGCTGACAGGTGGCAAGAAGTCTGAATAATAAGTAATATTAATGTTCTCCAGGAAACAACACTTTTGAAGACGTTGTTAATATATCCTGCTGACTGTAGGATACAGTAGCACGGCTTCTTCACACAAGTATAATTAACGAAATAAACTATACTAACGAGAAAAAGTAAAAGACACTTGAAAACCCTTTTATTAACATCCATGAAAACTTCAGAGAAAATATTTTCATGTCTACATTTATTTGAAGCTGATGTTTTACATGAAGTTACCATGCTAATGCTAATGTTTCTGTGCAACCAAGGCCCTTTGGAAAACTTCTGATTTTAATTTGTTAATTTTGTTTTAATAGAAATTGTTTTGCTGATTGTCTTATTTGCATCTGTAGGTCATAAAGCCTAGAGGCATTATGATGAGACTATTTCACAACCAGTTAAAAGTTCCTCACAAATTTATGTCGAGGAAGGGATGGCATGTTATAAAAAAAAAAAAAAACAACTCCAAGTAACAAATAAAAATGCTTTATTACTGAAACCCAGCAGAAAAGTTGTGAGCAAAACATCTGACATGTCAATGTGATTTAGACTCACTAACAGACTGTTTTGTACAGTAGTTACAGAGCAACATAATAAATTTGAGCCCACCTGGGGAATGTAAGTCCAATAATCTCCCTCTTTAAGCTGTTTTTGGTCTCCACCAGCTCCTGAATACTCCACTGTGTTCACCAACTACTCGCAAACTGCTGTTTATTGCAAAGCATGGTGGGTTTTAACCATTTTAAAAGTCAAATTTAATACTTTTTAAGACCCTTTTAAGACCTCAACAAATATAATGTAAGACCCAAAAATATCATCACAATGTCTTTGGTAGAAAACAGAGAATTTATTTTAGGGCCCGACCAATATGGAGTTTTTGAAGTTGATCTCAATATTTAGCAGGAAAAAAATCCAATAAACAAATAATCTTTTTACGATTTTTTTTCAGCCCTATAACACTTGCAATGATAATAAATAAATTACGATTTTCTACAACTTGAATTTTATAACTTTCAAGAACAAAGAAGTGAACTTTGTGAACAAAATAACGTGCAAAATTGCAGTAAATTTCTGAATACTGTATTTTCTTATTGGCTTCTTATTGGCATTAAACACACCATCTGAAAATTGAATACCCACAGCAAATTTACAGTAAATTTAAGACACTTTAAGACCTTAATTACCCTGATTTAACTTTAAGACTTTAAGGAACCGCGGGAACCCTGCAGAAAACAGCTGCAGGTGTGACCTGAAACAATAAGGAGCTGCAACTCAACGTAAAGACGATAATCATAACCAATAATAATAATAACAATAAGCTGCAGGTTACTAACAAACAAAAACAGACAGTCTGGCAGGTTATTTTAGAGTAATTTTATTGAACAGAAGAGAAAACTCAAAATGAGCATGTTAAACTGGTGTTTTTTCTTGTTAAAGCATCAAAGCTCATCACTAATAAAGTGCACTTTCAGTTTACAGCCAGATGGAGATTCAGATCTCCTCTTTCTCCATCAGATCATCACCAGGACGCCATCACAGTTTAGATTCATCAGACAGAGTGTCAGAGTGCATATAAGTGTTAATGGAAGATCGGCGTGTTATAAAAGAGTCCTGTTCCACTCACCGGGTCTAAAATGTGTCACATCCTGGCTCAGTTCAACTCAGAAACAAAAAGCAGTAAAATGACAGATGGTGACAAATCTGATGACGTAGTGGAGTGATTGTAAAACAGCACTGTATTTCATTATTTAATGCTCTGCGTCAAGCTAAAATCTTCGAGTGTCTTTACATCTTAAGATTTTTAAAAAAATATTTTCCTATTTCCAGAAGTGTTCTGTTTTTTCTCTACATAATATATATGTACAGTTGTACCTTTACAAAGAAAATAATGATCTGTTAAAGACTGTTGCGAGGTCAGTGTCGACTCTGGTTTGGCACGTTTTCGTCGTGGCCTCACTTCCAGTTCCTCTTTAAACGGACACTAAGCTAGCAAATGAATCCTATTCCTACCCCGAGTTAATAAATGAGATGCAGCGAATAGGAATGTCATTCACATGAAAACAAGTCTTTTGATATTCTACGGACAAAAGAGAAAATATAACGTCTACAGTACGAGGGGACATCACGCTGAATTGACGCTAGCGCACAATTTATCAACAAAGAAACAAACCAACAGAAAACTACTGAGCTGTAGTTTAACATGGGAATGAAAGAAATAAAGATAGGTAAAACAAATAGAAAAAAATGAAAGACCGGTGTAGCAAACATCCCAAACAGCACTGGGGAAAAGGTCAAAAGGTCAGCCGCTACGAAAAAACATCTACTATAACATTATTAAACGTACTTTATATCAGTATCACTGGGTACCTTCACCTCTTATTGCACTATTTTCATGTCAACTGAAAGATTGGCCAGTTCTTAGTTGTCTTTATCTGCTTTTTTTTTTTTTTAACATGCAAATTGGCTGTTCTATTAAGGTGTGTATTGCATACACCATGTCCTTCAGCTTGGACACAAGGGTCTTAACTAGGGCTGGATATCAGTACCTTTAAGATATCCCAGTACCAACCAAGTAGTGTTGAAACGACACTGCATTTGATCATTTTGGTGCCCTGATATAGAAAAGAAATACTATTTTTGGTTTTTCTTGCAACCAAAACCGAACACAGCAGCTTCAAGCCATAAAGACTCAGGGTTGGTAGTCGAGTCGGTAAATCTGATAGATCTGAGATCTCCTTTTAGCGATTTCTAGGTGAGAGAACGGCTGCTAACAAACCTACGCTGGTTGTATCTAGAGGTGAACCTGGACTGGAGTCTTCTGCTGGATTTAACTTTTAGTTTCAACCTCAGGTCTGTGGACACTTGATCACTGAGAAATAGTAGCTTTAGCCTGTTAGCCTGTTAGCATTGCATTATTGCAGCAGGAAGCTGCTAGTGAGGGCGCGTCGAAGCAACAAAAACCAGGGAGCGTGCCTTAAAGATGTCTACCAAATGAGGTACTCCCACTTTAAGGGTACTGCTATTGTCTTTTTTTTCTTAAAGGACACCCAGCCCTAGTCTTAACACACAAAGCTCTGAAAAAGAGCCATTATTACACAAACACCTTCATTATCTACCAGTCTGCATTACAAATAACAGTAATAAATAGGTTAAGCACAATAAATATGGGGTTTTTATCAGAATAATAAAGTTAAAGACAAATATTCAGCTGATTTGGGAAACAGCAGGAGTTCATTTCATGTGTAGTGTCAAACGTTAAGTGTTAGAGTGTTTCTCTATATGGGACAAAACGACCTTCATACTAACATAACAGTTAAGATCAGCCTGTGTGCTGTCTCTAATTAATCACACAATGCTGAGAAACCACTGGGAATCCCTCTTTATGTCTAATATACAGTGTTTGTCTCCAACTTCATTCACTTCTCATGCATCCAGCAGGGACATGAACACATCACAGGACTGGACAGAACAAAGAGACAGTCCTGATGAAGGGAGATAAAGGTCCAGGGTGAAACATTTAGGAGGGTCTAGCAGCAGAAATGGAGCAGAAAATTCATCATTATTTCTTTAGCTTTCATGTGCACGGTCTTATGTAGCTTTTATATTTTCTTTTACTGACACACTGGAAAAAGTCAATCTTAAGTAAAGAAAGAAACAGGAAACCAATTATTAAAATATTACAATTAAGTTGTGGGTTTTTTTGTCAATTTTTTCAGTTCACTTAATTTTGTGATGTTGTTCCAACTTAAAAGTGGCCAGTTAAGTTAATAACTTGTTCTTTCTGAGTGTATTTACACGGCTAACATGGTTAGCATCATGAAAAATGAGTTAGCTCGGGCGTTTGGGCCACGTCTTGACAGAGTGTTTTGCTAATTTTCTCCTGATCTATTTGTCTGAAAAATATATCCACATATAAGACCTCAGGTCTGTAAGAAAATAAGTCCAACATTTACCTCACAAATAAATCGTCATAATCTGCGTTCACATTGGATTAACTCAGGACCTGCTACTAGTCTCCTGAACAAAGTGTGTTTTAGCAGCCTTTAAGGCATTTTTCACTTGTTTTCAATGACAGTGATGCACTTTGCATGCTACCTTTATATAGCTGAGTGCCTCGTATTGTTGAAAGATCACCCTGAAAGACTTTAGTTGAAGGAAATTCAACTAAGAGTGGAAAAGCACCCGCCGTCCTGAACTTTCATCCTCTCATTTTGGTGACTTTTGGTGGCGATTTCAGTGGTTAACTAGAAAAAAATGGCACCAGGAAATGATATTTCTGATCCATCTCTGGTTGATACCACTAAATCCAGCAAACTGGTTCTTTAACAGGGGGTGATGCATTGTGAAAGAAGACCTTATATAGGTAGAAATGATATAATACAACGTCTGACAACTGAGGTTCTTCTCCCAGCAGTTCCTTTTTGTTTCCAAATATTTTTGTTTCTAAAGTGCAGTCCAGATGCAGGTGACTAAAAGGCAAGAAGCAGATCACACAGAGAGAGAGAGGTGAAGCACAGGTCAAGCCAGAGGTTTGGACAGAGGATTGGCACATACATCAGAGAATGGGAGCAGGATGGATGGAGACGGCAGGAGTCCTGTTCGGTCTTCTCTGGTGTCGCTGATCCGGCTCCAGTCACTCCCTGGACTGGTAGAAGAGGATGTATCCTGACTCAGAGTTCTTGGAAATGTCTGAGGTAAGCCCGTAAAACTCCTCGATGGCCTGGGCGTCAATTTTCTGCAGTATGAGATGTTGTTTACCGATAATAATGAAGAAAATGTACAAACACATGAGTCAAGTACCACAAAGAGTGACGCACCTCCACGATGTCATCATCAAACAGCAGCCAGAAGCCGTGACTCTTCACAATGGTGATGTAATGACCTCGATTCGGGCCGCTGAGGAAACAGGAGACAGTTAGACACATGGTAGAAACCACACATCTGCCTCAGCTTCACATCTGCACGACACCAACACATCATCAACACATATTCGTCATAATATTTCTTATAATAATATTTCTCATATCATTAATTCGTAATGAAGCTTGTCCAGTACGTGATTTAGGTGAGAACGGACAGACCGGTTGGAGGCGACAGAAAAGCAACACATAACCGTTACGACCAAGAAGACCTCACCTGGTGCCACTTCCTGTCACCTAAGGACAGGAAAGTGAGGCAACAATTGCCCAACTGTCCACAACTGGACAATAGATGTTTGGAGAAGTGTCATCTGCTAACTGAGGAGTCTGGATTTCTGGGTCAGAATTTGGTTTAAAAAAAAAAAAAAAAAAAGGTCCATCCTGCCTTTTATCAACTGTTCAGGCTGTTCAGACTGCAGGGCCGACAAACATGGCCTGAGGGCCAGAACTGGCGGGCTACTGGATGTCATTATGGATGTTTTCTTTTCAGTAGGATTATCTAGAGACTATGAGACACAACACTGCGTCAGGTTTTTCAAGAAAAAGTAAATAGGAATTTTAGCGCAGAAGGACAATAAAATCTAGTGGTACGATCAGAATAAAAAACATACAAGAACTTCGGACAGAGAAGAGCAACGATTTGTTGGTAACTGAGGAAACAGCCGTTTGTTTTTAGCTGTAATCATCTGCTTTGTAAATGGATTTCTTCATCGTTAACTGTGAATATTTCCAGAATAAACTTGTACCTTTTCACACTAAAAGACAGGGAAACATTTGGAGGTCTTATTCGAGAAAGTTAAGATCCAAATAATATGTCATGCTGCGGTCTTTCGACCGCGTCGTACCTGCCACAGTGAACCACCACCGCCACCAGGTCGTACATGCGATCCAGGTTGACGGCGTCCCCGGACGTGTTGAACAGCCGCAGCTCCAGTGGGAACACCACCCGGTAGGACAGCTTGGTGTAGCGGTGCAGCTGCTCCATGTACTTAAACCTCTTGAGGTGCAGTGCCAGGATCATGGGAAGCTTCTTGACTCTCATCCTGCAGAGGAAGCAAACATTGTCAGAGAGCGTGCATGAGGACAGGTGGTGGCGGCGGCGTTAACTCTTTACTGACCGCTTCTGTGCTTCCTGTTTGCTGCAGCACGTCTCACAGTAGTATTTGTATTCGCTGCACAAAGTCTCCGTGTTGCTGAAGTCCCTGAAGAGGAGAGCAGGTTATACCAGGGGTCTGCAACCTTTATTATGAAAAGAGCCTGGTCTTCTACCAAATAACACATTTAAGGAGCCGTAAAACAAAACAGAGCTGATAAAATTTAATATATCAGAGCAGCAGCTTCACCTCCAGCATCATCTCCTTCACTTTACCTGGACTCTTTCTTCCTCACTGAGTTCACTACTCTTCACCATTTTGACCAGGAGTGAAGAATTTAAACTGAATTCACCTTTTTAGACCCAAATTTGATCCAGAACACTGGAATTCACTGAGAAGTCAGAAATGAATCCAGAATAACAAACAACCACTAAAACACATTTTTTCTGTTCAGAAACGACAGGAAATAACTGAAGAATTTAACATCTCTGTCAATAAATAATAATAATGTGATCTGATATTTTTCTGCCTTTTTTCATAACAGTAAAAATAATTAAATTTTATTTTAAAGAGCTTACACATACTGGTGGACTGACCATTACAGAAACTTAATCAGCATCAGTACTGTTAATTTAGAGCAGTGGTGGGAAACACCTGACACTGGGTGGAGGATAATACGTTTATTACGATCTGCAGTTATGCTGCATATACAAAAATAAGACTTTCTATTTTTACCTGCTATAAAAAAGGAAAACATCAAACTCTAATGAAAAGGAGAACACGTAATGTGCATCTGTAGGTCTAATAAATTAAAACAGAACTATACGGGCCTAGTTTGATCTCCTCCTCATATTTGTGGAAAATTAATAAAACAAAAATTTGTCGCTACAGTACATATCAAGCATAAAGAGGAGCCAGCATCGTTGGAAAGCAGAAATAAATTCTCTATTTCCCTTTTTTGGGATTTATCCATGGTTAGCTGCAAGAAAAGATGCAAATTTTAAATTAAAAATATGTTCAAAAAATCCTAGTAATATTACAAACTGTGCAACAAAATAAATAAATAAATATAATTATTTATTATAAAATAAAGAATTAGTTGTATTTTTATGTATATGTGTTTTTTCAAAGCCAGAAGGAGCCACCGCAGGGAGGCATTCAATGCCACTCAGAAAACGGAGCGTCAGCCTTGTTTAACTCAGTGTGTGGTGAATCAATACCTGAGACAGTGTGTTATTGATGTGTTCTGTTCCACATCCACAGAAAGATCCAGGAAGTCTTCATCTTTGCTGCTCACCTGTCAGAGGTAGAGAGGAGGAGCAGGTGGAGGTGGAGGTTAACCAAACTGTGACTTTCTCTGCCTGGATCAGTGAGGACCAGCCTCACCATCACACCAACAAACAGGCTTTGAAGTGCTGATTGTGCTCAGCAGCTTTTGTCGCCGTGGTGTTTGCTGGGGTTGTTCGGGGCAACCTGTCGCTTCCCTCGGCTGATAACCGTCCAGGACAAAGCCTCAGACGGCCCTGATGTGAAGTGGGCGGCCGGCGGCTCGTCGCTGCAGCTTTAGTTCCCTTTTATTTGTTGTGTATCTCTGCTGAAGGCTAATCTCTTTTCCAGACTTATTCAGGACAGATCTCTCATTCAGAACGACAACATTAAACAAACTTCACCTCTAATAACCTTTTCCAACAGAATTAGCGCCAATGTGGAGGTTATTTGAACAGTAAAATAGTGAGTAGATGAACAGCCTTTTCCTGGTGTGTCAGGGTCGACGTTAGGACACTTACAGTTTTTTACATCTGTTGTGATGTGAAGGTTATTTCCAGTGAGATGACCAGAACAAGTTAAACAGAGTCTTTCGACGTTACAGTAAACAAATTAAACATCCTGGACTGTGGATCGGTGACGAGGATGAACTTCTTCTTTATCATTTTCAGGTAATGATGGCGACACGTATCTGAGCAGAGAGGAAGCAGAACATCTGGACGTGTTTCGTTACTTTAATTATTACACTCTGTTGTTCAGTGATCATTAGAACAAAGTTGCTTCTTTAATTCAAAGTCTTTTTCTTTTTGAATTTTTTTAATATTGATTGTTTTAATTTGTTTTGTTTAATATATTTTATATTTTATTATTTTTAATCATTATTCATTATTTATTAAAAATAATAATAAAATATAATGATAACACATATAATTATTATTAACTATAATTATTTATATTTATATATTTTATTATTATTATGATTATTATATACAGTTATTATTATATCATTATTATTATTATTTTGAGATAATTTTATTATTACATATTTTTAAGTTGTTAAGTTAGGAAGTATGCTTTACTGCGATCGGTGAGGTAAAACTACTGTTTCTATTAATGGAGTCTGGTGGCTTTGAGGACAACATGTTGCCTTATTTTTTCTGTGTGTTAATAAATTGTAATAATTGTCCAAACAGCCAAACCCAGCTGAGGCTGGGTGAAGGCAGGGTTCACCCTGAACCATCACAGGGGCCGTCACAAACCACCAAGCACCAATTAAGCCAACGTTTTGACTGTGGGAGGAGACGGAAAAGCCCAGTTTTGCCATACTTCTGTTTGACCATCACAACTATTCTTATTTATCCATTACAGCCTTTTTTGTCGCGTCGCTGCAGCAGATCGTAACCTTTCCCACATGTCGGATCCACCCACCGTTTCACAGTTGAGGCAGCGCGTCTCATTGGTCAGCGTTCCCTGGAAGATGTCGTGGACCCACGTGGGCTCCGTCTTGTTTTCGGCCTCCGTCTCCGTGGTGACAGTGGTGCCGTTGTTCTTCAGGCGTCCGTTCTGCTTCTCCTGCTTCTTCTCCTCCTGCAGGATGTCGGCCACCGTGTTCAGCAGGTAGTTGAGGAACTCGTGGGCGTCCTGCTGCATGTAGTTATCGAACAGATCTGCAGGCAGACATGAAGTTATGTATGTTAAATGATTGATCACTAATGATTATCTGCTCATTCTGAATCTAATCTTTGCAAAGATTATTATCCCCCAATATGTATGAATGTGTGTGAAAAGGGAGAAGTGGGAGGCAGCCGAGCAGAAGTGAGTCCCCACAGACGTTTCATTGTTTGTTCACATGAAGAGTTTCCTGAAAATGGACGGCAGAGATCAGTGAGCCTCTCTGGACGACCTGACCTTCACCTCCAACATTCACCTGCATTAAAGAGCCTCTTCCTCCAGCTATGAACACATGACGGACGTGAAAAGAAATATTTTTCACTTAATAAACTATAAATATTTTGTTTTAATTCATAAAAAAGCAACAGTGGCATTATTATAATTAAACAAGTTAATGAATATTTGGTCATTTAACAGGACTGAAGTTCTTTGAACGATTCAACTCAGTCAAACTGGAAAGTGAAATTATTATTATTTGAATTTTATGGTATTTTTTTCCCCAGACATGTTTGTCCTCTGACAACAGCAGAGAAACCTTTTTCAATTAATTCATTAATTAATCACATGTCTATTTATTGAGTCCAAAACATCTTACCTATATTTCATTTGTTGATAATCAGAATTTGATTGATTTGATCTTGTAGGATATTTGCACATTTTTAAAAACACGTTTAATAAATACCTGTAAAAACGCTAAATTAATACCATTACTGTGGAATAAATTAACACTACTTTGAGTCGCTGATAATGTGTTTTATTGAATAATGGATTACTAACTTTATATTTATATACTATGTTTTTGAGTAATTTCAAATTTCAAAAAAATACAACAAACAACTAAAATTATTAATGTTATTAACTTGAATTAAAATGTTTAGCTTTTTTCTTCTACGTTTACAAGTATTGTTTGTTGGTGAGAAGGTCAGAGTTGTACAATATAAAAGAAAACTGAATAAAACCTAAACACACTCACTCATTCTTCCTCAGATTAAATTCAACACCTTCCTCTTCTTACAATTCCAGACTTTTAAAAGCCTTGAATATGCAAAAGAGATTTTAAGACTTTTTAGGACTTTTCAATGACCTGCAGGAACCCTGTCTTGAGTTCAACGTCTCACGGCGCCGAGCTTCGTTGCTGTTTGTTCTTTCTTTTACTCGACCTCGCTCTTTGTCTCACCGTTCTCTTTCCGGAGGCGGGAGATGAACTTCTTGGGCGGGATGACGCCCACTTTCTTCTTCTGCGTGGCGATGGAGTGGAAGAGGTCGGCCAGGCATGTGAGCAGGTTCTCCTTTTTCTTCTGCTGGGCTTTGTAGGCCAGAACGTTCTCCCTGAACGGCCGGCAGAAGTAGAGCGCCTGGAGCACCGAGTTACAGTAACAAGTGTTCCCGAACTGAGGGACCAAACCGAGACAAGCAAGGTTATTTTGCACTAAATAAACATTTATTTGTTATGATTTATTTTTTCCATATAGACCCTTATGCTGTTGCACTACCCACCTGCTACTGTAACATGTAAATTTCCCTGTTTGTGGGACGAATAAAGGTTCATCTTATCTTAATAACCTTGAAATAAATATAAATCTTTAACTCCACTTTGACTTAATTTAATACCTGTGCAATAACTGAACCTTCACTGTCATAACTGTAAATATTACTCTCTATATTTTTTATTTAAACTGGGGGAAAAACAAAGACAAACCAGGAGGTCACGTCCATTTTTCTTTATAGATAATTGTAGAAGAAATAATTGTATAATGATGACAACAAAGGCTTTTTGATTGACTTTTAGATTATTTGTTAAATCAATCTGTACTCAGATAATTATTTATCAGCTTATACATTTTATACTTTTAATACTTTTAATTGTAAATAGTAATACTTTTCTATTATTTTATTTCCTCTTATTTGTACTGTGATTGCATTGCTGCTGCTACAAAGGATCAATTAAGTAATTCTATTCTATTCTAAACAACCATAAAAAAAACATAAAAAACAGTAAAAAAAAATAATAAAAACAGTAAAACAGGAGCAAAGTCTCATGCTGGGTCAAATAAAATTGGGTTTTAAGATTAGTTTTAAAAATGGTGTAGTGTATAAATATCCATCCTAATACTTGCTTTAATTCTATTTTTATATGCCACTTACAGCATCAATGTTGAAGAAATCAAAGAGCTGCTGAAACACCAATGAAAATAGAGATCTATTCTATTCTATAAAAGTTACTGTGAGGAACCTTAAAACAGCCTCAGTCATCCTGATGTCTCCACAGAAGTAAAGGAGACCTTCAGCAAGAAGACTGGCCTTTAGACATTCTAAATGTTCGTCATCAGTTTCATTAAAAAGTTTAAAGAAAGTCAGAGGTCAGATCCAGATCAGGCTTCCCTTCGCCTCGGTCCTGACCCCTCGCTGCTGGAGGTCCAGGCCGAAATGCTCGGTAAGTTAGGCTCAGCAGAACCAGGACCAGAACCAGGACTAGGACTACACTTTGCAGGCTGTCAGACCCTGCTGCAGTAAAATGACACATTTTCTAAAGGGAGTTTGGTGGTACAGCTTTTCATCAACAAAGTTCCTCGTAATAGCTTTAAAGTAGCAGATGAGATCAACTGTTTTTATGAACTGATGCCATCAGAGGTGTTGATGAACTGCTGTGTTTACCTGACGGGAAACAGAACATATCACCTTCAGCAGAGGACATGACTCACCTGCTGCGCTTTGTTATGAAAAATGACACGAGTGTTTTCCCGGCGGTGCCCTTTTATTAATGTACGAGAGGATTTAGTGATACTCACGTTGACCAAGCCGAAGTAGTGCTCATTGATCGGGAACTGCTCCGGGCCGATGTCTTTCTCCAGAGCAGAGGCATTGGTGCCCTGAAAGAGAAAACACGACACGCCGAAATGCTTTTTCATCACAGCTCGCTGGGTTATTATGAGAGAGCTTCTCCAAGGCTGAAGTGAAAGCCTCATTTGTTTGGGAGAGACTCTGTGTATTTAGTTAAATTAACATGAATGGAAACTGTGGTCAAACAGGTTACTGGAGTGGTGAGGCATGATGAGACGCCTCTCTTTCATACAGTATAATTAATAAAATGATCCTTTATTTGACTACTTGGTTCCTTATATTTTTGACAGTAGCTAAAAGTCACTGTACAATTGGAACCACTGCTTTATATATGTATGTATGTATGTAGATTACTCTAAATTATTTTATTTACCTCATTGTCATTGTCTTTTTTGTATATGTACTATTATTAGTATTATATTCATTTAAATATATTTCTATAAATATATATTATTTGTTATATATATTTTTTTAATTATTATTATTATTAGCATTTTATATCGTTTTTATACTTAGAGGATATGGAAAAAAAGACAAAATTGACCAAAAAAAAAAAAAAAATTAAATAACAGTATGTTTTATGTATCTATAATTTCTAAATAATTTACCATCCAGTAGAGAAGACGCCTTTTGTACCAGTTGTATGCTGTACTTTGTGAACTGTTAAAGTATAATATATATATATATATATATATATATATATATATATATATATATATATTTATTTTTTTTTTATTTTTTTTTAATGTCCCTCTCTGTCAAATATGAAACACCAGTTTCCCATCATCTCCATGTCTTTCCTTCCTGTCCCAGCAGAAACATTAGATGGTCTGAATAGGTGAACGTCTGGAGGAAAACGCACACAGATCACTTATCTCCAGTCAGAGCTCAAAGCTGTTCTCCAGATGAACCACAGCTTTGTCGAGCCAACACAGAAGACAATTTAGTTTGACTTGAACAGCTTTGACTTTCAAAGACTGACTGTCATTTCTCTCCATCAAAGCCCACAGAGAATGCCTCTTTTGTTCACATTTCGGGACCTTTATTCTCCAAAACTGGGGAGAAAATATACGAGAAAACATGAGAGGAGATATTCCCCAGGTGGACCTGAGAGTCCATTAACAGCGACATAAAACGTCCTCCTCCTGCTGCAGCTTCACTTATTTAATAGGAAAAATAACAAATATCTTCCCTAAACTGTACGAGTATGTTGCAGAATAAACATGAATAATGAAGGATGCAGATGCCCTGAGAAGTCTAATTAATTTGATATTAAAGCATTTACGTCTTACTGTTTCTCCTGATAACTACATGGGTTTTATATCATTTTATGAGCCAGCAGGCAAATTTCAATTGACTAACAAATGGAGTTGGTTTTGTTGAACACACTCGGGGAAATATCAACACTGGAAACAGAGCTGGAGATGCAATGATTAATTAATAAGTCGATCTTTGTTGTCGTCTGTGGGCATAAACTGAATATCTTTGGGTTTTTGGGCTGTAAAATGACCAAATGTGGGAAACGAAAAGGCATTTTCCAAAAAAAAGAGAAGCCTCTGACATTTTAGAAACAACACAATCAATGGATTAATCAAGAAATAAAATACACAATAAAGGATCTAGCAGCATGTGCAACATTATTATCAATTATCAGAGGAAAGCATCTCATTTCACTCATTAATAAAGGGTTATCTTATCTTAACTCTATCTAATAAGTTCTTAATAATAAAAAAAAACCCAGGATGCAGGCGGCCATGAACAATGTTGAAGTACGTGGGATATTTTTTTTTGCCTTTTAAACTGCTTTTATTTATCTACTTTTATCTTTTTATCTATTTTACACTTTGATTTATTGCTCCTTGAATCTGGAACACTGATGACTAAATATCTGATACTGTTGTGACATCGTTACTCTTACCCCGAAATTAAAGAAACCAATACCATAAAATACAAATATGTTTCCATATATTTCCTCACTTTAGTTATTATAACTCCTGATACATTCGTGGATGTCTCTGCTTTCTGCCACACTATTTTTCTATTTTTGAGCAGATATTATATATATATCAGGATTCAGTATTTTGTTTTGCAGTATGTATATATATTTTCATCATCTCTCCTGTGTGTGATCTGCTGCTCTTATTTCAGTATTCTGTATTTTTAACATTATGCTGCCTCATATATATTCCCTCAGGATTAATAAAGTGTATATATCTATCTATCTGTCCGTGCAGTACACTGGTCCTTTCATAGACAAAGCAAAAATATTGTGATTTCAGCCACAATGACTGACAAAAGTCCAAATTTGACTGTTTATATTAACTGTTAAGACTCTTCAGGAGGTCCACGTCGTCACCGTGGGATGCTGGGTAATGCAGTCCAGCAGCACTGCAGGCTTTTAGAGAGAGAGTGTGTGTGTGTGTGTGTGGGTGTGTGGACAGAGGAAATCCTCTCTGCAGCAGCACGTTACGCAACACAACAAGGAGCTTCATGCAACTGTCAGTCACCTGTGACAGCTGCACAGGTAGTGAACAGGTGAGGTTAACGGTGTTAAAGGTGAACGACACATATGGAGGTTTTAGGATGAAGGCCTGGTGGACTGGGGGTCATGTGTGAGGTGGTGTTAGTGGGGCAACACATCTTTACACAGCAGGTTAAACACAGCGGCTGCAGGCTAATCGATAGCAACACTCACAATAAACCAGCAGGATACTCACCATATTACAAATGGAGGCGATGTTTCTGACAGTCATTTAGTTCACACTGTCCCCCTTGCCGCCATCTTTAGGAAATAAACATGATTTCAGAGCAAAGCGACACCGAGAAATGAAGTTTAATCGCGGCTGGAGGCCAGACTGCTAACCTCCCACCCTCCCCTTCCCCAGAGCGTCAGAGAGCAGGCAGGGAGACGCGGCGCCGCATGAAGCCCGGAAACCCGGAGCCCGGAACCCGGACCGCTCACACTCGACTCCTCGTCATCCTCGCAAATAGCGCCGGTGTAGCCCCGTCACTGGATCATGGTGAGCGGCCAGCGGACGGTCCAAAGTTGTGGGCAGCAGGTTGTTAGCAACGACCAGGACCTAGCTATATTAAGCCCCGCCCATATGAGTCTTATCTCGGCAGCTGATTGGTTAAAATTCACTCCGTGTGATTGACAGCAAGACGGAGCTAAAGACAGATCAGAAGATGAAGTTCAGGAGAGCTGCAACCAATCAGCAGCGAGTAGTTGACGCAATGGTGTGTGGGAGTTGTAGTTCACATTCATAGACGAGTTTACGTTAGGTTAAAAAAAGAGTCCTGGGTCAATGACGTGACGTGATTTTTTGGGTTCCTATGGTTTAGTTAAATTTAAAAAGGTTAAAATTTGAAAATTATCTCACAAATTACTTAAATACGTTCTTTTTTTGAAGCCCTATTTTAAAGTTTCTAGATTTGATCAATTTTGAGAGAATATCCAGGGGATAGTGGTAAAAATGTCAATGTGGTGTAACCATAAAAAAACTGTGTACCAAATGCTTAAACATGTTCAAAAAAGGTGAAAGTCTCAATAAAACACATTACCAACTAGTTTGGCATTAATAGTTTGGCTCTATTAACCTTCTGTTGTTTCATAATTATTGCAATATAATAGAGCCTCTTCTCCCCCAACAGATGCCATTATCAAGCAAAGAAAAAGTGACTTGTCACAGAGCACGAGTCAATGCTCATAAGTTATGTGAATCTTCCACAGGGTCATTGTTAAAGTACTTTGGAGGCACAGACTCAACCCAGTGCCAGTCTACATCCTCCGGCTCAACTGTGGGTAATGCATCAGGTGAGGGAAAGACTGTCACCATACACTGTATTTAAGCTGTAAGTATAAGAATTACATCCAAAGGAAATTAATTTAGTCAAAGTATCTCATTAATGTTTGTGTTTATATGTACATGTGACTAGCTTTTGTTGTTGTTTTTTTTCTAAGGTCCAACTCCATCCTCTGTCCCCACTGTCATGTCTGCAGCCACAGATGATCTACCTGGTTAGTTAACAGCAAAACACCCTTTACAACTGGTAAGTTGTCTCATTAAGTTTTAATGTTTTTTTTAAAGTAAGCAACATAATTTTCAATATAACATGACATCTAACATGGCAAGTTTTTGTTGTTGTTGTTGTTGTTTTTCATCTTAGGTCCATCTTCCACAGAGCTCACACTCACCATCCTCTGTGTCCACTCCATGTCTGCAGCCACATATGATCTACCTGGTAACTTAACAGCAAAACATTATAATTGTTAAATTGTCTCACTAAAATTTAATTTAAGATATAATCATGTGAGGGGCGCATTAGATTTCAAAATGTACAATTTTACATACTGATATAAGAGATTTAACCTTGTTTTTATTAAAAAAAAGCAACATAATTTCCAAGTGTAATACGACATCTGACATGGTTAGTTTTTGCTGTTTTTTTTTTCTTCTTAGGTCCATCTCCATCCTCTACACACCCCCATCCTCTGTCCCCACTGTCCCCTCTGTGTCTGCAACAGATGATCTACCTGGTAAGTTAATTGCTCACTGTACTGCAGAACATTCTGATATTAAAACTATGCCCAAAACTGTAATTTAATGCCCTTATAGGTCCTTTTTTAGTCATTGTCTTTCTTTATTCACTTCCTCAGCAACTTCCACCAGAGCATCCCCTTCTCACCATGGATCAACACCAGCTTTTCTCTCAGATTTAGACAGGTGATCAGAGGGCCACTGCCTATTAAGGAGAACTTTTCATTTCCCAAAAGATATGATGGCCGAAGTTTACATTATTGTTATTCCATTATTGTAGCTGGATGTGCTGGACGCCATTCATCATTCACTCACTGAGATTATTGGTATTGCTATTGCAGTGGGATCATTTATGGTTCTGATTGAGCATACATTCGTGTGTAAAGACAGGCTGACAATAGGATGTAAACAACACTGCCAGAGCTGCATTGAGTTTATTGTAGGTGTGTGAATGATCAACAATCAATATTGGCAGAAATGGAGGGCCCCAAAATCAAATTTTGCTTAGGGCCCCATGGAGGCTTGGGCCGGCCCTGGTTTCAGGACCTCATCTCTGTAGGCCGCCTCATTCCCCTCGCGAATCTGATGTTCTCCGGGTGAGTGGGTCTACAGTCATGAGTGTAGAGTGAGTAGAGAAGTGGGCTCAGCACACAGTCCTGAGGGGAGCGTTGCTGAGAGTGTGGGTGGGTGAGAGGTGAGGGCCCAGTTTCACCTGCTAAGGTCGGTTGATCAATAAGTCCTTAATCCAGGAGCAGGTGGATAGTGGGAGCCCCAGGTTAGCCAACTTGGGGATCAGACTGTCCGGTATTATTGTATTAAAAGCTGAGCTGTAGTCAATGAAGAGCATTCTGACATAGCTCCCTCATTTTTCCAGGTGGCTCAGCACAGAGTGGAGGGTCTGTTTGACCGGTATGCAAACTGATGTGGGTCTAGGGTAGGAGGGAGACAGGCTTTCATGTGTCTCACATGTCGGAGGATGGTGTGGATTGTGGTGGGGTTTGGGGTGGTATGACTGAGCACTGTGCCTGGGACTCAAAGCGGGCAAAGAAGCTGTTTAGCTCCTCTGCCAGTGCCACATCTGAGTCCCCTGGTGTCACAGCACAGCCTTTGTGGATTTGTGATGGACTGTATGCTCTGCCACACCTGCCGGGGGTTGTTGAGTTGCTCCTCCATCTTTCTCTTGTGGTCTGCCTTGGCGGCTTTGATGCCCCTCCTCAGGTTGGCACGAGCAGTGCTGTACAGTGCTCTGTCACCCGATCTGAAGGCTGCGTCACGGAATTCACTGAGCTCCTGAGAGCGACCCATTCTTTCACAAATGTTTGTAAAAGCAGTCTGCATGCCTAGCTGCTTGATTTTATACACCTGTGGCCATGGAAGTGATTGGAACACCTGATTCTGATTATTTGGATGGGTGAGCGAATACTTTTGGCAATATAGTGTATCTACCAATATGTCGTCTACACACAACAAGTCAATGCATACACAGCCAAAACATATATATAGGCACATGTCTAATTAACATATATGAACCTCAGTACATATTTACTTGTCCATACACATTCACACTCATACAAGCCGGCCTACATATATACACACAAACACACAGACAGCATATATATGTATACATAACTGTACGTTATACACAACTATCTCTGTACACAAACACACATGCATCAGCAAACTGTGCTACCTATGCGTACACACATGCGAGAATGCACATTAATGCAGCATATATACACACACCAAGTACATATTCCTAAATATGTGCATACGCATTC
Organism: Synanceia verrucosa; assembly: GCA_029721515.1. Classification (NCBI taxonomy): domain Eukaryota; kingdom Metazoa; phylum Chordata; class Actinopteri; order Perciformes; family Synanceiidae; genus Synanceia; species Synanceia verrucosa. The sequence continues at coordinate 25,693,407 of CM056558.1, read as the reverse complement.
TTAATTATATAAGAACCAGACCCCATATATACATAACAGACATAACTGCACATTATACCTACTTCATGGCCACAAATTAGTATTTTGTGCGCAAAATTGCTATATTGCGCTATATTGTGTCAACAATTTGATATTTTTTTTTGACCATGTTACATCCGGGGCTCCGTAGAACTTTGTGTGTAACAAAGAATCAATGTGGAATCAATTGTTTCTCATTCCAGCCCAGGATATCAGTATCAGGATTCAGCAGTATTTTAGCTTAGCTTAAAGAGAACTTCAGAAATATAGCTTTAGGTGATGCAGCAGAGGCAGAAATATCATGACATTTAATCATTTACATGGGCGACCTGGATCCTACACTTCCCAAAATGCATGGAATTTAAACGACCACTCTTCCTCACCCTTGCATATTTTTCAGATTGCAGAAACCTTCCTCCAGATTCACAGAAGATTAAAATAATAATCTGTGGGCCTTTAATCTTTAGAGGCAAGCCTCAACACTCACCACACTGTCGGCCATGCGTCCATCATTCTTGACATTTTGCAGAACCAAAGAACTAATCATGTAATTTGCAGGTATCCTGCAAACCACCAATTAGCTAACCGTAACCAAAGTGTCCCCTCAGTGGAGCTTCGCAGGGGGCCCCCCGGGGCCCTCAGGACTATCTCAGTCATCACCAGGCTTTGTTCGAGCTTTCACAACAATCTCCTGACAATTATCTCCTTAACATTTACATGTGAACAAAAAAAGAAAAGGAAAACAACAAATAATTATGATTAACACACTTCAAAAGGAATAGGCAAGTGACAGAATGACGGGGTTTGGAGTTTCATTGTTGGGCGGACGTTTGAAATGCGGATTTATTGAGAAAGGCGCTGATTGACGTGTTCTCACAGGTTTATATTCATGAATTCTTTTGATCGGCAGGGAAACAGCTACATGCTCTGGTCGCCTGTAGGCTCTCGATACAAAATGTTCCCAGACTTTGTGTTTCATTCCAGCAGTAAGACTGAAGGGATGCAGCTGACTCACACTGCTTATACTGTCATTATGTGCTTGCTGTAATAACTAACATTTCACTCATTGTCATCCAGGAGCCAGGCCTGTTCGTCTGATTATCTATTCCCAGCCTTGTTGATGAGATAAAATCTTTCTTTTCAGGTCGGCTTGTGTGTTAACGCGAGGCTTCAGATGAGTTTGTGTGGAGCTGACAGGACTTTTGTTTCCACGGTGCTGTTTTTAGGCCAGCAATGGGAACGGGAGGGTTTTCATGTGGGTGAAAAAGAAATGTTTCCAGTAAACGAAGCTGGCTGCTGGCAAATGGAGCCGATGGCCTTCCTGTCGTTCAGCTGCTGCAAAGAAAGCCGAATGAATTATGCATCACATCTATAACTGCTGAAAAAAATGAACCTCCAGTCTGATTCACTGCAGCCTGGTGACATTTAGCTTCTGAGACATGAATGTTAGGGACAGCTCACGTTTCAGGGACAAAACACACGGATGATTAAAATGGTCAATGGATTATTTACTGGGACACAAAACCTGCTGAAACTTCTTTTTCCAAAGGTTGATGCGACAAAAAGAGGCGAGTCAGGGTCTTTTTTGTCTGCAGGGTATTTCAAAGTAAAAAATCTCCTCAAAGCCACCAGACTCCATCGATAGAAAAAGGAATTTTTCTAATTTTACTCATCAGAACTGTCTTGGTTAGTCTTTCTATTGTTCCAACAATCAGCAACTAAACCTTTAATTTACCAAATGAGTGAATGGAAACAGCAGTTATAAGCTCTCCTCAAAGCCACCAGACTCCAATGACAGAAACAATAATTTTACCTCGCCGATTGCCGTAAAACACTAAAACTCAATCATTCAAACCAGACAGAAACCAAATAAAACTCATGAAAAGTGTCTTGGTAAATGTTTCCGTTGCTCCAACAACACTAACACTGACATGGAAAAAAATACAAAATTTAAATTCACCAATTTAGATGTGGAAAAAAAAAACAAAGCCACCAGACTCCAATGACAGAAACAGAAATTTTACCTCACTGATTGCCATAAAACACTCAATCTCAACCATTCAAAGTTTTCCACCAGTCACCATCTCTGGTTCGGACAAAATAAACCCTTAATTCACCAGTTTAGATGTGAAGAAACGGCCATCATATAATCTCCTCAAAGCCACCGGACTCCACTGACAAAAACTGTCATTTTAAGCCATTGCTCACCATATTACACACACTTTCAAACTCAACAAAAACTAAATAAAACCATCTTTTTTGTCTTTTCACTGTTTTAAAGAGAGACTGCATAAGCAACAGGTATAAAACAGGACTAACCACCATGTTATTGTTATTACTAAGTTTGTTTTTCTGCATGTTTATGATGTTGATCATGAAAAGACAGAAAGGCTGTTCATCTTCTGCCAATGGGAACAGAGTCCATCACCCATATTAAAGGTGTTTGTGTTTAAAAACTGCATATATGTGCTAATTTTGAAGGCGAAAGCTGACCTATCGTGGGGTTTCTCAGCACAGGAAGAAGATGAAATATAAGTCTTATTAAAAGTGTGCTCATGTCAGAGTCATGCACATACTGCGGATGCTCTGCATAATTCAGCTTTTGTGGCATCTTGACCTCCGCTCATGTTTAACCTCACGTTGGAGTTACTATTCCTGGCGGTGTTGCGTTGCGCTCGTGGGTCTCCCCGAACACTAACAGCCTGATGAAATAAACATGGCCTGCGTTTCCTCAGGGGGGAGGTGAAGAGACAAACAATAAGAACTTGGCGAGGACAGACAGAACAGGAAGCAGAGGTGGGGGAATGAATTATTAGTTACACACACAAGCTTTGGCGCGCTGATTGGCTTGTGGTACACACTGTTCCAGACAGGCGCTGGTCTCCATGTACGGCAGCCTGTTCCTCCTCTGAACAGAGGCTCATTGGCATGCTGGGCATCCACTCTCAGTGTCATCAACAAGGACAATTAATACGAGGGAAGGGAGGTTTGGACGCACCCCATGTCCTAAAAGACACAAGTAAACACTTTATTATCCCATTATTCTTTTCCACATGAGCTGACTGAGTGTTCAGTGTGTAAAAACGGGATAAAATACAGAGCCTGAGCTCGTACTTAAAATAAAATTTAAAATAACACTTGATCAAATGAAAGTGTATACATTAGGGAAAAAAAAATGCACATTTTTGTCTTTTTCCTCTCCAAAAAGTGAAGAAAAGACAAAATGACATTTAGGCCCAAGAGTCTTTGCTGTTATTATGCACGCATAACGAAATTTTGTTGAGTCACTCGGCTTAAATGCACACATAAAAAAAAAAGAAAATATAAACTATAAATATAAAATATAGAACACCCATATTAACGGAGGAGATGTGAAATTTGCATAATAAATGTATTCTACATTCATTCATGTGACATAAAGAATTACTATGAGCATTACAGGTGCATTTCCAACTATGTGCATACCATGAGGACAGAAAAAAACAAATCAAATGTCTCTTTTCCTGTGTGGTTTGCAGTTTGTGGGTTGATTAATGTGTAGTTTTTGCAGTTTTGCACTAATGATCAGTCACGTCTGCTAAGATAAAACCTTGTGTCAAGTATGTTTGATGAAAGTATTGGTAATTATTGGTGGCTATCAGTAATGTAACACGTTACTTTGTTAACTGACGTAATCACATTTAAGTTACTAATTAAAAAAAAACCATGTTGTTACTTGATCGGTCACATCTGCAAATCTGCATTTTTCATCATTCAACCTTAAATAAAGATGAGATGAAATCTCATGTGAAATAAGTTTGACTAGACTTAAAAAGAAGTGAAGAAGTGTACACAGTATATATCCAGTGGAGACTGGCTGGAGAGGTTTGTGTCAGTGCAATACACAATCAAAAAAAAAACTAAAAATACACTCATCCAGAAAAGTTCACTCAGACTCAACTTTCCCAAAATGCACCTGTTTAGCTGCTTTCAGTCGGCGGCACAATGGCTGCATTGTTCTCGTCGCATAAAGCAGAAGAGCCGTCTGACAGAAACGATCTGCATGCTTTATTTCGCTGCTATGAAAATGACAAACAGCAGCAAAAGCAGCGAGGTCACATATGATGCTTATGCAACATGAGGTTGTGAGGTTGATGATGGGAGGTCAGTGGATAATAGTGTCAGTCAGGTTATATAAAGCGCTGGCCTAGTTTTTAATCATCACAGGTTTGCTTTTTTTTAACGATGGATGGATGATAAAAGATAAACGGCTCTTAAATCAGAGAATTTAATGGAGCAGATTTAGAGCTGCACTAAAGAAGGAAATATGAAGCCGCTCACATCCTCTGCATATTTCCCTCGTCTCTATAGCAGCTCCAGATTCCTGCGCTGCTCGCTAGCATCTCGTCCTGATCACCAACAACAATAGATGTGTTTGTGTAACTGGATGTCTGCAGAAAGCACCGGAGCTTGACCCACTTTCCAGCCCTGTGAAGCGCATTAATGCACCCAGCCAGGTGCTCGAAAGGCTGGGGGTCTGCTGAGCGAACGTACAGAAGAGCTTATATATCTGCAGGAGGTTAGAGGACCTTGTATTTTGAGACATAAACTCTCAAACACAAACAGTTTATATGGGTGGAGAAATTCTGCGGCGTCCAACAACAACAACAAAAGCAGTCAGTTTACTGGTCACGTGACTGACATCAAATCAGTGTCTTTAAACAACCTGAAGACTTCATTATTCTGTATTTAGCGCATGAAGCGATAAAAAAAACAAAGTGTTTACATATTGCACATCTTCATTTTTGTTATTTCCCTCTCTGATTTTAGAGCACAGCATCTGTTAATCTGTCCACGGTTCCAACAATCAATAATCCCTTAAATCACACTTAAATGTGTAAAAAAAAAAAAAAAAAAGCCATTATATGCTCCCTCAAAGCCACCAGACTCCACTCCACACTTCCTGATCAGAGAGCTGCCTCATGAAAAAAAAACAAACAATTTTTTTATGCTTGGCAAAATGTGGAAAGCGGGATGAAATATGGAAAAAACATCCGATCTGTGTGAACCGATGACGTCGTGTTCCTCAAATTATGACCGGAACCAAATACCAATGACCTAAATCCATCAGGTTTTCATTGGTTTGAGGTCTACTGCTCACCTCGCTGCACTCTCTACCTCGTCTGCAATAACTGGATTAAAAATGAATCTCTTGATATTTCGATAACAGCAGTGGCTGGAGACGTTAGCTTAAGGTCCAATGATAAACGAAGCAAGTGGCTCACCATGTGGGACAACGTTAGCAAGCTGGCTAGGACACACAACAACATGAGGCTGGTTTTTGGCCGTCACCATCTTGGTTTTTTGGCAAGGAGAGGGTGGAGCTAAGTTTAAGACAACCAAAACATTATTAACTTACAACATGAACAACTCCCACACTGGACTTCACCATGGTAACGACCTGTCAATCAGCAGGTAGTCGTGCCCTAAATCATCCCGTTTTACAGTCTATTTGACTCTAAGTGGGACCATAATGTTACTAGTGTACTGAGGGAATAAATCAAGACAGAAGTAGAGTCATTTTCTATCAGACTGGCTGACAGACAGCACTCAGCTTTAAGGCTCTTCAGTTTTAGTTTCACTTCTCAGACCTGGAGGGTTATACCTTGTTGCACCTTTTGTGTTAGAATCTGTCAACTGAAAGCAGAAAAATCAAACCGATATCAACCTTTTCTCACTTCCAGTACAACAGCAAACAAGCTGAAGTGTCTCACAGAGAGATGACCTTGAGAAACTCAGTCAGACTCCAAGATGAAGAATTTTCAAACTAAAAGTCTCTCCCAGTCTCTTACCGAACAACAGGACACATGACAGTGGCCTCAAATACCACAAAATGTCTCCTTGTTGATGTTCTCTTTGAGGTTTCAAACCAGTGAGCCGGGAGGAAATTTGGGGATTTTCAGGGCGCTTTAACAATCCTCCTGTACCTTGACACACACATACGTTGTAGTGAACACATTTCCTTCTGCGGGGTTGTGCAGGGTGTCAAACGTAATGTCGGAAACCTTCTTTTGTACAAGACTGTGACGCAGCAGAAGTGAAAATACCGAAATGATCTGGATCACCTTGAATTTCTTTGGTGAGTCAAATCAGTGGGATCAGGCAGGAAGAGTCTACCTGCACTGTCGCAGTCTCATAATGCAGATTTCACTCTCTTGTCTCTGATTTAAGGACTTGAAGTCAGTCGTCTGTCTGATGTGTAAAGCATTAGGGGGAGCTGGCTCTATTGATGCTGTCGTCCTCCAGGATGTCTGACGCACATCTTTTTTTATTGTATTCAGTGCCAATTTTCACATAGAGTACAGTGTGTACCCTTCAACAACACTGTCTCCTATCATTGCCCAGAAGCTTTCTGCTTTTTCTCATCCTGTGGCAAAACTAATGATCCAGCTGCAGCACAACACCTCCCTGCAGCAGATCTAATGTGTTCCTGACAGCCGGGCTGGGCTGGAAACACTGCGTACCTAACCGACATTAAAGCATCACCTGGGGTGGAGAAACAGCATCCGTCAGCTCAGCAGAGACAAAGTGTGACGATCACACACCAGGGAAGAAAACAAACTGCTTCTGAAGGTTTTCATATCATAAGGCACAATGATAAACAGTAAGGTTAAATTCAGATTACAGCTGGCTGTAATGTGACATGACTGTGCATCTTTACTGTGACCACTGTAACACTACATACTGTACTATCTGAATTATGAAAGTTTTTATACTTACACTGATGACTATTGGTGAATTTGTAAAGCACCCAGTGGAGCAGCGTTCCTAATTTAGTTTAGTATTCACTGTAATACAGGATGTGAACAGCTGACTGTAACAGGACGTGAACAGCTGACTGTAACAGGACGTGAACAGCTGATCGTAACGGGATGTGACCAGCTGACCGTAACAGATCGTAAGAGGACGTGAACAGCTGATCGTAACAGGACCTGAACAGCTGATCGTAACAGGACCTGAACAGCTGATCGTAAGAGGACCTGAACAGCTGATCGTAAGAGGACCTGAACAGCTGATCTTTAGAGGACGTGAACAGCTGATCGTAAGAGGACGTGAACAGCTGATCGTAACAGGACCTGAACAGCTGATCGTAACAGGACGTGAACAGCTGATCGTAAGAGGACGTGAACAGCTGATCGTAACAGGACGTGAACAGCTGATCGTAACAGGACGTGAACAGCTGATCGTAAGAGGACGTGAACAGCTGATCGTAACAGGACGTGAACAGCTGATCGTAACAGGACCTGAACAGCTGATCGTAAGAGGACCTGAACAGCTGATCGTAACAGGACCTGAACAGCTGATCGTAAGAGGACCTGAACAGCTGATCGTAAGAGGACCTGAACAGCTGATCGTAAGAGGACCTGAACAGCTGATCGTAACAGGACGTGAACAGCTGATCGTAAGAGGACCTGAACAGCTGATCGTAACAGGACGTGAACAGCTGATCGTAACAGGACGTGAACAGCTGATCGTAAGAGGACGTGAACAGCTGATCGTAACAGGACGTGAACAGCTGATCGTAACAGGACGTGAACAGCTGATCGTAAGAGGACGTGAACAGCTGATCGTAACAGGACCTGAACAGCTGATCGTAACAGGACGTGAACAGCTGATCGTAAGAGGACCTGAACAGCTGATCGTAAGAGGACGTGAACAGCTGATCGTAACAGGACGTGAACAGCTGATCGTAAGAGGACCTGAACAGCTGATCGTAACAGGACGTGAACAGCTGATCGTAACAGGACGTGAACAGCTGATCGTAAGAGGACGTGAACAGCTGATCGTAACAGGACCTGAACAGCTGATCGTAAGAGGACCTGAACAGCTGATCGTAACAGGACCTGAACAGCTGATCTTTAGAGGACGTGAACAGCTGATCGTAACAGGACGTGAACAGCTGATCGTAAGAGGACGTGAACAGCTGATCGTAAGAGGACGTGAACAGCTGATCGTAACAGGACCTGAACAGCTGATCGTAACAGGACCTGAACAGCTGATCGTAAGAGGACCTGAACAGCTGATCGTAAGAGGACCTGAACAGCTGATCGTAAGAGGACCTGAACAGCTGATCGTAAGAGGACCTGAACAGCTGATCGTAACAGGACGTGAACAGCTGATCGTAACAGGACGTGAACAGCTGATCGTAAGAGGACGTGAACAGCTGATCGTAACAGGACGTGAACAGCTGATCGTAACAGGACCTGAACAGCTGATCGTAAGAGGACCTGAACAGCTGATCGTAAGAGGACCTGAACAGCTGATCGTAAGAGGACCTGAACAGCTGATCGTAAGAGGACCTGAACAGCTGATCGTAACAGGACGTGAACAGCTGATCGTAAGAGGACCTGAACAGCTGATCGTAACAGGACGTGAACAGCTGATCGGAACAGGACGTGAACAGCTGATCGTAACAGGACGTGAACAGCTGATCGTAACAGGACGTGAACAGCTGATCGTAAGAGGACGTGAACAGCTGATCGTAACAGGACCTGAACAGCTGATCGTAACAGGACGTGAACAGCTGATCGTAAGAGGACCTGAACAGCTGATCGTAAGAGGACGTGAACAGCTGATCGTAACAGGACGTGAACAGCTGATCGTAAGAGGACCTGAACAGCTGATCGTAACAGGACGTGAACAGCTGATCGTAACAGGACGTGAACAGCTGATCGTAAGAGGACGTGAACAGCTGATCGTAACAGGACCTGAACAGCTGATCGTAAGAGGACCTGAACAGCTGATCGTAACAGGACCTGAACAGCTGATCGTAAGAGGACCTGAACAGCTGATCGTAAGAGGACGTGAACAGCTGATCGTAACAGGACCTGAACAGCTGATCTTTAGAGGACGTGAACAGCTGATCGTAACAGGACGTGAACAGCTGATCGTAACAGGACCTGAACAGCTGATCTTTAGAGGACGTGAACAGCTGATCGTAAGAGGACGTGAACAGCTGATGGTAAAATGCTAAAACTTCTTCTCGGTTCTCAGAAACGTCCAGTTATTACATTATTTCCTGGCGGCTCGCCACTAAAACACGTCAGATCAAACTTAAGACGTGAACAACATGATCATGAACGAACAATCTTCAGTTTCACGTCCTTCAGCTTTGCACTTTACTTGTAATTTCCGACTGCTGATGAAGACAGTGGTATTCATGTTCTCATTGGCTGGCTTCCTTTTTTTTCATCCTCACAAAGGAGTGATGCTGCAGAGAGAAGAGACCTTGAGAATCCAGGAGATTCGTCTCTGAGTCAGGGAATAATTCGGTTGGCGGATGTGTGGTACAGGTCGAGGAAGCCTGTGTGTCTGTGTGGGTGTACATGCACATACGAATGAATGGGTTACATTCAATCATGAGCGCATATTCACCTAATGACCATGGAAGATGTCGTCAGGTCTGTCTGCACGTGCAGCGTCTCAAAGGTTCGAAGGACAAAGGAAAGCAGAATTATTCATGATGAACTATCCTGCAAACTGAACCATGACGTGAGCAGTGTCCAAAATAAAAAGCAAAAAGCATCAGAGACTGAGGGTGGATGATAGATAGATAGATAGATAGAAAGGCAGAGCTGCAACAATTAATCTATTAAATAAATCAATCAATTAATCTAAACAATAATCGACAATGACAGTAAGACGATCACTCATCACTACTTCTCTGAATCAATTGCTTTAACACTTGACGCCGCTCACATGAGGAAAGGTGACAAAAAATATTGACGGACCAAAGAGCCCTGAAAAAAAAAAAAAAAACACTTTCCAACCAGACAAACAGTAAAATATCAAGCAGATATGATCATTTCTCCTGTGATTCAGCTCCTCCATGGTGTTCCACTTCACACCTTGTTTAACCTGACCTCAAACCACCTCTGTGTCGTGTTTAAATACGCGTCTGTCATCTGTCTGTTGAGGGAAAAGCTCTTTAAGGTCACTGACTCCAGCACGGCATTAACACCCTGCTCTTTCTCTGTTGGATCAGCTCTATTTATGCCGTCACATTTGTGTTCACAGGTGTCTAATCCACCTGCGTTCGTCCTGCTGGAGGTAACGACAGGACCGAGCCCGTCCGACAACAGACCAAAGGTAAACTGTGAAAAACAAGCTAATTGTCAGCAGCAGATAATGATAATGATGGAAGGATAGTGATGCAGCTCATTTTCCATGTGCACATGCTGTTCCTGTCTGCTCTGTTTACTATTCTCCAGCTGACTCTTCATTCATCATGGAGCTCTTGTTACTGATGGGCTGATCGGGTCACTGTGACCTTCTGAGCTCCACAACCACACCTGAATCATTTCATTTGCTCTGATGCTGCTCACAAAGACCAAGAACTCCACTCCATACCTGACACATCCGTACACAGTACACACTGTCCTGGTGCTCCTACTAGCACTGTGGAAGAACGTGTTGACATGACACGTCCCTGCAAACGGCAGATGTTTCAAATGTTTCTGCATCTGGTCAGAGCGCGTGACGCAGTTTAATTATTTAACGATTACTGTTATGAGCTTTAATATGGAAAATAACAACAACTGAGAACAGGACAGGACTAGGAGACCGCTGTAAATTACAACTCGGTTTGTTGTTTGTTTGTTGTTATGCTGCATGTTTAGGCTTCTTTATTATGCTATGTTGTTAGGCTACTTTGTTAGGCTATGCGCTTGTTGGACTACGGTTTTTGTGCTACGTTGTTGCCTTACATTGTTATTGTTAGTCTCTGTCGTTACACTATGCTGTTGCGCTACATTGTTATGCTACGTTGTTATGCTACGTTGTTGCACTATGTTGTTGCATTACGTTGTTGTGCTACATTGTTGCCTTATGTTGACATTGCTACGCCATGTTGTTACCCTGTGTTGTTATGTTACATTGTTATGCTATGCTGTTACGCCATGTTGTTGCACTACGTTGTTGCTCTACGTTGTTGCGATGTTCTGTTGCGCTGCGTTGTTGTTCACTGCACTACGTTGTAAACTGCATTATTATTCTCTGATCTTTATATGATGGTTTTTGTTTAGTTTTTAAGGCTCCTGTGGCTTGCAGAAACAACACTAACATGTTTTTTTTTTCTGGTGACTCTCTGATGCTGTTTCTAGTTGAAAGTATGTGAAGCAGGCCTTCAGTAAGCACAGATCAGAGCTCCAGCGCTGGCCCAGGATCAGCTGTCTGTCTGTATTAAAGCAGCACAGAGGCCCTACGCTGTGCAGCCTCCAGCATCAGGAGCTCCAGCTCCGTTCAGTCTGGACAGTAAAGCAGACCAGACGGACAAACGGGGCCCAGGGGGACCGTCTGACCCACCGACTGAAACCCAAAACCATAAACCTCAGCCGCTGAAGCTCACTGTGTCCCAACACGATCTGTCCAGAGCACAGTGTCCCCGTCCGTCTGGGTGACTTCATTACAGCCCTGCTTTACATGGAAATATATTAGAGCAATAAGTGGTGTGTTTGTTGCCATGGTTTCCTGAACAAAAGGGATTCACAGAAAATAAGGACGAAGCTGAAACCTGTAAAAATGAAACAATTATATTATATTTGTCTAGTCTGAATACCGGAATAAGATAAGATCAGATGATCCTTTATTAGTCCCACACACTGGGAAATCTGCATCGTTGCAGAAGCAAAGTGGAGTTATATAAAAATATAAGAAGCAGTGACATCAGTTAACAAGTAGAATAAGTAGAGAAATAAACAAATAAACAAAGCACCTTAAAAATATGTGCATGAATAATATTCAATGAGACTTAAGTCAGAAAATACACAAATAGTTTGTATTCATTATAACATAATAAATGAAAATAATTCCTATAATAATTATAATAATAGGGTAATATAGTATGGGGCAATACTGTTTATATGTTTGTTTCAAAAAGCATATTTTTTTCCAAAATACTTTGACATTTTTGGTCAGAATAATCTCTTAATATATTTTGTTTTGCGACAGACCTCTGGTATTTACGATTATCCATGCCCTCCATTAAACAAACTCCTTCCTCCTCAGATATCTAAACATCTAACATCTTCCTCAGCAAAGTTTCTTCCTCATGTTTACCATTTTTTAACTCACAGGTTCGACATGTGAGACGGGAAAAAAACAGCTTGTAAACAGGATAATCCTGCAGTTTAACGTCCTACCTTAAATACATATTTACACCTGTCACATGCACGGCAGAAAAAAACACCTATTTTTTCTGTTAGCAGTGCAGCAGCACTTGCAGATGCACATGAGCGTACCTGTTGGTTGGTTTTCCTCAGGTGGAAATGTTCTCCAGCTGTGGAATGTAAACAGGAGAAGCATGAATGAACGAGTGATCCACATTAAAACATTTTCCATCAGGTTCTCTGAAGATGCATTAATTAGACTTTCAGTGTGAAAACATTCCTGGAGTGGGAGTTGGTGGTGGTGTTGTTTGGTGGTTGGGGGGGGGGTTACTATTGTCATTCAGTGACACAGCACACACACAACCCCCTAAAGCCAGCGCTGTTGACATTCAGAGGCATGCAAATGGTGGAACAGGTCGGAGGGTTTTGTTCATTTCAATAAGAAAAAAACAGCCTCTCTTCCTTTGTGTGGATCAGGATCTGGTGAATGCAAACGTGCCTATTAGATATAAACAAATAAGCGATAAGAGGTCGATGAAAAGGCGTGCCAGAGCTACACTTGTTGACGTGCATCTACAGGAAAAAAAAGCACAACCATATTTGATGATGTCTTTTTTCACTCTGGCTGCTAATGATCAGTGATTAAAGGCAGTGATAAACATCTGTCATGATGCTGGGGAACGCATGGCGCTGAGGGGTTTTTCCCCTGAGGGCGAAGCTCCAAACTGGCCCTCTGATATCCCAAATGACCCTCCTTTGAGGGATCGGGCCTCGGGGGCGAGCGTCGTAGGCCTCCTCTCAGCTCCGCTGTAAAAGGTTGAAGCCGATCTGGGAAGTCGACCCTCAACAAGGACATCCTTCTGAGAGCCTCCTGATTTCACCTGCCCCTCTGCCAACACCAACCCCCCAATTAGCTCCACATTCCTCTGCTTTGTGGTGAATTAAGCACTGTTTTACCCTCCCTGAACATCTATTGGCACCTGGGTGTGAGCGACACTCTAACTGATCCCCTAACGTCCACCTTGGTGGTTTTAATTTACCTCCCTCAGGGGAACATGAAGGCTTCACAGGGATGTATGAAACTACTGGTGTGAGTCAGCGTTTCTCCAGAAACACCTCCACAGCTTCCTCCCATTCTGAGTAGTCATCATTAGCCTTGTCGCCTGGTTGCTACAGGATCTGACTGGGTCACAGATCCGCCTCAATCACATCAGTGATCAATAAAGAGGCGACAGCTTTGGCTTGATTTACACTCAGAGAGACTCCAGTGTCATCAGCATATGTGCACAGTGCTAATGCTGCTAGTAATAGTGTGCTACATTGTTACGCTACATCTTATGCTATGGTAGTGTGCTACACTATTATACAGTGCTATTACAGTATGCTATTATGCTAAGTTGTTATGTTACACGTCATGTTACATTGTTATGCTACATTGTTAAGATACGTCTTATGCTTTGTTGTTATGCTACATCTTATGCTATGGTAGTGTGCTAGACTATTATACAGTGCTATTACAGTATGCTATTATGCTAAGTTGCTATGCTACATTGTTAAGATACGTCTTATGCTATGTTGTTATGCTGCATCTTATGCTATGTTAGTGTGCTACACTATGACACGGTGCAATGACAGTATACAATTATGCTAAGTTGTTATGCTACATTGTTATGATGTTATGCTAAGTTGTTATGCTACATTGCTATGATGTTATGCTAAGTTGTTATGCTACATTGTTATGTTGTTATGCTACATTGTTATGTTGTTATGCTAAGTTGTTATGCTACATGTCATGTTACATTTTAATGCTATTGTTAAGCTACATCTTACGCTATGTTGTTAAGCTACATTGTTAACATACATCGTTAACCAACATGTTATGCTACGTTGCTATGCTATCGTTAGAAAAACAGGCATCCCATAATGCTGCTGGGGTGGCGTTCACTCTGTAGCTGGGCACTAATTTCACATTTCAGCGTGGCCGCCTGTCATCAGCACTCTTATCAGAAATACATACCAGACCATAATCGCAGAAGGACTCGACGCCAAAATACCTGAGAGCTGGAGTGAAAGATGGAGGCTGGAGGCCTGTGACAAAAGACATGATTCAGGTTAAACCAGAGCGGAGAGCAGCTGCTGTATCAACAGATGTTTTATTATGTGGCTCCTAAAAATAGACTCGCAGCTCAGCGCTCTGCTGCTTTTCATGGATGGCTGACATGGACACGGTGTGTCTGTGTGTGTGTGTGTGTGTGTGTTATTCGTACAGCATCAGCAGCCGTTGACCCCCTGTGTGTGGACACTTCACAGCTCTGGAGGCATGTCTGAACAGGTTAGCAGGAGGCTGAACTGCTCACAAAACATGCCGAAAGCACAAAAACATCAAATAAATCGAACCAAACGCTGCAGCTGCTTGTGTTTTTGAGGATGTGACTAACGCTCAAATAATGCAGCCAAACTATTTTTACTTTGCAAATGACAGGAACTGACATTTTCATGTTTCACTACCAATTCAGATGAAGGCAAAAACATGTTTTCATGCTGTGGCTGATTCATATTAATATATATTTATATTGTGCAATTTAGCCTCCATCATGTTTTCTTGCAGAGTAGTGGGAAAAAACATCCAAAATGCACATTTAGGTCTTTATTTTACTGCTTTTGTGTTTGTGTCCGTAGATTTCCTCTTAACAAACCTAAAACTAGCATCACATCATGCCTGATTTTCATATTTAAATATAACATTTTAGAAAACTTGCAACAGAAAACAGTGATTGCCTTAACGGTAAAGTTTTATGTTAATATCTATAATTTATTAGCTGTTTATTCACCATGTACTGAATTCAACTACTCACATCTATAAAGGTTGTTTTTTCACTCACATCCACCAAACTTTCCACTATCATTCCTTTTGAAGTTTTTTTTCTCCCATAGATATATCATTGATAGCCTGATTTATACAGCATTTGATTTATAAAAACATGTTGAAAACTGAGGATTGATGATGATTTAAAAAAAAAAAAAATAAATAGAAATTCTCTCTTTGACTCCAACATGTTGACAAAATGAAACCACAATTTTTAGCCCAACATTATTTTTTTCTGTGCTGGGATGCAATACATCAGTTGCATATTAAAACAGTAAATGTCAGATAATAGATTTATAGATTTTTCTTAAATGCTCCACTGGAGCACTTTTGACGCTCATGTCTGTTTTATTCTCTGCACTTTCTCTCCATAATAAAGCAGATTTTTGTGGATCCCACCTGTTGCAGCATTTCCCTCCTGTGTGTCCACGTGTAGGCGGGGGATGCACGAGGGAGGGGGGGGGGTGACCAGCAACCAATCAGAGGAGAACACCTCCGAGCCCTATAAGATCCACGCGCCCTCCGGTCTGCAGCAGTCAGTGAGGCGGTGCGTTCACGGTGCGTCCTCATCCGTCCAGCGGCTCTGCTGTCCGTTTATTCCGCTTCTTCTGAACCAGCTCAGGACTGAAGAACAGGATTAACTCCACCTGCAGGCTTTGGATCATTCCGTTTGGAGAAAAAACGAACAAACAGGAGACAATGCGCCTCATCCAGAACATGTCCACCATCGCAGAGTACCGGACACCGGAGAGCTCGGTGCCAAACCGGGTTATTAAAATGGCAGTGATAGGAGGCAGCGGAGTGGGCAAAACAGGTGAGAAACAGAGATTTAAATAAAGACCATGTTGTTTGTCACACACTAATTAATCCCAGTCATATTAATGCATTTTACTGCTTTTCTTTAGCTCTCGTGGTGAGATTCCTGACGAGGCGCTTCATTGGAGATTATGAGAGAAACGCTGGTGAGTGAAGTTCAGAGATTTATGAGATTTATTTAAAAAAAAAAAAAAAGTCCATTAAATTCTGATGAATTGTAACATGCGTGTCTGTGCAGGTAATCTGTACTCCAGAGAGGTCCAGGTGGACGGAGAGCAGGTGACCATCCAGGTCCAGGACACTCCTGGTGTGGAGGTAAGAAGAGACGCTCTCTCATACGGTGGAGGATAAGATGTACTCAGATAATAAACAGAGTCTAGTTCAGGTCATCTGAGCCTCTCCAGACTGGGCGTCTGTCCAAAACCATGATGTGTGCAGAGTCCTTCAGTCTGGATGTCTGAGCTCCTATTTAGGCTAATGGAGGGTAACTGATACCCTGATCCTGGTCCAGACCCCTCAGTCCCCCCTCCACCTCCTGATAGCTCTGCAGCCTCGGTCAGCATCACTGAACTCTCTTTTCTCTCTTTCCTCCCCAGATGACCGATAACAGCATCAGTCTGCCGGACCACGTGACCTGCTCCACCCAGTGGGCGGATGCTGTGGTGCTGGTCTACTCGGTGACAGACAGTCGCAGCTTCGATCTGATCGATCAGCTGCACCAGCTGGTCGTTCGCACCGGCGGCGCCAATGTGCCCCCCGTTATCCTGCTGGCCAACAAGGCGGACCTGCTGCACCTGAGACGGGTGGAGTCCCAGCAGGGCCCGTCGCTGGCGGGAACGCTGGGCTGCTCCTTCTACGAGGTGTCCGCCAGCGAGGACTACAGCCAGGTGCACAAGGCCTTCCACCGGCTGTGCTGCCAGCTGGCCAAGCAGCAGCCGCCGCCGCCGTTGCCACCAGCCTCCAACTCTTCACACAACCCCACCGGCGGCGGTGCCACCGAGAAGAGGCGCTCGCCCCTCATCCCCCGGCCAAAGTCTCCCAACATGCAGGACCTGAAGAGACGCTTCAAGCAGGCGCTGTCCGCCAAAGTCAGGACGGTGACGTCGGTGTGAAGAGGACCAGAGGTTGGACCAGGTCCAGACAGAAGAAGCATCTGAGCAGGATGGAGAAGGTTTACGCTTCACCCAAGTCCTGCCTCCGTCAGGCTGAAGGAGGCAGCGAACAGCAGAGAGCCTGAGCAATCTTTACAGACCTCTGAGCGACGACAGAGGAGGTTCATCAGGTGTTCAGGAGCAGAAAAAAGACCCTGAGGACTGAAAACTCCAGCCTCTCCTGGCAACAGCAGCGCTGGTGGACTGCGTTTCTTTACCCAGCAGCCACTGGAGCTCTCCTGGATGTTAAAACCTGCAGCATGGCTTTTTATTTTTATCATTTTGCAGCATTGAGAGAGATGAGAGGCTGTCAGCAGACTATATGTAGCGCCTGGCGGTTTTTATCACTGATGCACTTTAGAAAAAGGAACGATCCAAAGCTCCTGTTGTTATTTATTTGGTACAGATTCACCTTTTGTTCACAATAAAGATGAATTTGATGAGTAAACCTGTTGCAGTCTGTTCCTCATTTATCTGTTTGCATCATGTGGAGCTCAAAGACATCAGCAGACCACTCACACTTGTACAGTTTTGTTGCCTATTGACTAAAAAAACCCAACAGTTTCTGGACAAAGAATCACAAAGAAGCCAGCAGTTTAAATCAACAGAGGTGTTTAGTTTCTTAGAAATAAGCTGTTCTGCAAAAAACAAGCATACAGATCCCAAAATAAGCTCATATATGCAGACAGTACGTTTCAAATCTGTTCCCTGTTTGAGTCCAGAGAAAGAATGGAGACGTCATGAAAACAGCATGAATGAGCAGAATAGAGACAGTTCATGAGTGACGATGGGATTTACCGGCTCTAGTTAAAGGAGAATCTGTTGGTGAAAACTCCCGCCTCCAGAGAACGAGGTGTGAGCGAATTACCGGCCTCAGCAGACGGTGCAAAACGACTTGTTAATTATTCCGCTCTCATTTGTCGCCTCGTAACGTGGCGAGGTGTGAACGGACGCTAATGGAGGACGAGTTCGTTCACACACGAGGCCCCGTTGTTAAAACACAAAAGGGCTGAAGGAGCTGAAGTTTTGTCGCTTCACAAAAGACCAGGTTTTTCTTTGGTGCACAAACACACGTCAGCAAAAATGAGCTGAAGTGAAATAAGAATGAACATAGACAGGACGGTAACGCTGCTTCATATGCAAATCTGTGCTTTCCACGTTTAACTGATTCTCATTAGCTGGAGGCGCCGGCGCCACGTGGACGGACACGTGCGACGCTGTTAGACGCCGATGTCGGGTGACAGTCGCTGGGTGGCGAAGAGCAGCTCGGGGACGTCTGTCGGCCTCAGCAGCCTGGTGGACAACACCAGCACCTGGAGCAGAGAACAACACAGTGATTGAGGTTAAAAGAGGTCAGATATGAATAATGTGCAAATCAACAAGGTGCATGAATCAGGCAACTAATTTAATTTCTTTATTTGATTTAATTATTTCCGTCACACAATTTGTTTTCATTACCCTGCTGTTTATTTTAGGCAGCACGTTGGTTGGTGAACACTGTTTTTACACCAGGAAGAGCCAGAGTCACATACAGTAAAAGTAATATCGATAAGGTGCATGTTAGAATAGGTATGTTTGTCTGTCTACAATCATTATATGTAAATAAAGTGTAGGAGTTCAGATCAGAGAGTCACACAGTAACACAAACAAACAGATCGATGCAGCAACTCCCTGAGAGGAGAGCTTAAATTACAGCTTTAGTGAATGGAGTCTGGTGAGAGGAGAGCTTAAATTACAGCTTTAGTGAATGGAGTCTGGTGAGAGGAGAGCTTAAATTACAGCTTTAGCGAATGGAGTCTGGTGAGAGGAGAGCTTAAATTACAGCTTTAGCGAATGGAGTCTGGTGAGAGGAGAGCTTAAATTACAGCTTTAGCGAATGGAGTCTGGTGAGAGGAGAGCTTAAATTACAGCTTTAGCGAATGGAGTCTGGTGAGAGGAGAGCTTAAATTACAGCTTTAGCGAATGGAGTCTGGTGAGAGGAGAGCTTAAATTACAGCTTTAGCGAATGGAGTCTGGTGAGAGGAGAGCTTAAATTACAGCTTTAGCGAATGGAGTCTGGTGAGAGGAGAGCTTAAATTACAGCTTTAGCGAATGGAGTCTGGTGAGAGGAGAGCTTAAATTACCGCTTTAGCGAATGGAGTCTGGTGAGAGGAGAGCTTAAATTACAGCTTTAGTGAATGGAGTCTGGTGAGAGGAGAGCTTAAATTACTGTTTTAGTGAATGGAGTCTGGTGAGAGGAGAGCTGAAATTACTGTTTTAGTGAATGGAGTCTGGTGAGAGGAGAGCTTAAATTACCGCTTTAGTGAATGGAGTCTGGTGAGAGGAGAGCTTAAATTACAGCTTAATGAATGGAGTCTGGTGAGAGGAGAGCTTATATTTCAGCTTTAGTGAATGGAGTCTGGTGAGAGGAGAGCTTAAATTACAGCTTAATGAATGGAGTCTGGTGAGAGGAGAGCTTATATTTCAGCTTTAGTGAATGGAGTCTGGTGAGAGGAGATCTTCTTTCTGGGATCTTCATTTATCTTATTTAAGGAACTGAACATTAACTGTTTTTTGATAAGTATGTCAGGCCTCTTCTATTAAAACCCACTTCAAATAAAATCAGGCCCTTTCAGTTATTTCTAAACTTAGCACAACTCACTTCATTAATGACCCCATCGATTAGCTTTCTTTGGTCGCCTATGCCACTGCTTTTTGTCTGTCTGTATAAAGAAAAAAGCCTGCAGACGGAGTCGATCCTTGAAGCTACTTCAGCTGGAGTTAAGAGCTTCCTGTGAACCCTCCTCTTCCTCCAGTATGTTGTATAACAGAGAAGCTCAGTTTCTCTGCAGCGGTGTTGCTTTAACTCTGGGTCAGCGCCTCAAACTGGCAGCCGGCCTGTTTATAGTGGCAGGCAAAGTGAGTTTCAGAGGAATTTGGTTGAAACTCTGCAGTGTTGTTCAGACATCCTGCACACAGTATTCAGTGCATGCATGCTGCTCAGGCTGGAGTGCGTGTGGGCCTCGTTTTTGTTGTATAAGCTTGTCTTTATTCACTTTTCCCTGATTACAGATGGGAGGCATACATGATCGTCGCCAGGCCTTTCATTGCCTCTGGCCTCCTGCTCAAAGCCTTTTATTAAGATAAACCCACAGAACGCAGCCTGGTCTGCCTCCTTCTCCTCCCTCGCACAGGGAAAACACAATCATCTGCATGTTTTGCATGTCAGGGTGGACTGCATTCGCAATCGGCACTTAAGACTACCCAAACCACACGGGCGGACAGAAACAACAACGCAATTATGGTGCTAATATGCAACACCTTCACCTCTAGGCCTGTTCTGAGCCACCTGTGTATGTAGGTCAGCATCAGCGTTCGTTCGGTCGTACATTCTTTGCCAGTCGACTCGCCCAGGGTCACGGATCCTCAGATCAACCTCCGTTTCACCAGACTCCATTGAAACGTTTCGTTTGTTTTGCATTTGTAAAGGAAACAAGAAAGCCTCTCATGAACATTTAATGAGTCATCAGCACAGAATAACAAAGCTTTATGAAGTGGATTATTGACGGATCATCTGCACACAAACATGCATCTGCAGTGTTTGTGACTGACTGTCCAGATGCAAAAAGATGCTCGTCTGTTTCTGCTGCAGACATGTTTCACTGTTTATCTGCATTTATCTGAATATTCAGTTATGTTCATCAGCACCTAAAGCTCCTTTTCAACGCTCACCAGTGGACGCTCTGATAAATGCAGCTTGACATGTCACGTTACACAACCTCGATCTGGATCCTCGACCTGCTGTTTCCTCTTCTTTTATGTAATACTGGATCGAATATCACACTGTATAAAACTATGATGATGATAGAGTTGGTCAGGGTATTAATATGAAGCATTTTACATACATATGTTTTATATGAACATGAAATCTGACCCTATAAGGGAACTAATAATTACAGCTGTCATATTAATGTTGTGGATGGACAGGTGTAATATTTACACCAGGGATGTGCTTCCTGTTGACGATGCTGACAGCTGAAATGAAGTGCAAAGCACTGCTGACCAAAGCTGAGAGCTGAACTGCATTATTTAAAAACCTAAAACTTTAATACTGTCACAAGAGGAAGTGAATGAACTTATTAGACAGAAAGTACTAACTGGGTGGAATAAACTTTACTATATTATACAGTATATTCATTCCACCAAAATACAGTTCTGTATAGACTCATACTATACAGAACTGTATTTTGGTGGAATGAATTCTTCAATTATAAGTTGTTGGACTTTGTGTGGGATTGCTCTTTCTAAAACATGTTATATACAGTAAAAGAATATTGAAAAAAAAAAGTACAGTACTGCAACAACGCTGCTCGCAGGGTAGAGAAATACTGAAATAAATCTGGTTTAATGCACATTAACTCAGTGAGTGCCATCAACGTAATAATACGTCAAAGTGTTTTTTCTGCAGCGGGTCACTGATCGCGGTGTCCCACAGCCCGCGAGTAATGTCGGGGCTTCTGGGAGATGTAGTCAGAGCATAAAGAGACGGTATACACCACAGAGATGAAAACAGGAAGTGGAGACGATCGAGATTAGAGAGCAAAACAAATTTGGAATCTGGAGAAAAAGTGGTGATTTTAGTGAAAGTGTCCTCTACTCTACCTCTGATAAAACAAGAATGGAACAAGGTAAAAACAAACATTTTTTTTCATGATGAAATAGAGAGTCTCTTCTTTCATTTGAGCTATTCAGTGTTTTCAGAGACATAGTACAAAACTTAAAATATAAAAGGACTCAAAAGTTTCAGTACTGCTGTATCAAAATAGATAGATAGATGGGTAGATTAGAAATAGATTGATCAGAAATTAGTAGTTATACTCTCTCGACTCACCTGCGTCCCTGGTTTGTGCGTGGAGACGATCTCTTTGATGAGGCGAAGCTCTGACGGCGTGACGCCACCAACCAGGAAGAGGAAGAGCACTGGGTTATCACTGGGATGAGGGCGGCTCACCTGGAGTTTAAGACGGGACACTGTGATTGGTCAGTGAGCTGTTTCCTACTACAGAACAATCATCACTTCAACCTCTGAGAGTCTGGACGGCGAGTCGCTGCTCAGCCGGACATGTGAGGTTATGATGATGATGAGGGTGGACGCAACACAACAGAGCTCAGTGGCTGCATGGCCGACACGTGGACATGTGTTCACAACACAAACAAACACATCACCTGTGTCAGAAGCAGCTGCTATAGGCGCTCACTTGTAGATGAATTTGAACAGCAGGGTACAGTCTGCTGTTTGTCTTTTTGGCCTGCTGTGATTGGCTGCCAGTAGGAAATAATGGCTGCATGCTATTGGTTGCCAGGACACATCTGCAGCCTGGCTGAGCAATCAGAGCTGATGGGGGGGCAGGAGGCGGACCTGAGGACAGAGTGGCTGAACACGTGAAGCGCCAGCCGGCCGGGCTGAAGCATGTCGCCGATGATTCAACATGTGTGTGAAGGGATGTTTAGTGTACGGCTCGGAGAGAGCATCCCAGGCTGCATGGTGGCTGCAGCTCTGGACCATGTGGGGAGACATGAGTCATGGAAGTACTGTCCTGTATGTTCTGATACAGCCACAAAACCACTGGCTAGGTGTAATATCATGTTAACTGTGTTTTTCATTGGGGTTATGACAGGTTTGTAATTTACTTAAATAAATGACAGAAAAAAAAACTCAGGTGAATCTCTGCTAACTGTCCAACAGCATAAAGAATGCTGTACCGTAAGCACCGTGGCCTTAAAGGACGGGACACAGCTAAATAAATGAATAATGTGAATGTTAGCAACGTTAGCAGTGCTAAGTTTATAACTAACTGGATAGTTTGGATATTTTGAAGTGGGGTTGTATGTTTATCTCTGTGTTCTGAGAGGTGAAATTACTGTTTTTATGAGTGGAATCTGGTGTCTGATGCAAAAGAAAAAAATGCTAAATAAAGCTAACACTTTTTTAGGTGATAAACTACTCCCAGACTCCATTCACTAAAGCTGTAATTTAAGCTCTCCTCTCACCAGACTCCATTCACTAAAGCTGTAATTTAAGCTCTCCTCTCACCAGACTCCATTCACTAAAGCTGTAATTTAAGCTCTCCTCTCACCAGACTCCATTCACTAAAGCTGTAATTTAAGCTCTCCTCTCACCAGACTCCATTCACTAAAGCTGTAATTTAAGCTCTCCTCTCACCAGACTCCATTCACTAAAGCTGTAATTTAAGCTCTCCTCTCACCAGACTCCATTGACTAAAGCTGTAATTTAAGCTCTCCTCTCACCAGACTCCATTCACTAAAGCTGTAATTTAAGCTCTCCTCTCACCAGACTCCATTCAATAAAGCTGTAATTTAAGCTCTCCTCTCACCAGACTCCATTGACTAAAGCTGTAATTTAAGCTCTCCTCTCACCAGACTCCATTCACTAAAGCTGTAATTTAAGCCCTCCTCTCAACAGACTCTATTCACTAAAGCTGTAATTTAAGCTCTCCTCTCACCAGACTCCATTGACTAAAGCTGTAATTTAAGCTCTCCTCTCACCAGACTCCATTCAATAAAGCTGTAATGTAAGCTCTCCTCTCACCAGACTCCATTGACTAAAGCTGTAATTTAAGCTCTCCTCTCACCAGACTCCATTGACTAAAGCTGTAATTTAAGCTCTCCTCTCACCAGACTCCATTCACTAAAGTTCAGAGCTACAGCTGATGTTTTAGGGGCCTTGACTTTGGTAGTGTGTCACCAGTGTTGCTCAGTAAGTATGAGTTTACAAATCAATGTGCCTCACTGTTCCTGTTGCACATGTGAAAGCCTTCAACAAAGAATTAGTGAGTGAGCGTTAATGCCCTCATGGTTCATTAGCCCTCATAAGCAAACAGCAAATAATGCTCCATCAGCGTGACTTAAGGGCTTAAAACCTGCAGCCGAATGAACTTATGAAGGGCAGGAAGCAGATCTCCAAAGACTAAACTTGAGCCTGCAGACACAAAAATCACACTTTTTATGCACAAAGCTCTCGCTTGGTTCGAATCTGAGTAGTTTAATGGCACAGACTGTGGAGCACACAGTAGGCTCTGTGGTTAAAAATAGAAGTTTCACTGGGTTGTTTTATAGCATGAAGGGTGTGCTCCTATAGAAAGTCCAGGTTTATAGATTTAGTCCGTCTGAGTTGGTGCTTCGTGGGCCAAGTTCCTTAATTTGAGTAAAAACCAGGCCACGGTTACACAACCAGTCTAATTCCTCCCTCTGGGTGATCACAGTTTAAGCAGGTCCAGATGTGGATAATCAGAGCGTGGATCTGTTCTGTGGTGGATATACATTACCTCCAAGCCCCAAACTACATGTCTGCTGGAAAAAAATCAACATATGGCCTAAATATTAATATAACCCAGAATTTCTTGTCTTTGTGTCTCCCTCTGATGCTTCACAACTGTAAAAGAATGAATGGATTTGACCGTTTCTTTTGTTTAAAAGGTGAAATTAGGGTTAAATTGATTTATAAGGATTTAAGGTTTCTTGTTACAAAGAAACTGCTGCCTTCAAACTAAACGTGAGCTTTTAAAGCAGTGACCTGGCACCATAGAAAATAAACACTGACATTGAAAAGAAAACCTGAACTGAAAAATTAAAGCATTAATATATTTGTGTTAGAAACAAGTTTGACTGAAAAATAAAACCACCATTTAATTTTAATTTTGGTATTTTTTTGTCTCATTCAATGACAGTCCTCATTTATGTATTCATATTTTCGTAATAGATGCTACCAGCCGTCCTGGCAAGAGACATTATAACGACAAGGCAGAGAACCACAGCTTCCTATTAATTTCATAATGGATGTATGTGTTGTGATAATTAATAAATGTGTGTGAAATAGAGCCGTCCATCAACAGGGAAATAAAAGCCTACCAGTCTGAGGCTTCTTCAATACAGCATGATGCTCATTGAATAAACTATGGTCCCATTTAGAGCAGGTTTGGTTGCACTAAAAAACATTTGGCAGAAATTCAGTTGATCATTTCTTTCTGTTAAATTAATTCCAGACAAGTTTTTTTGTTTTAGCCTCAAAATTAATACCACAGTTAACATGATATTACACCTTGCTAACCAGCGCTAGCGTTAGCTGCTAACGGCACCTGGTCCTGTTGAGTCTCCTTCTTCCTCAGCTCCACCCTTTCCCCCAAATAAGGTCACTCCAGAAACCAAGATGGCGACGCCCCAAATGTAGAACTCGAGTCTTCAAAGCAAACAGTTGACGTCACGGTGGCTACGTCCATTTTTATATAGTATATGTAACAAAAAGCCAACAAATGTACGCCACAAAACACTCACACACGGTTTGAATTATAAACACACACACTGAAATGCAACATTACAGCCAAATTTGGGGAACATGTGCAGACATGGAGCTCTTATTCAAACCAGTGATGGCGGGGTGCTCGGCCCACGTCGTGAAGCTTTGTAGAAGCAAAATGAAAAGAAGCAGCTGGTGACTCCATGTGGAGACACGTGGCTGTTTGTCCTATAAAGTGTCATCTTTCATGGTCTGTAATCCCATCCATAAATCACACAATGACAGAATATTACTTTTCAATACAAAATAATTCCCAATATCACTCTCTCAATTACATGTTTTTTCACCTAATTTGTTGCATATGTAGACATTTCTACATTGTTTACTGATGTTCTTCTTGATAAAAACAATAACCACCGTTTACGTGCAGACAAGACGTTGACGCTGCAAATTGTCAAATCAGGTCAATTCCGAGAAACTGAAGAAGGAGCTTTATTGTCCACAGGAGGTAGGAAGGTGCTGCTGACCCTGTTACATACAAATGTGTGTCTGACCTTCATGAACATGCTGAAGCCGGTCTTGAGCAGGTCCGTCAGGCCTCCGGACATGTGCTCGATGTCGGGACATTCACGTCTGTCGGGGTGGAAGACTTCTTCCAGGATCTGTCTCAGGAAAGGCCGGTAGGTCGCCTGCAAAACACCAAACACCAAACAGCATTTCAGTTCCTAAATATAGACGTGTTTAGTGTGATGTTTGACAGAAAACAACCTGAATATGAGTTCTATAAATATAACCGGCCCTCCTGCGTGTTTGTGTGGATGGCCGTGGGTGTGGAGTTATAAACAGGCCGCCGGCTCATGAGTCACTTCAGGAAGAGAAGCTTCAACATGGACGCTGATCGTGGCTAAAAACAGAACTTTGCTCGATTATGAGTGAGTGTTAAACAAAGAATCAACACCTACTGGTCTCTCAATGGTACCAACAAAACAAACTCAAACTACTCACAAAGGTAAACAGAAGGTAAATTCACTGTTTCAGCTGTGCTAATCCATCTATTTAATATGGACCTGATGGATTCCCATCAATCTGTGCCCAGATAATGGTTTTCAAAGTGGTTTAAAAAAGGGGAACACTTTATTTTCACTTTAATCATCACCAAATCAGAATTTCAATCAGAACCCTCCGTAAAGTCAGATCACCACCTCATAAAGTCAGATTAATCTCATCAACCAGACAGAATTCATGCTATCTGCTACTGACGTAAACAGTAAATATATGTTTTATCGTATGTCTGTAAAGCTGGAAGAGCTGGGAGCACTAAACTTTGAGGTTAAGATGATCAGAGCTCCAAGTTCTGACTTCCAGTGAACACACCATAAGGCAAACTCTCACTCCCCAGGGTCCTAAAGAGAAACTGGTATTAGCCTGTGACTGTTGACCATTGTCTACTCTGAGCTTGCTATGAGCTAATGAGAGAAAAAAAAATATTATAAATGAGTTTTTCCAGAATTCAAGGTGACACGAGGTGAGTAATTGATAGATAAATGATTATTTTTGAGCTGCTAGCATGGCTGCAGACTCTTGTTTTCCTAGAAATCCAGGAGGATAAGATAAAAACTCATCCAAACCCTTAAGGTCAGCCATAGTTTAGCTTATATTTGATTTAGCCGAGCATGTGCAGTACGAGCCGGTGAAAAACCGTCCTGTGAACACAAACACATCATCCCATGATGACATAACCTGCCTCTCCAAACAGCACCTGGCTCACTTCTCCATAGTTACGAGGCATCTGGAAAAAGCAAAATTTCATTTCATTTCATCACTTTATTTTTTTTCTGAGCTGTTTCTTCAGTGGAAAGCAGAAGCTTCAATAAAACGCTGATGTCCTTGATGGAGCTGAACCACTAAAGCCTCAGAAAAGCCTTCTTAAAAGGTGATTCATGAAAAAAAAAGAAGAGAAAACTCAGGGACATTTTTCGGCCCAGCTATCCAGAACAAAATGAACCATTTATAGGCCTCAGAGTCAGCAGAGAGAGCGAATTCTGTACATTTTTTCCACTATGGGAGTGAAGTTTGCTGTCTCAGGGAACAATAAAGACCCAGATAAGCCTTGGCAGAGCTTTGCTGGAGAAATACGAATAGCTTAAAATAGACAGGCTGAGTATATGTTCCAGTAACGCTCCTCGTTTTACATAAGGCCGGAGCCGGTGACACATCGAGGCTAATAGTCAAAAAGCCGAGCCAAGTATGGAGCACGACTCTCTGCACGGATGCTGTTCTGGACTCCAGCTTTCAAACTGTTGATTCAAGCTTTACACACACACACACACACACACACACACACACATCTGCACACAAACAGCGCTGTGCAAATGCTAACGCTAATGCATCCAGGTGTTTCTGCCCACAGGCATCCTCTGGCCTTGTATCAGTATCTGCATGCATCATCCTGGACTCCTCCAGTCCCTGAGGAGCAGCCAAATCAGGCCTGCTGGGGAAATCCTGCTGTTGTGTAAATCACAAATTATATAAACTAACATTGCTTGAATGCGCGGGTCAACAAAACACATAAACGATTCACCTCCGCTTGAATAACAGGTGTAAAAGTCATGCATACACACATTTTCACCTGCTATCCAAAAAGCTAAAACCAATCAGACTCCCACATGATGGAGGCAATACTGGAGTGAGTCATATGATAATGGCTGTGCTTGTACAAACAAACAGCCTCAAATGTGAGTATCAGTTTCCCGACAGGTTTTCTTGGCTCGGCATGGACGAACAAATTAATGTTCCAAAAACAACACGGAGGACAGAACAGAACAGCCTGGAATGTCTTTGGAGATAATGTGGTCAGAATTATAATGAACCTGTACTATGCATCTCATTTTAAAACCCCCTTCAAACACACAGCGCTAAATTCTAATCAGCATGTGCTCTGCGCTCTTTTATTTTTCATTTTTGGCAAACTCACGGTGACGTCAGGGCTCCAGGGACACAAAATGTTGAACTGTTCCTTTAAAGGAGTGACTCGTGCTGCACTGTGGACGTTTAAATGAGGAGATGTGTCTCTTCTAATTTCATGTTGAGCTGAGGAGGCTGAAGACATGTCCACATGTTCAGTGTGTCCTCATAACACGGGTCGTACGAGCTCTTGTTGAGAGTAGTTTTGTTATTTTTCAACACAAGCGAACGGGCTTCCATGACCAAGCCCCCTGCAGGGGTTAGGCAACAAAACTACCTGCTTAGGTTTCGGACAACATAGTGGATGGTGTTATTAAGTATGGAATTTACGGGAAAAACCAGTTTAAAAAGTTTGCGTGAAAAAAAACAAAGGACAGGGTTACTTAAGTGCTAAAGCTACGTAAAAATAAGCTAATTTTTTGGGTTAAATAACAACGGAAGTTTTGATACATACAAGTTAATGTTTGGCTTAAAATAACAACTGGATGGCATTACTAAAATATGGACGTTAAGGGACAAACAAGTTGTTTGGGTTAAAGAAACGTTACTTAAGTGCATAAGCTATGTAAAAATAAGTGAATGTTTGGGTTAAATAACTAGAGAAGTGGCTCTACTTATTGTGCATAATTAACAAAATAAATAAGCCAACATTTAAGGAAATAATAGCGAAGGAAGTGGTGTTACTTAAGCACAGATTTTTAAGTTAAAATGACTTCTGAATTAGCATCAATTAAGTACGGAAAATACAAAACCAATAAGTCATTGTTTGGATTGAATAATGTTAGTTAAGTATGATTTTAAGTATAAAATAAGCCTTTTTAAGGGAGAATGTATATTACACATAACAAAGACAATCAGTCAGACAATCGGCTTTAGCGTGAGCCGTAGACGAGGATGAATAATATTCTCGTTTTTTAGTTTTTATGGACCTCTTATCTTGTCTCATTCCTCATCTTCAAAGCTTTAATAACAGTGTGAATGCTCGCTGCTATAAAAGTGCCTTTATTAAGTGTTTCTCAGATAAGCTGAGGTCAACAGATCTTTAGATCTTCAGACTCCAGCTGTTACAGATTTCATGTCCTTCTTTTTTCCAGGAAACTCTCCAGTGTCCAGTCACTCAGCAGGACGTCAGAACAAAGTCCATGCTGGTCGGAATAATTAGAGCTGGAATAAACAGGAGACACTGAGATGACCTCGTCCACGCTCTGTATTTCAGCTTCTGTGGGGAAGAAAACCAGCAGTTTACTTTGAAAAAGGAAAGAGAGGAGTGAGAGTGTGTCTGGGTGGAGAGCTCTTTAACGACAGGAAGACATCTTGACCTCCAGGTACGACTCCATCAGGTGGAGGGGAGGCGTGTTGAGAGAGCCTCATGGATTTCTGATGTTTGTCAAGAGATTTCACGCTGTTCTGCTTTTATATCAAATCATTTTCATAACACAACAGGAACAAGAACAGACAGTTCTGTTCCCTCTCCATAGAGACACAACGCCGACACTCACATGCACGAACACACCCTGAACACACCGTTAGCGCCCGCTGATGTTTTCTTACTTTAGCTCTCAGGTAAGAGATGGAGAGCATGAATGTCATCAAATTTAGGTTAAGGAGACAAATAAAACTACTGGTCCACTGATCCCAGTGCAGTCCGTAGATGCTAATGTGTTCGTTAAGGTTCCTTTCAGCTCTTAGGAGCTTCTTGATTTTCCTTTAACAGTTTACTTAAAAGAACGCGCTGAAACGTTTTTTTCCTGAGTGTTTGCACACAGTACCTGACCTCATTTAGTATTTAGGGGGTGTTAACACATCATCAAAAATCTTTACGATCAAGTCATCAAACATGAGAGCAGACTGGATGTTAAGAGTCAACCACATCTTAACTTGTCTTGTTTTCTGTTAATAGAAAACTAAGAGAAGGATTGTTAGTGAGGCTTTTGGCATTTTTTTCCTCTTGCTGTTGTGCTAAATTCTTAACTATGTTAGCATATCTAGCTATGTGATTTTCCACCTTAATACATAAAAAACCCCTGACTTTCCACCTTAAAACACATAACACGCATGATTTTCCACCTTAACACATAAAAAATGCTAATACATGTGATTTTCCACCTTAACACACAAAAAAACCCTGACTTTCCACCTTAAAACACATAACACGCATGATTTTCCACCTTAACACATAAAAAATGCTAATACATGTGATTTTCCACCTTAACACACAAAAAACCCCTGACTTTCCACCTTAAAACACATAACACGCATGATTTTCCACCTTAACACATGATTTTAACATCCTTTAACGGACATGAGACAATAAAAGAGAAACGGAGAAGGATGCAGCAGAATCTTCCAGAAAATATTTCCCTCTACAGAAACAAACGGCGTGCTGATCTTTCGTCGACTGACCTTTATTCTGCCGACCTATAACTCTCTGACAAAGCCGAACAATCAAACAATCAGAGCGAAGGACGACCCTGAAGCAGGAAGTGCTCTGCAGAGACGCTTCATGTTCGTTACATCATCTCTGTGAGGACTCGGAGCGTCTCCCAGCACAGTGACGCAAACTGGACGAGGACAAAAGCAACGAAGGTCACAGGTGTTCAAGAAACACAAGCTGGCAGGGCCGAGGTAGAAAAAGTAATGGATTACACTTTTTAAAAAAAAAAAACGGTATAAAAAATATCTACATGGCAGGATATCGTGATACTTTTTCTTCATGTCATGTTTTGGGCCGACTGATCGAACACACGGTAACTTCCACAGCCCTAGTATATAGGATGTATGTATGTATGTATCTCTGTGTGTTTCTAAATATGTATATGTACACAAATGTGTCTACTAACACACATTTACATATATACACATGTGTATATATGTATATATAGATATATACACGTGTATATATCTATATATACATATATACATTTGTGCCCATATATACATATATATGTATATATGGGCACAAATGTGTGTACATATATACATATATATGTATATATGTATATATATATGTACACCAATGTGTATATTGCACTATGTCACAATATCGCAATAATGTATCGTATTGTGACTCAAGTATCGCGATACGTTACTGTGGATCAGACATGAGCAAACTATGGCCCCTCGGGCCATATATGGCCCATTGGGCTTTTTAATCTGGCCCGCTGAACTTGCCCAAATTATATCGTTAATGTCAATTACTTTATTATTATTATTACATTATATTAGGGACTGCTGCTGTGTAAGCGCTAGCTGCAGGGGCATGTGTAACTGGACAAACTACACGTTAATTGTTGAATAATTTCTCCGTTTTTGAACCTTGAACTTTAATCTGACTAAACACAGGTGTTTATTCAGTCATCAGGAACACTGACGACTAAATATTCTGCCTTTCTTGGGTCTGATGGGGATAATATAAAATGTTAAGATCAATCAGTGTGACAGTGCAGCATGCGTGGCGTTCTCGTGTCGCAGACCTGGTGGACGCCGTCGCTGGCGGTGTAGACGGACCTCAGCTGCTTCAGGTGCTCTCTGGTGTGGCTCAGACCTCGGAGGGTCTCGAACATTTCCTCCACGGCGGAGTGGACTCGCTCTGTGCTCAGCTCCTCCGGGTTTGAACAACCTGACCAACGACAGAGGAGGACAGGCCAGTCACATGAAACCAGAAGCACCTTCACCCAGAGAAAAGCCAAGCATAAAATGAAAAAAAAAAACAGCCTGTAAGATGTTTTGCTCTTGGCGGGTGATTTTTCTCAGCGGGGTGTTCGCTGAAACCAATTATCAGGGTAAACGCATGGCAGCGAGAGCACAAGAGCGCCTTTATTCCAGCAGAAAGCAGCAGCAGCTAATCAAAAGCTACTGTTCCCTGGTTTCTAAAGAAGAGCGCAGGGAAGCAAAGGCATGCTGGGAAGTGAAACCAAAATGACAGAGCAGAGATAGAAGGAGACAGACAGGAAGTAAAAGGACGGACTAGAAAAGAGACTGCAGGTGCTGCAAGTCTGCAAAACTACAGTCCAGAAAATGTTTTTTTAAACCAGTAAAGAGGCAAATGTGTTTTAAAAGGTGCAGGAGTTTTAGCGACATCTAGTGGTGAATCTGCAGACTGCAACCAACTGAAACTCCTTCAAAGTCTAATAGTTAATGTTACTTTACAGTAAATATTACTAAGCGTCATGCACAATATTAATTTTAGTTTAATTATTTAACTAAATGCTTCTGACTTCATTGTTCAGATCTTGTGTTAATATTACTCAGTAGAGAATATAATATTTTTTATACAAACAAACAATAAACAACACTAATGAAATAACGGAATAATAAAATAAATACAGAAAGTTAGATTTTTAATGGCAAATTAAATAAAATAAAATAAACAAAATGTATTATTAAATTATTTAAATATAAACTAAAAAATAGATGCACTTATTTCCTTTGCTATCAGTAAAGTTTTTCTTTGAGTGACACTTCTCTCCACCTGACTCCTTAAATTCCAGATTACAGTCGCATTAAATGACTGTTTTACAAATGTGTCTTTTTTGCATCTTCGTGTGAAGAACTGCTGCTTTTTCTGAAATAAAACAGAATCACATTTCGTCTCTGTGGAGTTTTAGTTTCACTTTAGTGCTCGGCAGAACAACACGTACTAATGGTTGAATTTCTGATTTAATACAGAAAACAGCTCACGGTCATATTAACACTTTTAATCTAAACCATTCAGTCGACTCGCAGACTTTGAGTCCACTTTCTCTCGCTGATAGAGGCTGCTGTGGCATCATAACGGCAGAAATATGAGGGAACAAAGTGGCAGATACAGCAGAACATACCAGTAAAAGGCAGCTGGAAATGCTAAAGCAGCCGCTCCAGCTTTAATTAAGCTAATTAGGCTCGAGGCCCAAAAGGCTGGGCTGCTCTTACCTCAGGATTATATAACGAGGTATGAGCTCACATGTCATGCAGCTCCACGAACATACATGTGAGTTAATGTGCAGATAAGATCCAACATGTTCAGGACACACAAATCTCCCTTTATGAACGCTGACACTTTTATGGCCTCCAACATAAAGTGAAATGAAGGAAACGGTGTCACTCCTTATTCCTCGCGTGAACACTTTATGTGCTTTTTTTATACATATGAGGAATAAATCAGTTGGATGACGCAGAGCTTGAGGATTTACTGCTGGTACGTCTTCTCCTTCCCACATGTCAAGCTGAGCTCTCCTTGTTTTCAGGCGTCCTGGGGGAATGTGGCGAAGCGTGAAGACTCGAGCCACATGTGGGTCTTATCTCTCCAGACGCCCTCACCGGAGAAAAGCATCCCATAATACAAACACCTGATGTTTGTGTCAGGGTGAAAAAATACGACAAGCAAATAAAAGTGGAGCTGAGGCCTCGTGCAGATCTGTTCACAAGGTGCTCGACTTGTTGTCACCAGGACCAGGACCTGGAGCAGGACCTGGAGCAGGACCAGGTCTAGGCCTCCACCCCTCCACCTCCTCTGGGGGTTTGATCAGGGCCCTGCAGATCCTGGACCAGGTGCTGAACCACCTTGGCTGTGAAGACAAACACCTGGGCCTGGATTGGTGTCACGCGACGCCGACACGCCTCACACCTTCACGCCTCCACCCACCTCCACCTTCACAACACCGACACGCCGGCTGATGTCTCTCAGACAGACATGTGAGCTGTTCAAAAGCTGAACAATCTCTAAGTTCAGCGTCACCGGTTCATATTCACACAGCTGGACTCCCTTCACTGACTTTTATCATCACAACAAAAACTCATTTGCACTAATTTTATGTCTAAAATTTATTTCCACAGTATAAATAATAAAAATACAGCAAATCAAAAGCCTTTATCATTATTACATGACAGTGCATACAACAGAATAAGGAATTATACTACAATTAAAATAGATGTTATTTATCTAAATATTCTATTTAATTTAATTTGCATCATAAATATATATTTTTTATTTTCTACTAATACATATTGTAATGATTATTATTTTTAGTGATAGTAGAAGGGGTAGTATTAATTTTATTGTTAATAATATAATTTTCTCCAATGGGGATCAATAAAAAATATTCTACTCTTCGATGATGAAGATGATGATGAAGATGAGAACGTGTGCTATGTGTGATGTTATGAGTGAAAACATGAATATCCTGCAGACTTGGTCAGTAAAAATCTCATGAAATTTGATCAAACCAGTGAAATATTCGCTCACATTTTTCAGATCTGCTGGTTTTCGTTCTAGAACGTACACGCCGTCGATGTCACGTCTACTTCCCAAAAGACATCATGAAATTATTTCACTTCTTAACTCTCTTGTCACAAATATTTCGTCACAACACCATTTGTCCTTTGACTCCAGCCGCTCTCTGACCACTTTTAATCTGGTCTGTTGTTTATTCAGACGTTTATTTACTGATCTATACTAGTTATTAGTGGTGCACATATCTTTAATGTACATGGTTGACCTATTTTCTTTTGTTTTCTACTTATCTTTTCTACTTATTCTCCTTGCTTGCTGATGTCACTGCTTCCAGTTTACATTTTTTTCTCCAGTGCATCAAACTCCGGTCTTTGATCGCATCACCTGAAGTCCTTAAAGATGATTATTATCATTATTGGTTGGTTTTGATCTCCGCTCATTAGAGCCTCTCCACCTTCTCTTCAGTCTCTCAGAAACACTTTCTCACCTCCGGCTCTGTTGGATCTAATTAAGAAAAGCCGTTTCCTGTCTGGACTCTTCCTGGCCTCCTTCTCTCTCTGTGCTGAGTCACTCTTTCATTTCACTTTGTCATTTTATGAACAGGTCGTTGACCGTTTAACCTGGTTGTTTCAGTCATTTCCTGTCGGCCTCACAGTAATCATGACAAAGCAGTAAATTCTGCTGTGATGTCAAGAAAAGAAAAAATATATATAAATTTCAGTTTTCTGAAAACTTTTCGTTTCTCAGGATTTTAAAACACCAGATCTTAAAAAATCTAAATGTGAGCAAATATTTTACTGGTCGGAGTAAATTTTATGAGATTTTTGCTGATCAGGTTTTCACTCCTAACATCACATGATAACTGAGAAACAGAGGCTGGAAGCACAACAGAAATGTGCAGAAAATCATGTGAACAACTGTAGTCTCTGCAACACTAAACTGTTAGATTTTATATTTACATCTTCAGTTTTTATTTCTGTGTGCCTTTGAGCTTCTGCAAAGTGTCGTTGTGCATGCATAATGACAATAAAGACTGCTGAATCTCTTGAATCTTGAATTAAACCAGATAAAAAAATCCCCACAGTGTTTCCTCAGCAACCGTCCAAACAGTGCAGCAGCTAATCAGCTAATCTTTGCGGACTTATCGCAGGAATGTAGACGAGCTCAGAAATACCCCGGCTTATTTTTATCACCGACTCTGTTCTGGTCTGAGGACAAAACAACAGGAATAGAAACAGAAAGAGAGTTTAGAGGACCAAACCCTCCCTTTCCATCCCATGACATGATGCTGGCCGTCACCACGGCAACCACGTCACCTCCAGGTCAGGAGGAAGTGAAATAATCATTCGTAAAGTTTAATCAGGGAGTTTTTCCTTACATGTCGTATCCTGTACAGACTAAAACCCTCTGTTTAACATGAAAAACATTTTTACGATGAGCTGAATGAACGCAGCCAGCAGCCGTTAAAGCCTTAATTCTTCACAGGATTGAGAGAAAACACAAGACCAGGATAATCTGAGCTGCTTCATGACTCTGTAGGAAGTGCAGAATAACGACTGAAAGCTCTGCAGAGGGAAAATCAGAGCGAGCCATCCTGCTCACACTGGGTGTGATTAATCATTAATGATTCATGGCCGCCACGGCACTTAGAAAGAAAAGAGAGGCTCGTCATGGTTGGAGAGGACCACATGGTCGAACTGACGGTTCAGCCGGGCGGTTGGGATGTGGGCTGCCAGGCGGCGAGCGCTAACAGGCGTGAGGAGATCAAACAGCAGGTGTGGAGGAGTGAGAGAAACACCTCACCGCTGCTGAAGGGAGATTCTGGGTGGGTTTGATGCTGCGATACGAGTTCAAGTAGAACAAAAGAGGCACAAAAAACATGGAAGAGTCACAAACACTTCCTGCGTCCTAGTTTGGCGCTCGAGGTCTGAACACGTCACCGTTCTGCCTCCAAACACGACATTTATCATTTACGGTGCGATATCTCTGAGATCCTCAGTGACTTAGCAGTGCTAATGCTAACGCTAACAGAGGATTAGAACTTTATTGTTATTATATAATGGATAATCATTGTGGGAGGGCGCAAAATATCAAAATAACAACTCAAACAATGCTAATGGAGGAACATGGCTCCCTGTTAGCCTGTTAGCAGCACCTGATGTGCTGCGTGGCTTCTGCTTCTTATCAGCAGTGATTTACTTCTTACTTTGGTCATTTTGTGTCGTGCTGATATGAAGTAAAACACAGAATCTTAAAACTCGTTGCCATTGGCCGTCGGTCTAGTCTTTGTGACGTGTCCCGGCTCGAATCAGGCCCAAAGAAATCCTGCATCACTGTGTTTTTTTTCGGCTGATTTGGCGTCTTGAATCCGTGGTGGAAATCTCTCTTCTGATTGGTCGTTTAGCTTCAGGAGCAGAAACAGGAAGTGAGGATAGTGAGTAAAGACCAACACACTGGAATGAAGCTGAGAGGTGAGAAAATAACTGCTGCTTTATTTTGTCTCCTAGCAACGGCTGGACACAGACTGGCTCCACCTGCTGGCTCTGAGAGTTACTGCATGTCAGTGGCAGACGGACGCTGGCTGCAGTCTTTGTGGTGCGTTCAAGTGCAACTTTTTGGGTGAGACTTTTTTCTGAGGAGATGTCGGCAGAAAAGAAATCTTCCACATCCAGACTTTAACCCTCCTTTCATGATCTGTGTTTCACCTCCCTGCTGCTACCACTGTGTGTGTGTGTGTGTGTGTGTTTCAGTGGTGTTACACTGAGAGTGTGTGATACTGTGTGTTAGAACAAAACCAACTCCTTTTCCACCTCAGCTGTAGCGTCTGTCTGTCTGTCTGGATGTTCAGAGTTAGCTGTTAGATGACTTAAAGGAGCAGTTCATCATTTAGAGCAGCGACCATTCAACAAAATAAAAAAGAATATTTATTTTAAGGCACATCGTTAGATAGATAGATAGACAGATAGATAGATAGATAGATGATAGATAGATAGATAATAGATAGATAAATAGATAGATGATGGATGGATAATAGATAGATAGATAGATGATAAATCATAGATGGATAGATAGATAGATGGATGATAGATAGATAGATGGATAAATGGACAGATGATAGATGGATAGATGGACAGATATAGATGATAGATAGATAGATAAATGGATAGATGATAGACAGATAGATAGATGGATGGATGATAGATAGATAGATAGATGGATAAATGGACAGATGATAGATGGATAGATGGACAGATATAGATGATAGATAGATAGATAAATGGATAGATGATAGACAGATAGATAGATGGATGGATGATAGATAGATAGATAGATGGATAAATGGACAGATGATAGATGGATAGATGGACAGATATAGATGATAGATAGATAGATAAATGGATAGATGATAGACAGATAGATAAATGGATAGGTGATAGATAGATAGATAAATGGATAGATGATAGATAGATGGATGGATGATAGATAGATAGATAGATAGATGGATAAATGGACAGATGATAGATGGATAGATGGACAGATATAGATGATAGATAGATAGATAGATGGATGGATGATAGATAGATAGATAGATGGATAAATGGACAGATGATAGATGGATAGATGGACAGATATAGATGATAGATAGATAGATAAATGGATAGATGATAGACAGATAGATAAATGGATAGGTGATAGATAGATAGATAAATGGATAGATGATAGATAGATGATAGATAGACAGATAGATAAATGGATAGATGATAGATGGATGGATGGACAGATATAGATGATAGATAGACGATAGATAGATGGATAGACGATAGATAGATGGATGGATGATAGATAGATGGATGGATGATAGATAGATAGATAAATGGACAGATGATAGATGGATAGATGGACAGATATAGATGATAGATAGATAGATAGATAGATTGACAGATGGATGGATGATAGATAGATAGATAAATGGATGGATGGACAGATATAGATGACAGATGGACAGATAGATTTCCCAGCAGGTTTTCAGCTCATATTAACAATCATGTCAACAACATCCTTCTAAAACTTTAAAGTGGAAGATTAGAGCAGCAAAAGTAAAGAGAAGAAGAACAAAGAGATGTAACCCTCACTATGTTTGTAGTTTAAAGAGTTAAAACTGATGGAGTGTTTGCATGTTCTGTGTCGTCTCCTCCTGCTCTGTGAAACAAGAGAGCTTTAATTAACTGTGAACATTCAGGGGATTTGATTTCATTTTCAGAGCCAAAGGTATTTTATCTGGCACTTGGCCGGCCATGAAAAAGTTATGTAATAAAACGAACACCTCTTAATACAGAAACTCTTACGTAAGGATTAAATGACGCCAATGAATGTGGCCTCATCTGCGAAGAAAATCTGAAAATGTCCATTCAGGTGGTTTTTTTTTTCCTCTTGAACATGTTAGACCTTCATCCTCTTTCCATACTTTCCTGATTGTATAACGAGTGTAAAAGCATCATATTTTTCCTCCTGTAGCGCTGAACACTGCTGGACCACATTATTATTATTATTATTACCGTTATCATTCAATTCAAAACCTCATTTATCCACAAAAGATATCTGTTTTGTTCATAAGGAAAAATGACAGGGAGCAGACAGTATTAAAAAGTAAAGAAAACATAAATTAAATTTAAAAATGTATTTATTTTATTATCATTTATTTTTCTAAAATTATATTATTATTTCTTTCAATTTAATATAATTATTTTCACAAAAATATCCACAAAGGATATTTGTTTTTGTTCATTTAAATTAATTAAATTAAAAATAATAATTACATTAAATTTATATATAATTTTGTGAAAAATTCTTCATTCAAAATAATTAATTTTATATTTTTGGTCATGTATTTATCCACTCCAAAAACTCCATCCAACTTTGAAATGTTCCACATCTTTCTAAATCCCATTGAAACTATTTTTTAAATTATTGTTGAAAATAAGCTCTGTGGCAAACAGACTTTTATGATGATAATAACACGTTTTGTTCTACAAATGGCCGCCTTGCTCTCCACTGAGCCACCATGTGACACTGCTCTGCTCTGCTGGAAGAAAACTCTTCTTCATTTTTAAAATTAAATGCATAAATATGGTGAAGTTTGAGGTGTGGATCTGTGGAGAACAACACCGCTGCTCCGAGCTGAAATACAGCAGAGCAGTAGAAATACATGGATTTATTGTGTACATCTGTTAATTTTCTGATCAGTGGGTGCTCGAGGACGGTTTTCAGCATCCAGCCTTGACACGGCTAAATCTCCAGAATAACCCGTGTTTGAGGACAAACAGGCCTGAACCTGCTGATGATCCACTCCTACCTGCATGTGTGTGAAGGAATGTCATTAACACTGCGTTGACTGAGTGTGAGTGTGCGCCAAGCGCTTTTAATTTGGTAAAATATGCGCTGGTTGTGTGTCCGTCCTCACCAGGTAGAGGGACGTTTTCATCGCCCCTCAATTCTGGGTCATTCCTGAGGCGGCTGCAGACTTCAGGCCTTCATTCCTCAGGAAGGAGCTCAGGCAGTCACACTCTGACCTTCTAGACAGAAAACT
The DNA here is from genome assembly GCA_029721515.1 of Synanceia verrucosa. Lineage (NCBI taxonomy): Eukaryota > Metazoa > Chordata > Actinopteri > Perciformes > Synanceiidae > Synanceia > Synanceia verrucosa. Next base: position 25,653,355 of record CM056558.1, on the reverse strand, counting down.
AATCAGAAAAATATCACGTTTTAGACTAAAAGTGTTTCTTAAACTATCAGTGGCTAAATTTAAAACATGTGTAGGGCTGTGTGGTAGCGATGGAAATTATTTTAAGTGAGTCATATTATCACCAGAGCTACAAACAAAACAACAATAAAGTAAAATAAATAAAATTAAATAGAGCTGTATATGTGCATGATGCTGAGAGCGTAACACTGGATCATCTAATAAAACTAACTAAAAAATAATATTGCACATGATACTCTGGCATTTTGTTACTTATAGATGAAATTATAGAGAAAATTAATTACTGCTCTTTTTCCTGGGGACCCCCTGCTGGCCCTGGACCCCACTTTGAGAACCACAGACAGGTGGAAGGTGTTTCGTTGCTTCATAATGAACTGTAGTGGAGCTAAAGTGATGTTATTCTGCCCCCTACAGGACAGCAGTGGCAGTGCAGACAGTCAGTTTTCTGCTCTTTCCTTCAGTATAAACTGATCAATTAGTTTTTATTAAAATGTAGAAGATGTAAAGTCATATTTCATCTGCACTGTGTGCAGGAGTCACTGTTCCTTTTATCTTTCTTATGTATATTTGTTTTAGATTGTTTTTTCCAATGTTTTAAATTGTTTTTATATCTCTTCATATTATTCAGTCATCTTACCTTTGCTGCTGGAAATGTCCCTGCTGTGGGGTTAATAAAGGTTTATCTAATCTTATAGACAGAAATTAATCTCATATCTGGTTGTTAAAGCTGTGGTTTTTCAAAGTAAGGGTACGGTAACCAGCAGGGGTCCTTAAGGAGGTTCCAGGGGGTCCACAAGTAAAAGAGGAATCGTTTTTAATTTTTAATTTAATTTAATTAATTTAATTATAATTAATCCATTGAACAAAAAATTATATGCAGAATAGCATGTAAAATGTTTATTCAATTATTTTCCAATATTACTCTCTTGCACAGTAATTACTTTTCAGTATGTTTTTTTTTACATATTCTACTAAATGTATCTGGCTTTTATTGATATTATAATGGTCTCTGGTGTTAATATTACTTCTTTTACACTTTATATTTATTACTTTTATTTTTAATGTTGTAGTTTTTGAGCAAAAATTTGTCCTAAGATATCAGGAAGAAGAAGAAGAAGAAGAATCACTTTATTGACCCTTCATTGGGGAAATTACAGCTTTCACTCTGTTTGTGTTATTTTTCTGTTGCACGTCACTCACTGGTTATGTGTAATAATATAAAGTTCCTTTAATCTCTTTTACTATTTTGGGCTTTATATATTTCCTGTAATGAAACCTAAACTCAAAAATCATCTCAGATGACAGCTTATATTAGCTTAGCTTAGCTTAGCATAAAGGCTAGAAGCAGGGGGAAACAGCTAGCATAAGTTCACTGATTAACTTCCTACATCTTCTTTATTTAGGACCCAAACTTTATGTAGGACTGTAGCATGTGAGGTGTCGCACTACAGTCCATATTTTGGATTTTTTATGCTTCCTTTATTTATCTAATTTTACCTTTGTTTAATATATTTTGCTCTTTTATTTAGGAATATTTCACTGTACAAGGAAACATGCTTCCTTTCTGTTCACTCCATATTTTTGTTGTTGTATATTTTGTATTTTTTACATTGCTGCCTTTAATTTGCCTCATTTGCTTTCTAAGCTGTCTTTATTTAGTGATTCCTGATTGCTCCCATGTGAATAAACCCTTGAATGTGTCGCCCTCTGCTGTTCACAGACTGTATCTTTAATGGACGCTCTAACATCTGTTTGTCCTGCAGCTGCAGCTCAACTCGTCTCAGCCAATAAAGCCAAAAGACGGCGGTTTGATTCTGACCACATGTCGCTGTGCCCTTCGTCAGGAACCACAAAATTAATGGTTATTTATGTTCAAACAGTCACTGAAAGATTGTTTGAATTAATGTAAAACAACGTGTGCCATCGCAACCACAGCAAATCAATACATAAAGGCGTTGGAGCATTAATAATTCCACCTGAATGGATAATAATGTCGAAATAGGGACAAAAACAAAACTGTAATTGTGCTGCAGGAAGCCAGAAAAGTCAGTTGTAAAAAGACAGAAATAATCATGTTGATTATCTGTCACTGCAGGTACAAAACTTTTCATGAATATGTTAATAAGATGCCACTGCATGACAGGACCAAATGATAGTCTGACAGAGAAAATGAGCAAAACTGATTGTAATAAAAATAATTTGACTGCAAATTTATGAAAAATAGTGAAAAAAAACTGCAAGTCCTTCCTTCAGAGAAGAACAACGAAACAGCAGAATAATTTAAAATATTAATAATTTATACTAAAATGACACCAAAAAGCACACTGCTCTTTGTGAACGTGTTCACACACTTTGCCAGTAAAGGTGATTCTGAGATCCTGACTGCATAACTGTCACTAAATATGTGAATTCAAACGTGGTTTTCATGTGAAAACGTTTGTTTATTCTTCGTGCACGTTATGTAATCATTACTAAGAGACGCTGGACCAGCTGTGTTTCTGTGACTAAACGTCCTGCTGAGGTCAGAGCATGCTGTCATCTACATTTATTCATATATACGTATAAAACGATCTGGATCAGCTCTCTGGTATCTGAACGGTTTCTGAAGTCTGAAGCTGAAACCAGGTCAGAGTCAAGGTCAAACATGAGTAAACAAGGACTTCCTCCCCGAGGGAGAAACCTGCACCTGGACTTCTCGTTACTGCGACGCTCTGAGTCGACTCAGAAACCAAAGACCACATGTGGTCCAGAGGAGGCCGGCTCAGAACTGGTCTACTGCATCATCAGACACACAAACAGAGACTAGAATCAGCCAGCAGAGGCTCAATGAAGCAACCAGCGGTGTCACCAAGCTCTGCCTGGTCTTCCTCCTGGACCAGGACTTATCTGGACTCTTATCTACTCTATCAGCACTGATAAACTTTCATCTCATGCTTTTAAAGTAATGAAACATGTCGTCCTTATGAAGCAACAAGACAAATGTTTGGGAGAGCGCTTCATGTGTTTCTGGTCTCCCTGAGGTCTTCACCTGAGGCCCTTCAAGGCCTCACTGGACGCCGTGGGGAGGAGGCCATCAATCAGGAGGAGGAGGAGGAGGAGGAGGAGGAGGAGCAGGAGGAGCAGGGTTGGTCCTTCTCCCCCACCATGTTTCCCCTCCATTTTCATCCCATAAAGAACATACAGAGCTTAACAAATGTATTACCCTCCACCCAGTGTCCACATTTTTACCACTGCTGCCAAAAATTAACAACATTACTGATTAACAAAACATTTCTGTAACAGTTTCTCTAATGGTTAATCCACCACAAGCACAGAAAAATCAATAATCAGAGGTGTTGGATCATTAATAATTCCACCTGAACGGATAATAATGTCAAAACTAGGGTAAAAAAAAAACTGTAATTCTGCTGCAGGAAGCCAGAAAAGTCAGTTCTAAAAAGACAGAAATAATCATGTTGATTATCTGTCACTGCAGGTACAAAACTTTTCATGAATATGTTAATAAGATGCTACTGCATGACAGGACCAAATGATAGTCTGACAGAGAAAATGAGCAAAACTGACTGCAATAAAAATATGAAATATAGGAGGAAAAACTGCAGGTCCTTCTTCTGAGAGGAACCTTAGAACAATGAAACACCAAAATAATGAACATTTAAATCATTTATACTCTGTCAAAAAGACTAAAACACTAAAAAAACATACTGCCCTTTGTTAACCTGTTCACACATTCAAATTTGGGTCTAAAAAGGTGAATTCAGTTTAAATTCCTCACTCCTGTTCACATGTTAAAGTGAAGGAGATGATGCTGGAGGTGAAGCTGCTGCTCTAATACATCTGTTAAGCTCTCTGTTTTAACAGAGAAGTGCTGCATGAATAAAGAGTCACTGTTGGACCGGAGAGGGGGGGCGTCCAGCTCTTATTTTGACAGTCCCTCTGTTCCTGGTCTGGATCTATTTGTTGTTTTTGTGAGCAGAAACATCTGCAGCGACAGGCTGGGCTGGAGTTACAAGCTGCAGCGCTGCAAACACATGTGCACAAACACATGTGCGCAAACACATGTGCACAAACACGTGCACAATCACATGTACACCACAACGGTAAAGTTAATCTGAGGACAATATACATCATTATCAGCCTGTAGAATGACGCCTCACTGCTGCAAACCTGCATTTTTAAGTGTTACTTAAGTGTGACACGTCCACCTCCTTCGTCTTCTGTCTGCACTTTGTACATATTGAAACCCAGAAATCCGAGGCTCAAAAACAATCCTGGAGCAAATACTGTGTAAGCGCTAACATATTTCACTTGGCATGAACATCTGGCCTTTGTCACAGAGCTCGCAGGCCTCCCTCTTTATTCCCCCCATCACCAATAAAACAAAAAAAAAAAGTTTTTATTTTTTTTTGAAAGAGTTGTGGCGCTGTGAGGACGTTAAAGAGTTCTCAGAGACACTTTGATCACAGACTGGAGCTTCACACGGCTGATGCACTTCTCAGCCTGGTCACTAGGCGGCACTGTTACTCCTTAAAACACATGTGAACACATCCATCACCACCCCCAACCCTCCTGCTGCCACATCTGAGCCGAGCTGGGACAAACTGTGTCCAACCCCCCCTTCAGATAATACTGTGGTCCAGATGTGAGGCACCAAAAACCTGCTTAAAAAACAAAACACTTTCCCTTTTCCTCTGATCTGCTCGTGTTTTCCTGTCCATTTTTAACTCCTACTACGACTACTTGTTGCCTTTTGAGCCAGATTACAAATCGAAAGAGCCGCACAAACATGATGTATGAATATATTTAAAGTTTTGCAGCCCACATGCATAATATGCATGTGCATATAAATACCTGAAATATAAGCTGCAGCCTTTTATTACACCAGACTTCTGCATGTTTTCTTCCACTGCAGGATTTCCAAGGACAGCGTTTTCTGCAAAACCACATCTGTGAGGCGCCGTGAAACTGCCAATGAGGGCTGAAAGTAGAGGCCCGACTAATGGACTGTCATGCAGGACATGGGTTGACATTTGAGAGAGACGCCGAGGGCGTAGCAGCAGGAAATAAAGACAAGGTGAAGGAACACTGAGACGACATAATAGTGGAGGACTGAGGGCGAAACGTCTCACAGTCGGGCTGCGTTCACACCGAGGCGTTAAGGCGTTTAGGGCAGGGTAGTGTGGCGGCGTTGGGGTGACACTTAACAGTGAACGCACCATTGGGGAGACGCCAAGCTGCCGGTTTACAGAGTCCAACCAGTGACTGTCTGCTTTTAGTTTCACTAACGAACCAGGCTGAGAGGCCGATCAAACTGTACGTGGAAGATTCTGAGTTAAACTCTGTTGGGGTTTATTCATTTTTGACTATTCAACAAAATAAAACGGTTCATTTTGTTCTTCCCAAACTGGTGTTTTGGTGCAAATTCAGCTTTACAGAGATCCAAAAAAGTGAATCTAAAGCAGATTAATGGAACAAAAACAGTAAGAAACAGTAAAAAATACCTGATGGATGCTTCAAGTCGTCTAGTTTCATACAACACCAGTATCTTTACTCCTACTTTACTTTTTACTTTACTCTTTAAAGACCTTAAAGTATCTCGGGATCGGCAGCAAAAACAACTTCCTCAAAGCTGCATCTAAAGAAAGAAGATGATCTCCGATAGGGTGGTGAACAAGAGAACATAAGTGAGAAAACTACTGATGTTAAACTGAGTCTGGTGTTTTATCAGGAAGAAAAAGACGACATGTGGAAGCCAAGCGAGCAAACATGGATGTTAACATTTAGGAGGAAGTAAACATATTCACATTCTGTTTGTCAGGCCTTCAGGATACACCAGGAGGGTTCTTACACCATTATAAAAGTCAAATTTAATACTTTTTAAGACCTTAACAAATATAATTTAAGACCCAAAAATGTCCTAATGATTTCTTTGGTAAAAAAAAAACAGTCAATTTATTGTAGATCCCGACCAAAACATTTCTGAGGCCGATGCCGATACCGATATTTAGCAGGAAAAAAAATAGTTTTTATTAATTTTTCTCAGCCCTTTAACACTTGCAACAACGATATAAACTGAGGGCATAAAACTTAACTTTTTTTTCAACTTTCAAGAACAAAGAAGTGAACTTTGTGAACAAAATAAATCTCAGAATTCTGTTTTCCTATTGGCTATAAACGCACCATCTGAAAATTTAATACCTACAGCAAATTTATGGTAAATTTAAGACAATTTAAGATCTTAATTACCTGGATTCTGATTTAAGACATTTTAAGACTTTTTAGGGAAGTGTCATCAGTGCTTTTAAAGTGAACACTGAATGCATCCTAAGTTTGTTTACATGAAGACTCCAGCAGCCCGTTAGCTTAGCTTAACTTAGCAAGAACACCCAATGATAGTGCGATGCTAAGCTAACTTTGCTGCACCCGCAGCAGTATCAAGCTTCGTTGAACTCCTCCTCTAAACATCTTTATGTTTGAAAAATGCCTAAATAAACTCCATAAATCTGAGTGAGCGTTCTCTATTTAATCACACCTGAACTATCAGGAGGCACAATTAAAAGCACGCCGCTAAAGCTGCTAATCCAACATCTGGTCGAGCCGGAGGAGCTGCTGCTAGCTAGCAGCGGCCCCCGGGAGGAAAACAGATTTATTAGCTTCTATATATAGACTCCTTCTGACTAGTTTATCAAATCTAATTTAGTTACATAAATACAGTCTATAAGGACTCATTAAAGTCGGCTTTGTGTGGAAGTATTTGTGTCACAATGTCTAAAAGAAACAAACCTTTCTGGTTTAACTCGCTGGATTCTGAATACTCTAAAACCTGGGAGAGGATATAGAATAAAACTAAATCAAACCTTTTAAACACGACTACTTCCTGTTACACCACAAAGTCACAAAAACAAAGTGAAAGTGCTGCAGAGCCTGATGTTCAGCCCCACACACTGAGAAGCATGATAATGTGATAATGTGCACGGCGGCCATGACGGCCCCGAGCGAAGCCCGGCCGCTCCGAGAACCACGGCGCCACGCTAACGAAGAGCCGCAGGACAGCCTCTCTGCTGGGGTTATCTTTAATGAGCATGAACATCAGCCAGAAACCACCACACAGCAAAACATGCAACTCCTTGTGGTTTGTCTTTATATCTTATAACATTTTAGAATGGGCAAGAGATGCTTCTGATCGTAACAGTAAGACAGGGTGAAGCAAACTGGGGACAAAATGTGGTAAAATCCTCAAATTCAGAATCAGAATCAAAGTTTTCACTAACAAGGTTTTTATCTTTGTGCATGATGAGAAAAAAACGGTAAGAAATCTGAGTAATCCCCCCAGAAACTGTCTTTTAATGTGTTCAAGAAATCAGTTACATTATATTCACGTTCCTGTTCTGAAAAGGTGAAATGATGTAAGTAAAAAGTGAAGTGAAAGCCATCTTTGTGCAGAATCAACGCCATATTTGTGTAAATCCAAAATAAGAATAAATAAAATTATGAGGATAGTATCGTGCAATGAAAATTGTACAGATTTATCCAGGAATGTGCAATTATTGTGAAAGTATTACAGGAGTATTACAGATCTCTTGATAAACTGAAGAACCAGTCAGCTTCCTATTGATGGATTCATGTTTTGCTTTTTCTAGTTTCTAAATTATGAGTTTTCTGTCACCTTGACCTTTGGTTGAACTTAGTGCCACCATCTTGTGTCACAAAACAAGAACATGGAGACAGACAAAAAAAAATCAAGATGGCGACTGCCGAAAACCATGCTAGCGACTGCCGAAAACCATGCTAACGACTGCCGAAAATCAAGATGGCGACTGCCGAAAACCATGCTAGCGACTGCCGAAAACCAAGATGGCGACTGCCGAAAACCATGCTAGCGACTGCCGAAAACCATGCTAACGACTGCCGAAAATCAAGATGGCGACTGCCGAAAACCATGCTAGCGACTGCCGAAAACCAAGATGGCGACTGCCGAAAATCAAGATGGCGACTGCCGAAAACCAAGATGGCGACTGCCGAAAACCATGCTAGCGACTGCCGAAAACCATGCTAGCGACTGCCGAAAACCAAGATGGCGACTGCCGAAAACCATGCTAGCGACTGCCGAAAACCATGCTAACGACTGCCGAAAATCAAGATGGCGACTGCCGAAAACCATGCTAGCGACTGCCGAAAATCAAGATGGCGACTGCCGAAAACCATGCTAGCGACTGCCGAAAACCATGCTAACGACTGCCGAAAATCAAGATGGCGACTGCCGAAAACCATGCTAGCGACTGCCGAAAACCATGCTAACGACTGCCGAAAATCAAGATGGCGACTGCCGAAAACCATGCTAGCGACTGCCAAAAACCAAGATGGCGACAGCCAAAAAGTGCAAGTGCATTCCAGTGCAATTTTTTGACACAGCAGGAAGCCTTGGTCATTTGTTCTTTGATGTTGACTAAGAGAGAGCAGCCCTAATAATAATAATGATAATAATAATCAGCCCTAAAAATAAGTATTCTCACACTACGTAACAACATGGCCTCAAACAGCCATCCTTAATTTGAGCTGATTATACAGAAATAAAGACATAGTCCTGATTATTACACTCCATTTCTGCTCATAGATCCTCTTAAATCCACCACGCTGTTCCTCCAGTAGATTTAAATTGAATTAAAGTGTTAATATACTTGGCTGCATATCCTCGACTCCTTATAATGCATCATTTATTTTCTATTTGCTTCACAGGCACGCTGCCTGAAGATCTGGAAACTCACTCACAGAGGAATATTTATAGACATCCACTCATTTATTTGAGACCGTGTTTGAACATGACTGCGACGAGAGGAGCTCAGAACTCATATTCGGCATTATTTCACATTATTCTTTTATACATTTAAAGCATTTAGGCCCTGAATAACATTTGATTCTCACATCTTTGTTCAAGTCCCTCTCAGCCATTTTGTGCCTCTGCTGCCCCTTTTCAAAAATCTCCATTTGAGGGTTCAGACGAGGGTTTTCTGTAAACGTACACCTCCTGAGTGAATCAGCACTTCCTGTTTCAGTCCGGGTTGGGGTTCACACTGGGGGGGGTTTAGACTCTGGAGGTCCTGGTCTCTCTTTCCCGACACCAAGAACATTAAAAACAACTGGTCCGACAGGATTTTCAGCTCACTTGCAGACTGAAATCTCACATACTTATCAAATTATAGAAAGGCTCCGTTACACAGACTTTATTGGAGCGTTCATCAAATTAATAGCCGACATTACAACTACAACAGAAACACTGGGGTTCCCATTAAATCAGCTAAAGTAAACAGATATTTCATAGGACGGAGGAGATGGAGAGAGATAGAAGGAAACAATAGAAGAGGAGGACGGCTCTGTTTATTTACTGAGTGATTTCCACCAGCGAGGACAGAAACGCTGCCACAACCATGAGACAGGAGGAGGACGGGTGGAGGAGAGGGTGGTGCAGCTGATGAAAAGACATGATTAACCCTTGATCTTCACTCCATATCGTCCTGGAGAAAGAGAGAGAGAGAGAGTGTGTCTTTGCTGAATGATAACTGAGCTCCCAGGAGACGCTGATAGATAAGGTTGAAGCTGTTCAGATCCTTTGATGGAGGCTGCAGGGTGGAGGAGGAGGCTGCTGCTGGTGGATGGTTTCCTCAGTGTGTTTGACGGACGAAGACATGTCGGCTGGTGTGGTTGTGTAACTTTTACTCTCTGGTGGTTCCTGCTGAAGGGTGGACAGGAGGATTTGAGTCTGAAGCCAGAGGGGTAAAAGAGCTGAGGAGCCTTGAAGCTGCATCCTCTGCTTGTATAGAAGTCTAAGTGAAAATGATCCAGTAAACATTGTAAACAGGAGTTTATGGTCTCAGTCTCTGGTCTTCTTCAATACAGCATGATGTTCATTTAGTCAATTATGGTTCCATTTATAGTCAACAGATTAGAAAGCAGAGGATGCATTAGGGTACGAATACCTGCTGATTAACAGGTCGTTACCACAGAGTTGTTTTGTTTTTGGGCTTTAACCCTTATTTTGCTAACCAAAATTTTTTTATTCAGCATTTAGTTGTACTTCCACCATCTTGTTTCACAAAACAAGGCAACTGCCAAAAGTCAAGATGGAGACAGATGAAAAGCAAGATGGTGGCTGCTAAAAGCAAGATGGTGACTGCTAAAAACCAAGATGGTGACTGCTAAAAACCAAGATGGTGACTGCTAAAAGCAAGATGGTGACTGCCAAAAACCAAGATGGTGACTGCTAAAAACCAAGATGGTGACTGCTAAAAACCAAGACGGTGACAGCTAAAAACCAAGACGGTGACTGCTAAAAACCAAGACGGTGACAGCTAAAAACCAAGACGGTGACTGCTAAAAACCAAGATGGTGACTGCTAAAAACCAAGATGGTGACTGCCAAAAACCAAGATGGTGACTGCTAAAAACCAAGATGGTGACTGCTAAAAACCAAGATGGTGACTGCTAAAAACCAAGATGGTGACTGCTAAAAACCAAGATGGTGACTGCTAAAAGCAAGATGGTGACTGCCAAAAACCAAGATGGTGACTGCTAAAACCAAGATGGTGACTGCCAAAAACCAAGATGGTGACTGCTAAAAGCAAGATGGTGACTGCCAAAAACCAAGATGGTGACTGCTAAAAGCAAGATGGTGACTGCCAAAAACCAAGATGGTGACTGCCAAAAACCAAGATGGTGACTGCTAAAAGCAAGATGGTGACTGCCAAAAACCAAGATGGTGACTGCTAAAAGCAAGATGGTGACTGCTAAAAACCAAGATGGTGACTGCCAAAAACCAAGATGGTGACTGCTAAAAGCAAGATGGTGACTGCTAAAACCAAGATGGTCACTGCCAAAAACCAAGATGGTGACTGCTAAAAACCAAGATGGTGACTGCCAAAAACCAAGATGGTGACTGCTAAAAGCAAGATGGTGACTGCTAAAAACCAAGATGGTGACTGCTAAAAGCAAGATGGTGACTGCTAAAAGCAAGATTTAGTTTGTCTTTAACTGAGATAGAGACTGGTGATGGCCATAAACTGACGCTGACTGCCAAAAATGCCAAAGATGGAGTTTGCCAAAAACCAAGATGTTGATGGCCAAGATGACAAACTGCGGGCATCAAACCTGCCGTCCACAGTGGGCGACTTCACAGTGAATGCTGGGGTTTGACCTCTGAAACCAAACTTAACTGGGACAAAGCTTGACAATGCTGCAGACTCGTATATATATGACAGAGATAGATAGACAGATGCTTTATTAATCCTGAGGGAAATCCAAGTCCAAGTCAAAATGAGAGAAAAATGAGCAACGATGGGGAAAAGAGAAAAAAACGGGTGTGTCTCTGTGGGAAAGCAGCAAAGAGAGATTAGTCTCTATACACACCAGACAATAAGCTGTGTATTTGTGCGAACAAGTTCATGCATGACTGTTTATTGACTCTGCAGAGCGATTACTGCACGGTCAGAACAAGGAAATACACATGTGATGGGGAGAGAGAGAGTAGCGGGTTTCATTTGATACCTGAAAGCCAAACAAACAAGTCAGAGGGCTCTGAGATCTGAACCCAGACCAATAAACTGCAGCGATATGTGAGCCGCCGGCTCTGTTTACTGGCTCATCAGTCCACACATCACAAGGCCAGAAACACAGGACACGTGAACCTGGAGCTCTGAAAATAATCTGAATCCTATACAGCACTGACTGTGTTTACACGCACTAAATATATGTATATGACAATATGGTGAATTTGATACAGGACATGTAAGCAGTTAACAGAGTATTTTCCAGATTAGGACGTAAAAACATGATCTTATTCAGGTTTTAGGAGCGTTCTTTCAAAGTTTATAGATTCAGAATATGCGTCTCATATGCAGGGTTTTTATAGTTTATAGCTGATAGTTTGCAGTGATGCATGTCTATAAGTAAAGAAGAAGAATAGTCCTTTATTTAAACAGAGAACTTAAAGGTCCCTTATTGTTGTTCATTTTCAGGTTCATGCTTGTTTTTAGTGTTTCTATTGGAACACGTTTGAATGCTTTAATATTCATTTATTTTTATCATATTGTCTGAATATGCCTGTATTTACCAACGCTCAGTTTTTGTTTATTTCAAACAGACTTGGCTCCATGTTTACTTCCTGTCTGCTGTCAACAAGAAGTAAACATTTAGAGCATTTAAAACTGAGAAAAGGACGAAACATCGCAAATTAGTGACATCACAAATGGACAGAAATCCAGACGGCTTGTTTCAAACAGTTTCTGAATATACAAGGATTTCTCTGTGGATTGAGAGTTTTTAGCTTAGCCAGAATATGATATTTTTTGGAAAAAAATCACATTTTGTGCATGTAAACTGAATCTTTGGCAGTGGAGACATTCAGGGCCGCTACGAGAGAATAAAAGGGAACACTTTGTGTGTGAAATTCAGAATGAAACGAGTTGTTTTCGACCACGGAGATGCCTTCAATAATCACGAGTCTGAAGGCTAAACGAGGGGTGGGACCCTACAGAAAGCAGAGATTGAAGCCACATGTTGAGGCGCAGCACACATCACACACAGATTGATTGATTAATCTGGAATGCCTGTTTTTTTTCCCTCTAAAAGCTCCACAGCATGCTCTGCTCATGAATAAACTGTGAGTGTTTTATCTCTTTACTCATTCACTTTAACGGTGACTCATACGCTTCCACTCATTCGGACGTCGTTGTGCAGCAGGATGAGTCACGTCTTCTCCACGCAGGAGAGCGATGAGCTGTCGCTCGGGAAACAAAGCCTCCATCATCTCCACTGAAAACCACAGGAGGTGCTCTGAGCGTGGAGAAGGTCTGTGATTACGAGGCTGCAGAGTTTGACTCAGAGATAAAAGGAAGGGGCATCAGCAGGGTTCTTCAAATTTAAGACTTTTTAAGACCTCAACAAATACAATTTAAGACCCAAAAATGTCATAACAATTTATTGCAGGGCCCGACCAATATGGAGTTTTGGAGGCCAATGCCAATAGCGTTATTTTATCGATAACTGATTAATCCCAGATTATATATTTTTTTCATATAACTTGAAGACATAACACTTAATTTTTTCTACAACTTTCACAACTTGCAAGAACAAAGACATGAACTTTGTGAACAAAATAAAAATTGCAGTAAATCTCTGAATGCTGTGTTTTCCTATTGGCATTAAACGCACCACCTGAAAATTAACACCTACAGCAAATTTACAGTAAATTTGAGACAATTTAATTACTTAATTACCCAGATTTTAATTTAAGACATTTTAAGACTTTTTAAGGAACCGCAGGAATGCTGATCATGGGAATTAAAAAATAAAAAAAAACTACCAGAGCTGCAGACGTTGAGAACCTCCAGAATGGCATCGATTCTGCACAAAGACGGTTTTCACTTCCTATTTTAAAATTAGAGATCATCCTCAAAAACACTGAAACGAACAGAGTAGTCTTTGGATGTCTATGCAGACATATTCTCATCATAGCGTATCACTGCCACTTAAGGGGAGGAATCAGATTAAATGTAGCATCGACAGAGTCTGAGTTTGTTCATTGCCATCATTATTTATGAAATACTGAAGGCCTGTATTCACTTTCCACACCTTCACTGTCTGGACTTGTCAGAGTGGAACTTAAAGGTATAATAATCAGGATTGTCCTGATACAGAATAAATCCCTCTTAAACATCACTCATGACGTCCACTAGAAATGTGTGGTAACGTCTGGATGTGCAGAGATCCTGCAGACCTCTGCTGCGTTTAAAGCTGCAGCAAAACGTCGAACACAGCTCTGCATGAAAAACGAGCTTGTCCCAAAACTAATGTGAATCTTAAAGTTATTTTAAGTGTAATTTAAAGTGTTTCAGGCTCACAGGAAGCAGCACAGACGTGTTGTTTTCTACGATAAATCAACTCGTATGGAAATTCAAACATTTGTATTTGAATTGTTTTGACATCAGTGATGTAGCCGAGTGTTTAGTGTCGCCGGCTACTGATCTGATTTATGTGAAAAAATGATAGACTGCTGTTCTGGAGGATGTTGGGATGTTTGACAAACACTGGGTTGGCTTCTGCTTTAGCCGTGATGCTAACAATTAGCACACTTTATGTTTTCTCTCCAGCAGCAGCACCTTTTCTTTCCTGTTTGTTTTTCTTTGTACTTACATTTTTGACAATTTCATCTTCATTTATAGCTCATAAATATAGATTATTATATATTATATATTATTATATAATATATTATATAATATTATATATTATACAGGATGAGGTTATTACAGTGCAAATAAATGCTTACAATTTGAAGCATGGAAACTTTATTATCAGTCAGTGTTAAACAACAGCTGCATGACTCAACTCTTTACCTTCTTGTTAATGTGAAGTGACCCTTTAACGTGGGGAGAAATGTGTGCGACGAACAGCTGGAACAAGGAATCGTCTGGCAGAGAAGCTAGTCATCGATAGATAACGAGAGAGGAGGCCAGATAACGAGGTGAGTCCCAGAGGAAGCCTCCTATCACAGGAAGCTCCGAAGATCCTCCTCATTTCGGCTCCACTTCCTGTTTCAGCACCGCCAACCAAACGAGATCACACATATACTTACTGTCCTACACAAACATCACATCCTGGTGGGGTTCAGGTCCACATCAAAGTGGATTATAGGGTGGATGAAGCCGGCACTGCAGTGACCGCCGGCAGACGTACCACTTATTATTTCTGACCTCCATGTGTTGACGCCACACATCTAAAAAACTAGAGATTTGTTCATAACAAGCTCACACAGACCATAATAACCCACGAGAGGATGCACCGCTTACAAAAATGGGTTAGCATAACACAAATAACACTCCCAATAACACACACTCCTCCAACAGGCCTGCAGAAACACACCATAATAATCCTGTCATTCAAAACACACCAAAAAAAGGCTGATCTGTTCCACGTCGCAGCAGAGGGTCAGTGAACGCATCACCAAAATTTACATCAGCGCATATAAGAGCAAGAAAAAAACTTCAACAAGCACTTCTATATTATGATTGTATGATGATTTATATCCTCCTGCAGCTTCCCAGTGGCATTTCTTATATGAACGTTCACATTTTAGTGAAATTATGGATCTTTTAGTGTCAAAATACTATTTATAACTCTGCTACATGTCTGGTATATATAGCCATTGTAGTCATTGTACTAACTACATCCAGTAACCAATGTGGTGGTCGGCATGCTCCCAGTTTGGACAAGCACCAGGAAGCTAAGCTACGTCCTACTGCGGCCGCTATGTTAGTTCAGATCAAGAAGTCACATAATAACACAAAGATATTAACCAATCGATGCAGCGACAGACCAGCAACTCCCTGAGAGGAGAGCTTAAATTAACTCTTTAGTGAATGGAGTCTGGTGAGAGGAGAGCTTAAATTACAGCTTTAGTGAATGGAGTCTGGTGAGAGGAGAGCTTAAATTATAGCTTTAGTGAATGGAGTCTGGTGAGAGGAGAGGAGAGCTTAAATTAACTCTTTAGTGAATGGAGTCTGGTGAGAGGAGAGGAGAGCTTAAATTAACTCTTTAGTGAATGGAGTCTGGTGAGAGGAGAGCTTAAATTAACTCTTTAGTGAATGGAGTCTGGTGAGAGGAGAGCTTAAATTAACTCTTTAGTGAATGGAGTCTGGTGAGAGGAGAGCTTAAATTAACTCTTTAGTGAATGGAGTCTGGTGAGAGGAGAGCTTAAATTACAGCTTTAGTGAATGGAGTCTGGTGAGAGGAGAGCTTAAATTAACTCTTTAGTGAATGGAGTCTGGTGAGAGGAGAGGAGAGCTTAAATTAACTCTTTAGTGAATGGAGTCTGGTGAGAGGAGAGCTTAAATTACAGCTTTAGTGAATGGAGTCTGGTGAGAGGAGAGCTTAAATTAAGTCTTTAGTGAATGGAGTCTGGTGAGAGGAGAGTTAAATTACTGCTTTAGTGAATGGAGTCTGGTGAGAGGAGAGCTTAAATTACAGCTTTAGTGAATGGAGTCTGGTGAGAGGAGAGCTTAAATTACAGCTTTAATGAATGGAGTCTGGTGAGAGGAGAGCTTAAATTACAGCTTTAGTGAATGGAGTCTGGTGAGAGGAGAGCCTGCTTTTGGTAGTGTTAAAATGTTCTAATATAATATTCTAGTATATGTACAACCCCACTTCAAAAAAATCCAAATTACGCTAATGGCTAATCAGCTAGTGCTAGCACTGACATTACTGATAACATTATTGATCAGTTGACTTTGACAGACATCATCACAGTTTTGTTTTCAATCTTAATTAATATTAAGTCCTAACATCTGTATCAGACTAATATCACACTGTCAACACTCTGGTGATACATAAATGTTTCTTTAAAGTTGTGTTATGAAACTCTGGAGAGTCAATGTGTGAGCGATGGAGGGAGCAGGAAGAGCAGAAAATTAAAACCATACATCCCATCCTGTAAATAACCGTCCTCCATACAGTGGGTTTTCTTAGGATTTGCTATCGCTACAGTGCGGAGAGGGAAATTAAAGCATGGCCATAAATAGAGAGAGTTCCCAGTGTGTTTTGGATTGAACCGGGTCACTCTGGCCTCAGGGTGAAGGGAAGCCTGATGTGTTTACACTGGCCTCACGCTGCAGACGGTCATTATCAGCGTATAGTCGCCCACGCTGTGTGGATGGCGACGATAATGCCACCTTCAGAAAAACGCTCCCAACAGCCGGTTCATTCATCCCTCCATCACGGAAGAGGCTTACCTGAGTCCAGAGAGGGCTGATTCGGCATCAAAGAGCCGTGAGACGAGAAGACGAAATGGAGGAACAGATGCTACTGATGGAGGGATTTAAAAAGAAAGCGAGGATGAACAGGAAAAAGCGACGAAACCTCAACTCCCTCCAAAATAAAATGTTGACATTGTACGTACCTGCAAACAGGTGCATTGAATACTGACGTTCCTGAATCCCCAGAAAAGTTTCAACCTTTTAGTTTTTTAACTGGATCTGCCGAAACGACCTGTTTTTAAAAAATATTGATTATTTGCAGGATTTCAATAGTTAATCGTGATTAATCACTTTTTTTTTTTTTTAAATTTACATTTCAAATCTTTTGATGATCTCCATCAGTTTTTCAGATCATATCATCAATGACTGATCAATGATACCAGCCAGAGTTGGTCTCTTAGGATTAGGTCTTCATGATGTTGACTGGTCTGCAGTTTTTCAAAATAAAACTTCTTCATTTAGTTTCATCCTCAGGTCTGTGGAGACCTGATCACTGATAAATAGTTGCTTTAGCCTGTTAGCTCATTAGCATCCACATTTCAATTACGTTTCTGATGTCTCAACTGAGCCGTCTGGGAGTTTTTCAAAATAAAACAAACCATTCGGAAGCTGTTGTTCTCCATGACTGCAGCAGGAAGCTGCTAGTAAGGGCGCGTCAAAGAGACAATTTGTTATTTTTTTCTTTTTTAAATTAACACTTTGCTTTTGCTGATTTTATTCTCAATTACATTTCCGAGTTTGAAGCATCGAATACAAACCTGACGTCATTTTTGAGTCAGCTGATCACTAAACACCTGATTCACTGCTGTGTTTATTTCTACTATAATCATCTTTTTCCATTATTTAAATAATTATTTTGTACATTTTCGAACTGCATCCTGTTTAGAAAAAGTCTCTGAGCTGCTGTTTAGTGTAGAGAAAAAAAAAACTAAACATCGAGGCACTCAGGATGTTTGACTCATCTGTTAAACATAAGAAATGAATTTTTTTTTTTTTTAGGGAAGCAGGTTTATAATCCTGAAAAGAAACGATGTGACTGCCATCTTTACCCACAGTTTAATTCTGGACGCTTCAGACCTGCAGTCATGAGAAAATATTAACTTTCTTTCTCCCAGACGCTTCTGTGTGTTTGTTTTCCTGCTGTTTTACTAATGAATACACATTTTTTTGTTCTAAACAGGAGAAAGAAAAGGCAGAACTGCTCCAAATTAAATCACACATCTGATAATAAGCAACAGTTGGAGTATTTTCATGCCAAGAGCTTCTTTTTTTTCCCCCCCTTCTTAGCTTAACTGAATTTTCTCTGACTGAATCATGATTTCGACCCAAAACTTGGATATCTGAGCCTCATGAGTCCAGAACCTCCCAGTGTCGGGGGTTCCTCCATTGAACGCTGCAGATGAAGCACGTAGACCGTCAAGTGATTGAGAAAGACAGTCCAAACATTCGTAGGCCTGCGTCTGCTCGGCCTGGAGGTCGGCTGAGGAGATAAGATAATCTCCCGCTGTGTCCGTCACGCCACAGGAGACACAACAGAAAGTGACCAAGACTCCTCAGTCCTCCCTATCTCCTTCTATCTGCTGGCTGGACCGGCCGTCCTCCACGGGGACGCCCTGATAGCGAAGACCATTACCTCCTGGTGATTTACGAGCGCCTGAAGACGCTCAGAGAGGAGGATGACATGCAGTAAACAAAGCGGGGGTACGGTGGAGACAAAGCAGCAGAAAGGGGGGAAAATGGGGGAGGAGAGAGAAAAAATGTGTATTTCTTAGCC
Source organism: Synanceia verrucosa (assembly GCA_029721515.1). Classification (NCBI taxonomy): domain Eukaryota; kingdom Metazoa; phylum Chordata; class Actinopteri; order Perciformes; family Synanceiidae; genus Synanceia; species Synanceia verrucosa. Next base: position 25,634,765 of record CM056558.1, on the reverse strand, counting down.
TTTCTGTTAGATCAGGGGTTGTAGAAAAAAAAAAGAGAAGGAGGTCGGGGAGGAAGGGGTGGTTGGGGGGGCGTTCCCCTTGGCTCAGGCCTTGATTAACACCAGGCCTCCTGACAGGAAATGACCCGGCCAGCTCATAGCGCCAGGAGAGCTTCCATCTGGTGTCGATGCCGTGGAGGAATTCTCCACCCAGGAGAAGAGTTGCGATGAGCAGGAGAGCATTGTGTCGTCCGTTTGAGGCCGTACGATGCATTTTAAATTCCGCTCATGCTAACGTGCGTCCACAGCGTCGACTGCCTGTACGCCTGGTGCATTCAGGGAAATGCAGTTAATTTAATCTGCGCAGTGTTTCACCTTACATGAAGGCTTAGAAAACAAAAACACAACCATGCTGTCAGCATCTAAGAGCAGGAAGAACCAAACGTTTAGCATCAAAACCTCAATGCCCAAAATGTTGGTATTTTATGCAAATGTACGTTCATGCAAACGATAGGTGCGTTGAATGTCAACGTTTCATTTAATCTGCACACAATAAAACAGACCTTCACGATACGATATGTATCGCGATACTTGAGTTAAGATACAATACATTATTGCAATGTTTTTCCACATAGTTAACTGAGAAATCTAAAATGCAGCTTAAAATACAAGCTGTGTATATGTATGTATGTATATTCAGTATGTGTATGTGTGTATATATATATATATATATTCACATATATTTAGAAACATAGACATACGTATATACATATACTAGGGATGTCGAAGTTACTGTGTCAACTCGATTAATCGGCCCCGACTTTTTTGGGAAAAAAAAAAGTTGATATTCAGAAATTAAAAATTGATATTAGACGGAAAAGACGGACGGAAAAGTATCGCAATATCAATATTTTTTTTTTCCCACCCCTACTCCTTGGGTGCTTTGCATAGCAGAAGAAAACATTTAACTTATGTGACAAATAAATAAATGTTGTGGAGATCCGTTGAGGAGGCGAGTCAGTCTGAGTTTAACTAAAAAATGTAAAATTGAAAAAAAGATGGAGGAAGCTGGAGGGGGGGGTGAGCAGCGAGGGGACAGTTTGGGGAGGGGAGCAGGGTCCATGAGGACGGCTCATCTTTCACTGCTGACTGGAATCCTGAACGTAAACAAGCTCTTTCTCAGCAGCAGATAAAAGGCAGATATACAGTAAAAAGCCAGAGGCTCTGAGGGAAAAACAGCAAACTCACTCATGACAGCTTCGTTTCACATCAAAAGAGGCATCTTCCCTGCACAAAACCAGCGGGGCGATCGTGTCGGCCGGACGCCAAAAGCTCGCCGGCTGACCCGAGGCGTGTGCAGGGGCCAGGGGCCGCCGGCTCCACCAGAGTCCCCCTGGACCCCGGGGCCCCGTGTGCGATCCTTTGGATCGGCCTGGTCGGGCGAACGACTACAGCGTCCTCTCTCGTTCTCCCAGCGGAGATATTCGAGTGCTTATGAGGCTTTTATGATGTGCTCTTCCTGTCATAAATAAGAGGCTGAGGAATCCACCGCTGAGCGCCAACACACTCCATAAAACAAACAGAGGTGTAAACTAGACGAGCGAGGCCACGACGCTCTGCACGACACAACGCTTTGATCCTGAGTGATACTACTGCGTGATACAGTACTACTGCATACAGTACTTCACAGTACTACCTACAGCACACTATCTGACAATTTGGGAGGAAAACCACGTCCAAATAATAAATGTGACTCTCTCTTTCCCTTCTGAGTCTGACTGAAAAATGGACTGAACAATATTATTAATGCATTTATTTAAATTGCCTTACTTGCCTTTAAGATGCCTTATATATCTATTTTCACCTTAACACTTAAACAATTTATTGCTGAAAGGAATATTTCATTGTTCAGGAAGCATGTTTTCTTCTTTCACTTTGAATCTTCCCGTCTTGAAGTCGTGTCACAGTTTTTCATTGACTAGTTTCGTCAGTTCTGGTTCTGGTCTTTGGGTTCATTTGGACTTGACATTATTTCGGACCAACCAGACGAACCACAAACACAACACAAGCTGAGTTTGACCATGATTCTTTGTGCTCAGTGAAAAGAGACAAACATATTCTACTGAACTTGAAGAATTCAAAGGTGAAAAGTCTTAATTTATCAGTGAAGTGAGTCTGTTTGGATAAATAAGAGGCTTCAGGGCTGGAGGAGGGACTGTGATTGTGATGCAACTAAAAATATAGAAGGAATAATACAAAAAATGTACAAAAATGTGTACACTGGTGGCGTAACAAAGTAAAGTAAGATGTAATCCATGCTGGGCTAGTTACAAGTTACTTTTAAAAAAGTAATCTCTACTAAATTACTAACTGCTGAAAGTAAATAGCTGCTCTACTAGTTACTCCATCTTTGTTCGTCATGATGAAAGTTCATCAAACAGGAAAAAGAGATGTCTGATTTGTTTTTCTGTCCTCCTGTTATAAAGACTTATTAATTAGTAATGTGATTACCACCGTTAACTTATATTAGTGTAATTTTAGTCCAGTTTCAGTCACTTTATTATCAAAACTTTTTCCTTTTTTTAGTAATGAGATTATATTGAATGTTTCTGTCCATCTATTCCAGCCAAAACCTACAATTTCACTCATTTTAATTAAAATGTAAGATTTCATCTTATCATTATTTGAAGTTGACTGCTTGTTTTAATGAACCCACAATTGATTTGTTTTTCTGTCCTGAAACAACCTGAGTAACTGTAATGTGATTACTTTGCATTACTATGTTACACATGAATGAGAGTTTCAACCTGCCAGAGGACTGATGCTTGTTTCCTCCATGTCGCTGTGCTGCTGCCGTCCTGAGGAGAGGAGGACGGACTGGAGGGAACAAGGGTACAGTATGTAGACTGGGTGGGGGTCTGGACCGTGGGTGGGGGGTCTGGACCGTGGGTGGCCCAGCCATGCCTGTCTGGCCCCGGCCCTTACGAGCTGATGAGCCTGTGCTAATTAAAGCCTGAGCTCCGTGTCATGGGCTTATCTGATGAACGTGAACGCCAGCGGCTGCTTTGTTCACGCTTCAACATGGAGGAGGAAGTGCAGAAAACACCAGCAATTAAAAATAATTGGGGACTAATTTCATAAACACAGTGCAACAGGGGGGACACATATACAGTACATATATAGATATATATTTAATCAGGCGCGATCGTTAGGCTAACTTCTGCTCCACTTCCCTCTGCAGCAGCTTCAGGGCGTCGCAGAGGAAACGAAGGGAAAAGTAAAAGAAAACAAAGAAAGAGAAAAGTTTGAGGAGAGTCGGTGGCCTGAGTTATGTGTGATCCCTTTCATGTCCCTCAACTGGCCCGGGTTGCCGTGCCAACGCAAACAGCGGCGTTGGGGAGGTCCGAGTCCACCGCCGCTCAGCCCCCACCCCCCCCGCTGACAGGACGAATAACAACCCAAATGTTTCTGAGGCAGAAAAGAGAGAGAGAGGACATGAAACCGCTTCAAATCCACGTCTTCCTCTGAAAGTCATCATCCTGAACTCGCTGCATGTCCTCGGTAAGGATGGAGGAAGGTTTGGAGGTTTGAATCACACTACTGGTGGCGTTCCTAGCGCCAAATCACACCGCCGATTCGCCGGCGTTGCCCACGACTGATCCGGCTCTTTCCACATGTGCAGCCGTTTGGTTAAAACTGGTTTTCATGGATAAATACTGCTGACGCCGTTAGTCAGAGCTGAGACGCTCTGTGCGGTCCAGAAAACGCTCTGGTCAACCCGACCTCCACGCCTGCCCTCTGGTGTGAAGCTGCAGGACGAGGCCATTATTTACAGCGTCTATATATTCTAGATCTTTCTAGTTGTCAACAAATCCCCTGAGCTCAGTGACACAGGGAAACAGATCTGTAATTTACTGTAAGGTCAAGGCTCTGAACATCTGAACGAATGAAAAAAATCCTAAAGATGTAGATATTTCACAGAAGTGTTTGGTGATCTGCAGTGGAGGTTTAACGTCATAAATTACAAACACGGCAGGATTAAAATTAGCAGTTATTACAAATTACAACTAGGGATTGAAGTGCTGCTGTTTGGGGTATTTTATGGGATTTAGTGGCAATAAAACAAAACATAGAATCTCTTCCACAGACCTGGACTTTATCTGCACAGCTTTGCTAAATATTTGGTCCTAGAAGCTCGGTGGTGTGAAGACAACTCACTCAAATTCTCAAATTTCACTGAAATGCACGAAAAACTGCAGTGAAAATTTAAAGAAAAGAAAGTTTAAAGAAAATAAGACGTTTTTCTATACGACCAGAGGTACCAGAGTGGCAACTCACTGTCAACCAGGCCTTCATCCTGTACAGTAATGCTGTAATCAATGATTATAATTCATTGTTGATTAATTCCTCCATTAAACAATAAATTGTTTGGTTTATAAAATGGAGAAAAATGTAGATCTTCAAGTGTGTCCAAGATGTTCAGTTTACCATCATAGAGGAAGAAAGAAAGCAGGAAATATTAACATTTAAGAAGATGCAATCAGATAACTTTTTGAAAGAATCCTAAAACCAATTTATCAATTACTGTATCAATAGTTGACAATTAGGGCTTAATTAAGATTAATCAGCTAATTTGCACAACTCTACTTGGACAAACTGCCTAAAATGTGTTGCCAGAGACGTGCTGGCAGGTCATGAAGCAGAACTCCATTCAAAAAATCAAGGAAACTAACAATACAGTCATAACTAACGATCAAACATGCTGATAAATTAAATTAACCATCTTTTCTCAATCTGTCCAAGCTTCTCCTGGAATTCGGCAACCAAATAATCCACCAAAGTGCATCAAAGTATTAATTTGTAATGTGAAATGAACACAGTGTTTATTAGAGCTCATGTGTAAATATTACTCTCAGGCCGCTGAAAAAAACACTTGGAGGTATTAATATGTCAGTGGCACTCAAAGAGTTAAAGATGTCATTTTGACTAAGTAGCTTGCACATACAGGTGGATTAACCATTAGAGAAACATTACAAACATTCTAGGGTGGTGGTAAACACCTGACACTGGGTGGAGGAATTATAAATGTGGATGTGTTCATGGACGCCCGAAGCTGCAACACAGAGTCCACATGGAGCGGAAGAACTTCCTGAAGATGCTCTTTAATTAACCTCCCAGAAGGAGGCAGTTAACGGGTCTCATCCTAAACCTACTTCACCTCTTCTTCTCTTGTGTTTCTATCGTTCCTGAGCTCCGTCGTCACAAAAAGAATTTGTAAAAACATTGTTCTCATGGCGACCAGGTTTCATTCAGTGGTCTGGTTTCCATTTTGAGCCTTTTAATTGGGGGAGAAGGTCACAATCAGTGTTTAGCTGTGGACAGAAAACGGTATTTTTCTGTCTTAAACACACCTGGCACACCACGACGGGGTAATTTCCACTGAAGTGTTTATAACAGAGAGTCAGATTTTTAACATGAGCCACATCTCTTCCTGCCAAGAGGCCCCTCCAGTCCAAGCTGGACTCAGCCAAGTAGAACAGGAAGAGAGAGAGGCTTTACATAGATCCACCAACCCGACACCGTCACTATAGGAGCGACATGAAAACCAGCAGCAGTGCTTTATTTCAGGGTGTGTGTGAAAAAGGTACGGCCAAAACTAAAAGTAGCTCTAATTATGAAGCATGTGGTGGAGGAGGAGGCTCAAGGTTAAACACTCCATCAGTCTGGGTGGAGCAGCTGGCTGTGGGTGGAGGTGGATGCTTCGTTCAGCTGGAGGCCTGGATGGTGCTGATACCAGCTGAGCTAAACCAGCTAAACTAAACCAGCTCAGCTAAACCAGCTAATTTTCTTCTATTTATATTATTGTGTTCTGTCAATGTCTCCGCTGTGACATTAATAAAGGTTTATCTTACTCATCCAATAGGCCTCATTCTGAATGGAGCATTCCCAGATTAAGACGTGTGATGTGCAGATAATATTCAGGTTTTAGGAGCATTCAATGGACACATTTTTAATGGAAGTTTCCCTGTTTACGTCCAACTCTGTAGGTTGAACAGTTGACAGTTTGCAGACATGGATGCCTGAAAGAAAATCCTACATTTCTGGCCAGAAGGAGAAACACACCTACTATTAACATTTTGGTGTGGGAGCCATTTGGTTATTGTTGGCCTGTCAAATTATTCTGTGAAAATGTTGCAGTTTTGTTTCAGACATGAGGTGGAGGTCATTGGATGCACCAGATGCATATATAAGGACAAAGAAAACAAAAAAATAAACGATAATATGTTTATTGTCTCTGAAAACAACTTGGACTGACCATCTAAAAGAAGAATACTATGGAAAAACCAGACCAAAGGGGAAAATTTCCAAGATGCAAAACAGGTTTTGGATATGCAAAAATATCACAGCGATTAATCGTAGTTTGCATGACTGCATGTAAACGTTAATGTTCAGCTTAGTAGGACTTTTTTAAAACATAAGGGCAATAAGCTGGAATAGTTTGTGCCTGAAGCGTAGTCAGCGTTGTAACAGAGCAGCTGTAGGTGTTAAAGTGAAGCGTAATTTCTCTCGCACACTTTATCCACAGACGTTCAGACTGTTTGTGTAGCCGCTTGCCAAACCGACCAGAAAGAGTGAGCATGAAAGAGTGATGCAGGAGGATGGAGGCAGAGGGATGGGGTGCGATAAAGAAAAAAAAAATCCTCCCATTAACATCACAGGAGGCAGACAGAGGAAATAAACTGTTCCCACTCTCCTCCTCTTTCGACCATCAGCACATTTTACAAAAACCTCCTGGAAGCAATCATGAGTTTCACTCACCGGTGAGTTTCTGCAGCAGAGGGCTGAGCTCGGCCTCTCTGCTGATGACGAAGGTGAGCGCTCCTATCAGCTCCCTCTCCAGCTTCTCCAGCTCCTCCTCCTCCTCCTCCTCCTGGGCCTCGTCAGCCAGGGAGTACAGGTAAACCAGCAGGAGGATCAGCTCATCTGGACCACACTCGTCCTCCCTGGACCTCGACCCCTCCTCTGCACCACGGGGCTTCATCAAGGGCAGCAGCTGCTTCAGCACAGCGGGGAAGTCCGAGTCTCCGAGAGCCTGAGACACAAAAATACAGAGAAAAACAGGCAGATAGTCAGAAAAAAACATAAATCATAATGAATAATACTAAACCCATCCTGCAAAGTTTGCATGAAATGCATCCAAACCCGAACACATCACACCCTGCACTTATTTATTCTGTTTTTATTATTTGTTGCCTTCTCCTTCTCTACATTTTTAATTTATTTTTTTAACTCTTTTTCTCCACATTCCGCCCCCTGTTACTTATTTATTCTATGATTTGTAAAAGAACGGCAGCTCCACTTGTTAGTACGTCCAAACTGTAAATGGGTTTGCACAAATAAGTGAAAAAAAGGGGGAAAATAAAAACAATAAAAGCACCTTTAGAGACCTGTAAAGATGTTATAAGTCAGATTTTATTATTATTATTGCCCTTCACACAAAATGACCAGAGGCCTGAAAATAATAATAACTGATTAAAGGGGAACTGCACTGATTTTACACGAGAGGGCTCACTTAAAGGAACAGTTCAATGTTTTCACGTCTGTAAGGATCTGTAAAATGAAATTGAAGCACAGACCCCGGTAGCAGAGCATTTATCTTGTTTTATAAGGAAAACTGTAAGAAACCCATATTACCAAAATAGTCATGATAAGGATAAGATTGAACTTTATTAATACCAGAAAAAATTCTGTTGCCAGAGATTGTATAAGGAGGAATAGCCTAACCACAGTCTGATAGTACAACAATAAATGTGCGATATCTAGTAGAATAAGTAAACTACTGGTCCTGTCACAATAATCGATTAATCAATTAATCACACAATAAACGAAAACTAACTCGATCATTTTGCCTGCGTTGATATATCACCGTTTGTTTTCCTCGTCTCTCTCTACCAAAGATGCTGGATGATAGGAGGGCTCACTCTGTGCATCTTTCTCAACACCTGGAGACTTGATTCCATAGAAAATGAACAGAGTGAGCCCTCCTGTCAGTCATAAAGTCTCTTTGATGTTAGCAGGTGAGGAGTAGAGAGCCAGGTAAGGAGGAGAAATTATTAGGAATAAAAAAAAGAGATGATAAAGATAAAGATAAAGCTCCATTGTGGGAACATTTCAGATTCAAACCCAATGATCAAGGTGAGCTTGTTAACACCGAGGAGACAGTGTGTCGTATTTATTCAAAAGTAGTGGCAACTTTCACCACACCTGAAACAACCATCCAGTCCTGTTTTCCAGCTGGGAAAAAAACTGCAGCTCAAGATGCAGAAGATCTTTACGTCCTGAAAGTCACAACTCACTGAGGCGTTTGGTCGACAAAGTAAATACAAAGGAAACAGCACAAAATAATGAGTACTTGGTATTACATTGGAAATATAATGGTTCCCCTTTTTGTCCCCTAAATTCCACTCAAGGACCCTTGGTGGTCCCTGGACCCCACTTTGAAAACCACTGGCTTAGCAAACAGACTAGAAACAGCTAATGAACTCGTTTTATTTTGATTATTTGGTCCAATGTGTCGATTCATCAGCTGTGGAGTACACAGCATGATGCGTATTAACATTAGTCTGCATTCTTATTCAATGACCGTTATAAAACTACTGTTAGTGTGGATGAGAGTGAGCTCATCGTTCCATTCGCTAATTTTACAGCTCTGTGAGCGGCTGAGGTAACGCTGAATTGATTTTAATTCTTTTGTTGGACGTGCACGGACACAAAAAGCCAACATTCGGGGCGATGTTTGAACAGTCCAACAAGCTGCACAGTGAACACTCTCACAACAAGAGTGAGCTCATGGAGCTATAAAACAAGGGCGTGGAGCTAATCTGTCCAAAAAGTGAATGAAAAATAGGGACGAAGGGGGGGAGATGGAGGCAAAGGGGTCACAGAGTGGAGGTTCAAAACTAATCAGGAAAGGAAGATGATAGAATAAAGAGAAGGACTGCTGTTTGTGTCGGGTAGAGCTGTGGATATATTTCATTTTAACGAGGGATTCCTCTGTGAAGAGCTTTGTGGAGCTCTCACCAAACACAAACAGACTCTGGGAACCACAGGCTTTGGACCTTACGGTGGGCCCGATGGGGGGATCCTGTGTCTGACCCAGAAGAAGTTCACTTCGCCGAAGCCAAAGACGCAATTCAATAAGAGACGGCGAGCCAAAGCCACGCAGCTGACGGACCGTCCCTCGTGAAGCGAGGACTTCTGGGAAAATGAGCGTCCCCTCTGGAGACCTACGACCAACACCATCTTGATTTTTGACTTTCGCCATCCTGGTTTTAAACCGTCACCATCTTGAGTTTTGTCAGTCAACATGTTGATTTTTTGTAACCAGAAGTGCCAGGAGAGGGAGGAGCTAAGCAAAATTTACTACACGAAAACAAACATGAATGAGCTTGTGAATTCCTGCCACCACTGATCTCTTTCTATATCTCTGCAGCACGCTTCACCTTCCTGAACCATGTGTGCAAACTGTGCACTTTGTTTATATGTGTGACAGGAAGCATGTGCTGTAACTGGGTCCCTTCAGGAGATCTATAAAAGCTGCTGTCAGCTGCACGACACGGCGCCAGAGCAGGAAATGGAGGTCTTTGGTACAGAACCGACACTGAAGCCGAGTGGGAAGACTGACTAAAGCTCTTTCCAGCTCTGAGGCTGAAAAAAGCTCAACAATGGTCGACTCACAGCGACGGAAAGGTGGCGTACTGTACGGTGCTCTGGGAGCAGAATACAGCATCATTTCCACACAGATCTCATGAGCTTTATTTCATTAGATTCACTGCTGATGTTGAATTTCTAAAACACGAGGTGGAAAAGTGTTGAGCGGTTTGACTTTCTATTTCAGTTTTCACACATTAATGCAAGAACAATCAATCAAATCAGAGCCAATTCACGTTAATCTGACCTGTTCATAAAATACTCCAGACCACATTGCACAAACTTTTTCTGCCCCAGGGATTGTTATAAAAACACTCCCAATGACAGATTGCTTTAAGTCATGTGGCGTTTAAGGTCCACGCTGCACATTTAGGGCCGGGCCTCACAGAATTACTGCAGTAATAACAGGAAGCTAACGTTATTATTACACACCATTAGTGAACACGCTGGTCCTGCTGCCAGGCTCTAATTCCACCATTACACACAGTTAGGAAATAACAATGGCATCGCTCTGTCAAAACAACGCTCATTTTAAGGCTTGCGATTACTCAAATAAAGATGTTCTTATCGTGACAAAATATTTCCCAACGAAAACTTTGGGTAAAAAAAAAAGCACTGAACATAGCTCCTCTTTGTTCCCTGAAAAAGACACAGGAGCCGCTCAGATGCTAAATTTGCCGCTGGATTATTGGTGTAAGACTGAAGCATCTCTGGCTTCTTGCACCAATCATAAAAGCTCTCCCTCTGGTTTGACTCGCTGGGCCAACTGATTGACAGATTACCGTTTGGCAATCCCAACCATCCTGGGGTCCGAGAAGGCTCAATCTCACCCAATCACAGAGCCGGGCCAAACTCCGCCCCGGCCCGAACAGGAAACCAGCTCCAGATGCAGCCCCTGGAGGAAGGTGAGTGTTTCAGATGCAGTGCAACACGCTAACCAGAACCAGGCCTCGCTTGCCTCGCTCACTGCCTGCACAATGAACCTTTTTCTGGGGCCTGAGGGCAGTGGGGGGTGGGGTGGAGGGTGGAGGGTCCTGGAGGTGGGGGTCCTAGTGGGAGCATGAACAAAGTTGCCTATAGGTCAGTTGTTCTAGTCAACCAACGGACAGGAGTCACCTTACACCACACGGCTCGTCGTTACTGTAGCAACTACAGCGAGGAAAACTAATTTGCATTCCGTTGGAGACGCACACATGTGCATCGTTTTGAAAATATGTAATCACGACCAATTTGCATTCACGAATAACAACAAGGCGAGCTGGGAGGGGGTACAGGCAGAAACTCCAAAAACACAAACACATAAATCCTGAAGTCTGACTGTAAACGATGTTGAGAAAAACAAGAGGAGTGTGTGTTTTCTGAGCGGATCTGAGGACGAAAACTGTGTTTATCAAAAAGACGGAAATGTGCCTTAAGTTGAGCAGGAATGGAAACACAGAGTTTATCCCTGCTTGTCTTTTTACAGCCATCATTCTGTCCTGTGTGAAAGGTGAGGAGGACGGATCAGGTGTTTAAAAAGCAGAGCGGAAATGTGACTCTAAACACAAAAGACAGAGCAAATCCTCACACAGGATGAGATACTGAACAGTGACGCTCTATCACTCATAATACATGATCGTTTTTAAAATAGAAAAAGGTTAAGATAAGAAACATACATTTATGTGAGCAAATAAACATCAAATAAAGGAAGAAAAATGAGCTGACAGACATGAAGAAATAAATAAAAACAAAATAATTCTCTGTCGTCTCTTCAGCTCAAACAACAGATCATTTGGTTGATACTGTCACATCATTTTTACTCTGACTTTTCTGAAAGGAGATGACAGATTTAAAACTACAACATCTGCCAGATGTTTCTATAATGTGGATCTTTCTCAGCTTTAAAGTTCTAATCATGAAAATTTCCATGAAATCAAACGCTGGTTTTTATTTTATTCATTATCAGTGTTTGTTCTGCAGTTGACTTAAAATTTATTTATATTTATATTAAATTTTCGATAGGGATTCACAGTGCATGCGGGGTTACTCTTTTTCATTTCTTTATTATTATTATTAATATTATTATTACCAGCCTCACTGGTAATGCGAGCCAAACACTTCCTCCTGCCGCTGCTTCACATTAAAAGCACTGGACTGGTGAAACACATGGGTGCGTGGCTTTTATTGTGAAGCGTCACAGAGAGCACAATGTGTTTGTCACTGTGGTTTTAACTGTCTGAAGTCGTTCGTCAGAAACAATGCAGCGCTTATTTCTGCATTTTTTCACAGTGAATCAGTTTGAACAGAATAAGAGGCAGCAGCTGCAGAGGAGCTCTGCAAGGTGACCGACTGACGTTTGACTGAAAGTTTCTGCAGCAGCAAAGTTTGTTGTTCCCACCTGTAGCTGCAGGTATCAGCACATCAACCAGGAGTGGAATAAGACGACACATCATGCTCACAATCTATCACTTTGTGCTTCTACTGGAACATGTTTTCATGCTTTAATGTCCAAAAACCCCCATCACTCTCCTCATGCTGTCTGTCTGAATACACCTGTGTTCACACTCAGTTTGAAATGCTCCTGTCTCTTTAAGAAAAGCCCAGTCTGCTCTGATTGGCTGGAGAGAAAAATGGCGCACCTTTGCAAAGGTAGTTGTAGCCGTGGATCTAAACTTGTATAAACTTTGACTCCATGCTTGTTTCTAGTCAATGCTGCTCATGGGTGAAAACAAAAAGAAGTCAACTGATCTCTTAAAAATAATAATTAAAAAAAAGCACTTTACAGTCCAAAAAGACTGATCCACAACAGACGACTGACTGATCGATTGATTGGCTGTGATAAAGTGATAGATGGACTGATGGATGGATGGTGACGCCTGGTCCTGTGGGGACTTTTTAAAAACAAAGAGGCCTGAAGGTGCTTCAGCTTTGTTTCTGCTCTGGAGCTTTTATTGTGAAAGAGCGCCGTACAGTCAAAGTGTTTAGAATAAAGGAATTAATGAGCTTTTTTTTTTTGCCACATAGGCTGCAACAGATTATGGCGTAATTTAGCAGATGAGAGTCGCTGTGCAGCCACAAACCCCAGGGCCATGTTCAACCTCCCGCGAGATTCATGAGCGTTCATGAGCGCACAAACATCCCTGTGACGCTGCCAAGGACGGCACATTACAACATTTCAGCCGCTGGAGGCTCCAGCAGGGAAGAAACATCCTGAGGAAAACAGACGCTTTCTATACAAATAAAAAAAACACATGATCTGACTGGATTCAGAGCAACAACAGAAAAAAACAAACATTATTTGACATCCTGCAGCGGCTACGTGGCTGAAAATTTGAATCATCTTGTGACTTTTCTTTTTAATGCAGAAACATGCAGAAAGATTAAAGCTGCATCTGATTCCAGTTTCAGCCTCACACATGGAGAGGAGGGCACGGGGGAGGCTATTTCAAAATAAGAGTTTTGGCTCGACTGGCTGATTGCACATTTTGTAAAAAATGTGCTGTGGCAACTTAACTGTGATCCCTCTTCTGTTTTTCTTTCTGCTTGATTTACGTGAAAGAAAACATGTTTTTTTTATTATTATTTCTATGTTTGCATAAGAGGGAGATAAAGTTTCTGCACATGAGAGGCGCTTCAGTCCAGCTGCAGGGAGGCTCAGACGGTAGGGGGCACTGTTGCACCACGCCGGCTCCAGGGAGGCTTCACCTCAACCACCTCTGGTTCCCTCCAGAAGTCCTGGAGAAGTCTTCAACGGACAGGAAACGGACCGGCGACGAGCTGCTGGGATTGTTGACCTCAGCTGAAGTGACTTCTCGTCACTGAGACGCAGAGTCTGAATAAAACATGGCAGCCCGTGTCACTGGCTGGCCAGCTCGCTGTGATGTGAGTCATGTCTCAGGCACAGCTGGTAAGTGAGTCTGCCACATGTGGAGGAGGCGGGGCTTCCTTTGTGAACCCCACATTAACCCAGAGGTCACGGAGGTCACGGCTAAATGACGACGAGGCAGGCGCTCGCCCTCAGGACTGTGTGTTTATGAGTGTGTTTGTTTAGCGTCAATACAGTCTGCATCATATCTGGAGTGTTGCATCAACCTGTGCTCATCTCCATCATGGGTGCATGCAAACACGCCTCCACACGGCTGCTCTTTCCTAAACATTTAAAAAAAAGTCATTACAGTTACACGAAATGGAAAACAACTCCCTCCGTTTCCAGTTTTTGTACACACACCTGGTCGGACGTGGAGATGGATTAGGCTCAAAATAACGTCCGATAAACAAATCTAAGAAAAGAGCCAACAGGGCTGAGGAGGATGGAGCCAGCTGTTATCAGGGCGGCACTACTGTCGGTCACTGGAGACGTCTTAGTGTGAAAAAGACACACAACATGGACAGAAATCCACTCTGGACAGTGAAATAAAGGCATTCTTGGGCAAAGAATGTGTCATAAACTGAAACAGGCTTAGTCTCCCGATCTGTTTTTTACTGGAAACCCCTTTTCACACAATAAAGAGACAATAAAACAGAGTTAGGAAATAGAAGCCACAGCGAGGGGTCGTTGTGGCGAGCAGAGGAAAACTTTCAAAATAAAGGTTTGGAATGCAAACTCACAAACTACAGTGACTTTAACTCTGAAAATAGCCTCTTCTGTCCATCCTGACGTTGCCAACAGCTTTTTATCCGTTAAAAGATGCTTTTTGAGGAGTTTTTCCTAATTTAATGACAGTTTTCAAGTGTACTCGGGGGACAGAACAACATAACCAATCAATATTCACACCTAAAATTAACCTTTGTGTTCATAGAGATCTGTTGACATGGACTGGAGTGATGGGAGTAAAAAAAGTGATGATGAAGGTGAACAGTTCTAAATACTGTGAGCTGACCATGGCATTTATGATGAAATGTAAAGTAAAGCTCCCATATTGTTGCAAATGTTGGTTCATATTTGTTTTTAGTGTTTCTACTAGAACATGTTTAAATGCATTAACGTTAAAAAAAATGCTCAGTTTCTGAATATGTGAGGATTTCTCTGTGGATTGAAGAGTTTAGATACTTTCACTGCATTAATACAACAACTAAAACCTGATTTATGGGAATAAATCTCAGCTTTTACGATATGGAAAACAAATTATGTGAAGAGGGCAGCCAGAGTAAAGACAAGTCTTCATGGAAAAAAAAAACACCGTAAATACTTTCTTTTCTCTGTGGACTGAGTGTTTTAATACTTTTAAATTAATTATACACCTGCTTTATAATATGTTATATACTCTTACTTTTACACAGGGTTCCCACACATCCTGGAAAACCTGGAAAATTATTGGCCAATTTTCCAGTGGAAAATTAAAATGAGGAAAAAGGTCAAAGATCCCAGAAAGAGTTAAGTTATCCTAGAAAATTATTTATCCTCCCCATGCCTTTTGAACAAATGCAAACGGATTAAAAGTTATTTTTAACTAGAAATATGACTCAAAATGGACAAAAACGCTGGAACAAGGCACTGTCTGTTTTATAAAACGGCTGGCGCTCAGTGAGTTAAGTATAAAACAAAGACGAATAAGAACTTGTGAGTGAGTGGAGCCACTTTGCTGGGTGGCGTTCTGCACACAGCGCTCCTCTGTCACACACATGCTAACGTGACGGCGCTAAGCCTGGTTTCGTGGGAGCACTGAGAGCCCAGTCAGGACACAGAAGGTGAGTGTTACGCTCGTGTTTACCGACGTGTCGACGGCGAAGGGCTGGACACAACAGCTCAGTGATCGTCCTGCAGACTCCACGGCTGCACAATTACACCCAAACTGCATCTGCTGCAGCGCTCTGAACACCAGCAGCTTCTCCTCATGGAGACTCACTTGACCCACATTTCATGATGGATGGAAGCAGGGCTGCATGGAGATGGAGAAATTCTTTCTTTCTTTCTGTGTGAAAAGAAAAATGCTGGCCGGGCTGAAACAGGACAATACAGAGAACATCACGCAGGGTTTCCACTGAGCAAACATTCCCACAGCTCTAAGCCCTCAGCTCAGCTAAAAACACTGTGAGGAGGAGCGACGGCACATCCGTTAATACACACTAACACCTCCCTCCATTATTCTCCCACTTCTTTCCCAGATTTCTTCACTCTTTCCCCTCGCTGCTGCTTCCTCCTCTGCACCAAAAAATGATGAAAAATCAAAACTCGCAGGTGCTGTGACACAAATCAAATGTAATGACGAGTCGGCTGAGGTTTGGTGAGACGAGAGGAGGGCATCTCATGGCCTCAACTACAGCTCCAGCACTTCCTGTCTGCACGGATGATTTCTCTAACAATGAGAGGAGGTCAAGGCTCAGACATCTCACCACTATTTTCATTAATCTACCAATTGTTTTAATAATTGTTCATGTTATATATAAATAAAAACTGAAAATAGCGCAAAAATATCCAAGGTTTCTTGTCTTTGGTCCAGAACTCAAATATATTCACTTTAACATGATATAAAACTGACACATATAATAATATCATGTAAAAACAGAGAACAGAGCCATTTTTGAGAGGTTTAAAAACTGCATTTTCATTTTTAAAACTGCATTCTTTTACTGATTATTTTCTCCATTAATCGATCACTTGTTTGGTCTATAAAGTCTCAGAAAACACAACTACATAGAAAAAGAAAAACATTAAATACCAGTTAATGACTGACATTAAGACAATCATTTTTTCTTGAAAGTTGTGTTTGAATAGGTCAAATTAGGAAAATCGACTGACGCAAACAGACAAAAGTAGTGACATAAACACCGAAATGTGAAATTTGAATGTTTTCTTGATGGTCATGTCAACTGATCTGAGCTACGGCTTGGGTCCATGTTTACTTCCTGTCAGCTGTTTCCAACGTGACCATGTCCTCATCACCTCTGGGTTCCAGCTGTGTGTCGTTTAATAAAGAGGACGGAGTCAGAGGTGACGTGTAACACTCCGAAAAGTAACGGCTGACGTCTGGTCGTAAATCCTCAGACGCCTCCCGACCCTAACCTTCGTACTCGGTGAAAACGTCCCTCTTCCTCGTCGTCTCCCATCGAGTCCGTCCTTCCTGAGCAGATGGTGAACGCATCACTGGTGTCTGGTCTGGACCGCTAAACACCACTAAACATCACCAAACACCGCCGAGACCGTGAGAACCACCGAGACACCAAGTACACAAAGTACACAAAGTACAACACCTAGCTGATGTTATTATGTGACTGACAGCAGAGTGGGGAACTAACTCAGTACATCTACTGAAGTATTTAAGTATAACTCAGGACACTTTATAATGTCCGTCATCCAGAAACGTCAAACTGATTACTTCTAATGCTGTTATATTATCATTAGTTTGTGTAATATGAAATAATTCAGTTCTATATTGCATCATAGCTGATAATATTTACACCCTGATTAGTAAACTAAATAAAGTTTATAGAAGGTTTATAAACTATTTATCAACCATTTATTGAGGTATAAGTATTAATCATCGTTTGTTACTTAATAATAGCATCAAAATGATGTTTATAAGTAGTTTACAAACCAGTTATTGCAAATACTAAGGAAAGTCTTATCTTAAGCAGTAGGTGTTACAAATATCCACCTGTGTATGTGTTTATTCGATCATTAATAAATAGAATATGCAGTTTGATTGGTATATTGCTATTGGTTGATTAATCAACTATCAGAAAATTAGTTCTTTTTCATGAAGAAATGCCAAATATTTCATGGTTTCAGCTTCTCAAATGTGATGATTTTCTGCATTTGCTCGTCTGAAATTACAGCGAACTGAATAATTTGGACAGTTTGGACAAAATAAACAATGAACAAACTGATAAAAATAAAAATACTTTCAATGATGAATTAGGAAATATGTTTGATTATCAAAAAGTCGCTCGACTTCAACCAGTTAAATGCTGCTTAAATATGAAAGTATGAGTCAAACAGTAACAAGAAACAGGGGGCATTTTCTACTTTTGATATTTTTGGTACATTTTTAGTACATCACTTATTATACGGCTACTTCAAGCCACTCATTTGACCAAAAATTGTAAAAATAAATCCATAAATAAACAATAACACAATGTGATTGACCAATAAGAAGAAATAACTGTTGTTTAATTTCACTTTAATGACATGTTGATGTCATACTGTATAAACATATGAGGATTTATTGACTCTTATTAAGGCATAATGAGCAAAACTTCTGCACTAAACTAAACTAAACTAGATGTTTGTAATAGTTTGACCATCTCCACTGATATTAATGTTGGTGGACAAACATTTTTCTCCATAATTTAGTGCGTTAAAGCCTCCAGAGCGACCAAAGAGCTGAGTCAGCACCTGTGGACGTCCCTTTAAATAGAAGATTTAGCTCGTTACAATCAGTCAAGAAAGAAAAAGACACACCACTAAAGTTTGAGCAGAGTCAGCCGCCTGCAGGAACGCAGACTTGCAGAAATAAAATGTGCAGCTTGACGTGTCGGTGAAGTTGTGTTTTCAGACAGGATGTGGCGGCTGGTGCAGAGCGAACGAGGACATGTGAACTTGTGATCCTCACATCCAGATGTTCACACTGCATTTTTAATGTGTCATCTTTGTTTGGGCTCCTAATACCAGCCACAATAAAAAAAAGTGGAAATTAGTAAAAGGCTGGTGACGCTTCCACCATGAACTTGGCCACCCAACGACAGCGTTCATGCACCATTTTAAAATCAAATTTACTACTTTTTAAGATCTTTTTAAGACCTTAACAAATATGATTTAAGACCAAGAAATGTCATAACAATTTCTTTGGTAGAAAATAGTCAATTCATTGGAGGGCCAGACCAATATGGAGTTTTTTTTAGTCTGACGCTGATATCGATATTTAGCAGGAAAAATAATCGGATAACCAATTAATCCCTGATAATAATTCTTTATGATTTTTTTCAGCCCTTTAACACATGCAACAGTGATATAAATTGAAGGCATGACATATCATTTATTTAGTTTTTTTTTTTCTACAACTGCAAACTGCAGTAAATCTCTGAATACTGTGTTTTCCTACTGGCATTAAATGCACCAATTTAAACTCTGCAGCAAATTTACAGTAAATTTAAGACGATTTAAGACCTTAACTCTTTGAGTGGCATTGACCTATTTCGCCGTCGATGTGATTTTTTGGCAGCAGGTCGCCGATCGCGCTCTTACACAGCCTGTGAGTAACATTAGGGGCTTCTGGGAGATGTAGTCAGAGCATAAAGAGACGGTATACACCACAGAGATCAAAACAGGAAGTGGAGACAATCGAGATTAAAGAGCATCTTCAAACTTAACGTATCTCAAGTAGTCAATATCTGTAAAGGACCATCACAACCACAAAAGAGGCAGCGTTTTAAATAACTCAGGACAAGAGGGGGAAAAAAAGATGGAGCGTCAAGGAGCTGGAGCCTCCATCCCTCCTCCCGCTCATAATCAGTGGTTCGGCGTTGCTCGTTTCGGGTTACTTTTATTCCCATTTTTTTCTCCCATCTCCATGAAAACAGCAGCGGCACAAACAGGCCCACATGTGTCTCTGACTGCAGCCAGCTCGAACAATAGAGGACTAAAAAGTGGGCCACATGAGTTCACTGCAGATGAAAAAAGTGAGGTTTTCCCTCAAAACGCAGCCATGGACGGCTGGAAAGGCTTAGCTACGTGCCCACATGTTCGAGTCGACGTACGACACGTCCTGCGTGTTCCTGCCGTCATTGAAACATACATGTTTCTGTGAGCTGCATCCAGCAAAACAATCAGTCCCCATTTGTTGTAATTGTGCGCAACATATCCGGTATTTTGGCAACCGTTCTGACGAATCCATTCATAAATATTTTCATGTGATGTTTGAGCATGTGGCTGCAGCCCTCCTGCCCAAAATCAAGACATAATGAGACACATTTCCACAAAAGTAACAGCAGAAGATAAAAGGGTTGGACTTCAGGACAGAAGACCAATAAAACGGAGGACATGGAGGACGTTTAAGCAGCTCCAGACCCCGACGTCGATCACACTACGAGGGTCCGTTTCATTTCTGGCTCGTCCAAAATGAATCCAAGAACAGCAAGAGGCAACGCTGCCAAACACAGAAGGAGAAGTGCTTTCTCATTCACAGCGCTCCCAACTAACGCAAAAAGCAGCTGAGCTCTAAACCAGACACAGCTAATGTCGTCACAAGTGATGAACATTAGAAACAGGTTCAAAACACTGAGAAGCTGCTGGACACACATGCTATCTGATCAACAGAAAAGGTAACCTGCTGATAAAAACAAACAAAAAACATTTGATGCTTTTACTGCTTCAAAATAAAAGTTCTCAAACAACAAAATGATTGTTATCGTGGAGGATTTATGGGACAAATCGAATTAGCAGAACTAATTATTAGCTGAAATAACGGGGGACTTTTATTGTGAAGAATTACAGGAAATAAATCACAGTTGCTCCCTTCACCGCCAAACACTGAATATCCACTCTGGACGATCGAACTGTGACAAGTAGAAGACAGAAAAATAATCCCCAGCCGTTTTAATGTTAATTAATCATTCAAGTGAGTAAAGCTTTAATGCAAAAACTAAAATATAATATTTTTCTCTCATATCAAAGTTAATATCTGATAACTGATAAAATCACCTTGGAATTGTAAAGTGTGGGACAATTATTTTTAGACCGAACAATTAATTGGGATTAATTAATCTGCAGGTTGCTCTGTAGTAAAAGATCACGTTCAAACATTAAGTGAAATAAAACTTTCCTCCAGAGTTGAGCTCTCTGACTCTTTTCCAAACACGTCACTTCTTATTTATCTGCTAATAACCTGATCACCATCCTCTTCAGCTATGCGGTTACATGTGGAGCTGCGCCCTAGGGACCTATGGGTAATTAATGACAGAGGCCGACTGACCAGGTTTGACCCTCGCTGCTTAGTCGCCATGGCGATCGGCCCGCCTCGTTCCCTTTGGGTGAGCGGGCGGACCGCGGGGTTCAGATGGGTACAATTACAAGCTCCAGCAAAGAGGAGTCCTTGTCCCACCTTAACTCCTCGACCTGAGGCCGTCCCTCCTCCTCCTCATTAATCTGTTTACAGCAGGCAGCAGGGGGCGCTACTGATCTACGGTGGCCCAGTAAGTCAAATCAGTCCATTACAACACAGAGCAGAGGTCTCCTCCCCTTCTGAGGTAGCTCACCGAACTCTTTCACAAACTTGAAAACTAAATGTGTTTGTTGGAAACCTGCTCTTCTTTCATATCCAAATTAGTCGTTGTTTGATCAAACAGTTGTTCTACTGTCAAGCTTGTTGAGTCAGAGGTGAAATGAGATGGACAGTAACCATGACGACTGCAGATGCCAGAAAGAGGCTAAAGATAAAACATCTTCACGAACCAACGACGTAATCTGGAGCGACATTTTTCACCAAAGTCAAGGTGACTTTTCACCTGCAGGTAGCAGTCTATGAGCGGTGTTCACACAACACTTATTCTGTTCGTTTAGGTTGAAATAATCTGTGAGGGTAAACCTAAACAATGCTAAGCTCCTGATCACAGCGTGATGTTAGCGCTGCTTTTGTGGCGCTGAACGCCACACGTTTTTCAGGTCCATGTGCTTCACGTTTCTGCAAAAAAAAAAATTAAACTTGTCATTGACATAACTTTTACTGAACTCCCCACCTTCAGATCACTCACAAAAACCCATTTTAAAATTGCTTTTCTACATGATTTTTTACTGCTTTATTGCTGCCTCATAGCTGTTTTAATCTTCGAGTGTCTTTAGAAAAGCACTTAATAAATAAAAGAAAAATATTATTATTAAATACTAGCAACATTTTACTTTATATATTGCATACTATGATCTGAACTGGCAAATGACATACTGGTGCTGGCAATAATTGTGATATTTTAAAAGAAAATATTATAATAATATTGCGTGATTTTATTGATGGCAGATGTTCGGCCTTGCAGATTTATTCTGTCTCATCAGTTCATCTAGTTATCTTTTCACTACACATTAGTGTAAATGCTCTTTTTGTACAGTTATAGAGTCTAACATTTTTTTCTATAGTATTTTGAGTGTAATTAATTTGCCAAAAAAACCAAACAAGTTAAAGTTTAATATGACTCAAAGCTGTATTATAATTTTCTGTAATAAGAATACTTTTGGCCACGATAATCATAAAGCTGGCTACTTATATTCAGATCATTTCTGATACTTTCCTCATCAGATAATCAGCAGGTCTGTATTTAGTTCAGTTCAACAAGTTTTTAATCAAAAAGGTTCAAACATTTGATGAAATAAAGCTTTCCTTTGGAGTCCTGTCTGCTGTTTGCATTAATTCAACATTCACTATTAAGTCAAAGTTCAGGTTTGTGTTGCACTAGCGTTAGCGCTCACTGATCAGGGACCAGTAACACACTCCTCACCCTCAGCTGATCAATCACAATGAAATCTGTAATCTGGCTCTGAGGGGTCAGCCGGTATCTAAAGAAGGTCCTGGAATGTTTCTCTGTCTCCATTTCAGATCAGACCTACAGACACAAAGACACATGTATCCTCATCCCCCCGCCCTCCGGCCGGAGCTCAGCAGGTAGCGACAAATGACCTGATCGCTAATCTGTCCTGAGGAGGAGCTTTTCTGCAGCGAACACAGAGGCTGTTTGTGACAACAGGAAGTGGAGACACTGTTACTAGAGTAAGCACATTAAAGGACGCATGAATGCATGAATGAATGCACACAGTGGAGAGCACATCTGGCTATAGTGTCTGATGCATCATGCTATTTTGGTGCTTTTTTTTGTTTCCTCGATGCTCCATTACTAGCAGCTTCCTGCTGCAGTCATGACGGAGAACGACAGCAAAACACTTCTGAATAGTTTGTTTTATTTAAAAAAAAAAAAAAACTCTCATGGTTTTATTAAAGTCTGGTAGTTTTTCCTGCTGACAAACAGAAAAAAAACAAAAATATCTCCTCTGTGGTGGATGAAAATGGAAAATGTGTTATTTAAGGAAAAAAATAAATTATATTATATTTTGTAATATTTTTAATTTATTAATATTTACTGTTTGTGTTCTGAAATGCTGCTCAGCGATAATCACACGTAACTTTTGTGCTTTTATTTTGTCTCTTTTACGCACCCTAACTAGCAGCTTCCTGTTTCCTGCTGCAGCAAAATGCTTCTGAATAATGTTTTTTTTTTTCTTTTTTTAAAAAAACAAAAAACTTACAGATGGTTTTATGAATGTCTGGTAGTTTTTTCTGCTGACAAACAGAAAAAAATATCTCCTCTATGGCAGATGAAATGGAAAATATGTTATTTAAGGAACAACACAAGTCAATATTTTTTCGAGTGGATTTGAAAAATATTTATATTTTCTTTGTTAGCTGTTAAGTGTGAGATGCTGCTCAGCCTTAATCATGATAAATGTAACTCGTTATTAGTTTTAATCTTGTGCTTTTATTTTGTCTCTTTTACACGCCCTTACTAGCAGCTTCCTGCTTCCTGCTGCAGTCATGGAGAAGAACGACAGCAATATGCTTCTGAATGGTTGATTTTATTTTGAAAAACTCCCACACCACTCAGTGGAGACATAAAACTCTAATATGCACCTTTTATGTGTAAAATCTGAGCTAGCAGCTACGAGCTAAGCTAATGCTAGTGGGCCTAATCAGGTAGCTAACAGGCTAAAGCTAGTATTTAGCAGTGATCCAGAAGTCTCCAATAGAAAATGAACCAGTCCTGGTTAAAATGAAGCACTCAGATTAATCTAAAGGTATGAGGGAGTCTCCGTCCAGGACACTGGGTCATTGTTGGGTCTCCTCCACCTTCCTCCATCTTCCCCAACGGTCAGCTTTTACTACGGTCGTCCTTGTTAACAATCCCAGGGTGAATGCCGGGCATTGTGGGATTTTTCCCCCGTCTGTGGCGTCTTTTTGGAGCGTGCTCAACTGAGGTCTGACGCCAGGAGGCCAAGTCAGCAGACCACACTGACCTGATTCACCAGCAATGGAGAGCTGCCCTCCCTCCAACCTCCACCTCTGATCAGCTTCCCTACACCACCTCACCCAAACACTGGAAGATGACAAAGCAGCTCTGAAAGTGGAGAGAGCAGCGAGGACGGCCTCCAAGAGGGATCAGACGTTTAATTCAAGTTTGGGTCGAAGCAAGTGTGAGAAAAACGTTTGGCCAGAATCCTGCAGAACCCTCAAAAACACATTCATGATGGAGGGAGGGGAAGAAAAAAAACTCCAGGCCACATGAAAAATCCTCCTGACGTGATGGGTTTAGACTCCACAGTTAAACAATAGAACAGAGGGGGGAAAAAAACAATCCATGCACATATGCAACGAATGAGAAGAAGGTCGCTTTAAGTGGAAGAGAAAATGTTTGTGCATTAAACCCTCAGGAGTCCATCTTACCCCCTCTGCAACTCCACAACTATTAACACTGAAGCAATTCCTCTAAAGTCTCAGCTCAGTGGGCTGAGATATAGATTTAGCAGAAAGATGCTTAGTAGAACATTTAAAATGCAGCACATGCAAATTACTACTGAGGCTAAGAGAGAGAGAGCTGAGGTTTTTAATAGGAGGCAACTTGATCGAGCCTCCTTGTGTTCCACCGTTTTCCACGGGAGACAGATTGAGCGCAATCATCACCGGCAGGACGGCGAGGCGATTAGGGATAACTAATGCAGAGAGCGAAGCGAGCCGAGCACCTATCTGTCTGAGAGAGGAGAGGTAATGATAACAGGAAGTGAGATGAGTTGGTGTTGCCCTCTGGCCGAGCAGCACATCACCTCTGTTAAAAAGGTCCCTCTCTATAAACAGGCCTCTCTCTGCCTGTTAAACAGACAGTACATTAGGCCGAGCTGTGCAGCACAATGTAAACACAGCCGCTGGCTGGGGGTTTAAAGGGGGAGTACAGCTCGAGGTGGAGGCTATTCCTGGGAGTGAACTCCACCACGACTCTGCTCTCCCACTGTAATCCTCTCCAGCTAAACACAGGAAGGAAGAGATAGGTAAATAAGTCAGTCCTCTGATAAACGCTGCTTTCTCCTCCACTGTCAGGAGGCTTGTTGTGCTGCAGAAACACAGCAGAGTTCGTGTTCGTCAGCGACCTCGTTCCAAGAGGAAAGGATGGCGAGGCGGCACCAAACGACGTCATTAAACCCTGACAGTGACCATGTCAAACATACAGTTAACGTACAGTTCTGCATGTTGGCCAGTGCGTCACTAATCTGTGCAGGACGACTCTGAGAAGGAAAAGCTGAACTCTTCATCATTAAACATGATTAATCACATTTTTATTGAACGTTTGAAACTGAATTATTGTTCATTCCCCAATGGTTTTTCTTTTTTTGGATGGATGGATGGATGATGGATGGATCAATGGATGGATGATGAATGGACGAATGGTTGGATGGATGGATGGTTGAATGGATGAATGAGTGGATGAATGGATGAATGGTTGGATGGATGGATGGATGATGAATGGATGGGTGGATGGATGGATGGATGGATGGATGGATGAATGGATGGATGGATGATGGATGGATGGATGGATGAATGGTTGGATGGATGGATGATGGTTGGTTGGATGGATGATGGTTGAATGGATGGAAGGATGGTTGAATGGATGAATGGTTGGATGGATGGATGATGGTTGGTTGGATGGATGATGGATGAATGGATGGATGGATGGTTGAATGGATGAATGGTTGGATGAATGGATGAATGGTTGGATGGATGGATGATGGCTTCTGATTGGATTCAAACTGCAGTTCATTACTTTGAACTCACGTTTATTGACAATAAAGCTTGATGTAATCATAAAAAAGGTTTGTGAGGAGTCTCATTCAGCTCAATATGAAAGATGAAAATGACTAAAATGTGAGTCAGAACTAAAAATCACTTCAGAGCTAAAATAGCTGCTGCAATGAGTGAATGAGTTCAGAGAACCCATAACAGAAACATTAAGGTGAGCATGACGCACTGAGAGGGACGGAGATGCAGACAGGAGTTGATCCTGAACCTCCTGCAGTTCAGCCTGATGGGATCCAGGATGCTCCAGGGTTTAAGGGGGACTTCAGAGTGGAACCACTGGGCCTGGACCAGGGGACGGATGAGGGGACGGACCAGGGGACAGTCCAGATGTGAGCCCGTTAAACAGCAGGGAAGAGGAGAAGGTCAGTGGCTGGACATCTCAGGTCAATGCCCTGGAGTCATTCACACCCTTTTGTTACAAACAATCCCCAGAAAAACACCACCACCCTCCATCAGCAGCAGGGACACAGCAGAGGTGGAGAACAAGGGGAATGTCTGGGATGTGGGGACAGACTCCATACCCTGGGGAAAGGCCAATTACAGGCTTACAGCCCCCTGTCTGTCTGCGGCATGCAGCTCAGATAAGATGAAAGTTCCTCAATATCAACATTTTTCCTTCTGTCGCCGTGAGAAACGATTCAATCCAGATGCTGCACACACATACATGACTGCATGCTAAGTACGCTGAGTCAGCTCTCTGACATATGACAGGCTTTCTGAGCGTGTACAGGTCGGCCTGAGTCCAGGACGGGGGTCAAAGGTCAGAGGGGAGAAGGGGCGAAAGGGTCACGAGTCATTAGGAACTCTGACACTGTATAATGGAATATGAGGGGTCAGCAGGCGCCGACCTGCCTGTACTCACCATAAAAAAGACACCGAACAGACCAGAGGACGGCTGGTCCACAACAAGACTCACAGGGAGCTCTGACGTCAGAAACAGTCAAAAAAGATTATCTATAGAGCACATTTAAAACAACCAGAGAAATGTAAGAAAGAAAACAGAGGAAGAGGAGGAAGAGGAGGGCAGGATGTCTGAGCTAAACTCGTATTAAAGGCCAATGAATGGAGAGCAAAGACTCTGTACTTCTGATGTGAACAGGTGAACTGTTCCACCACTGAAAAGACTCAGGAACATCCAGGTCCATTAAGTTAGGATTAGGATTTAACTGGAATCAGATCACTGCAGACTAGATACACATCAGCATTATTATCAGCAACAGGTCAGCATTTTAATAAAGACAAGCTGATATTTATTAACGGTGAAACGTCCTGCTTGTTATCAGCAAGGTTATTATCGTTAATGATAATAAAACGAACAAAATGACAAAAACTACAGAAAAAAAAACAAACAAAAAAATTAAAAGAAAAACAACTACTGAAACTGTATTTTGTTTTTAAAAAACTAAAAAAAACGTATTGAAATTACAGATAAAATCCCTTTGTTTTCATCTTTGTCAATATTGTATTGATATGAAATTAATTTATTCTTTTTCAATCCTGCACCTGACAAGTCACTCAAAGCATGAAAAACTAAAATGAATAAAAAGTAAACCAAAACTACTAATTAACATCAAACGAAAACCATCAAACAAAAAAATCAAAAGACTAGCAAAGCTGTTTTAACAAGTCATTTCAACTGAATTAGCAAGAAAAAAAAAGTCAACTAAACTACAATTAAAAATCCAAAACGACTATAACCTTGGTTATCGGTCACAATTCTTTTTTTAAAAAAAAAAAAAAAAAAAAAAGATAGCCACATTATCTAAATAGTGTATTTCACAATCCCTAGGGGTCCCACGCGTCCTGGAAAACCTGGAAAACCTTGGAAATGAGTGACCAATTTTCCAGTAATGGAAATCATATGGAAAATGAGAAAAATGGTTACCCTTACAAGGCTAACTCTGGAAAATGATTTATCCTCCTCATGCCTTGTGAGCATGACTTCCATATGTTTTTCATTACTGGAAAACTGATCAAGCTTTCCAGGTTTTCCAGGATTTTTCAGGTTGCGTAGGGAACCTTGTTGATGTGTTCTGGGTTCATTTACACCTGAACTTTCAGGCAATCCCATAAACCAAAACACATTTTAATTCCAATTCAACTTTTAGTTATTTTTTTTTTACCCACTTTTATTCCTTGGTTTTTGACCCAGTATGAGACTTTGCTTCTGTTTTACTACTTTTTTATTTTTAATTTTATTATTTTTATGGTCTTTTATGGTTGTTTATGTACAGCACTTTGTTTTCAGCGGTGGTTGTATATAATAAGTGCTTTATAAATAAAGCATATTGTTGTTTCATGTTATTTATTGTCTATTTTATTGCTGCTAATGTGAAGAGCAGTTAAACTGCCTTTCATTGTTAAGCGACAGCCACAATAAAGATCTATTCCTCTGCTAAATAATGAGCCTGTTTTCTTTGTGGACGTGCAGATTTTTGTCCACTCCTTTAGATTTATGCCAGGGGAGTTGGGCTCATATATATAACTACAGTTATTTCCAGACTGAAACACAAACAGGCAGCAGAGACGGAGATAAGCAGCAGACAGACTGGGACATGCAGCCGGTCTCACTGGGACCACGAACAGTGTTTGCAGAGTCTTGGCCTGCTGATCCCAGAAGAGGAGAGCGACGGGCCGGGGTGATGGAGGTCAGCTCCTCTCTGCTGCACCGCCGCCGTCGCTGTGACAGACTAACGAGCTGCTCGGCTTAACGAGTCGGTCGTGCAGCTGCCGCTCGTCTCCTGTTTGGTGAGGTCTGAGGTGATGGGAAGCTTCAAGCCGGTGGGCCTGTGATGTTCTGGGAAACGGTGAAAGACTGGGTCTGTTCTGGTGCTGAACACCTCCAGCGTAGACCCTCTGTAAGTGTGGCCTGGAGCCGGACCAAGACCCGATCAATCCCACCCATTCAGACCTGGACCAGGGTCTGTGCCAGACGGCCAGGAGCTAGAACAGCAGGGAAGGTGAGGACGATCCCCGTCCATGTGAAGCTCCGCTAGAAGGACTGGAGCTATACCGAGGCCACTGTGCTTTAAAGGAACGTAAAATCTAAATTTAAAAAGCACATTTTGAAGAGCGTTTACGTTAGCATGTTAAAGCGTGGCCTCGTGTGCAAAGAAAGGTTATCAAAGTGGAGGTAAGGGGACCTCAAGGGGTCCTTGAGGGGCAACTAAGGAGACCCCAGCAAAAAGGGGAAAGATTTATTGCAATATAACATTTATTTACTACTTATTGCACGATAATTATTGGTCAGATAATTATCGGCCTTGTATGAGGAAATTAAGACGTCATTCCGATAAGTCCAATATCATAAAAAATACCCTTGATAATATGAAATATATATACCAGCTGTTTTATAAAACAGAAAGTGCCTTGTTCCAGCGTTTTTGTCCATTTTGAGTCATATTTCTAGACCCACAGAATATTTTGTACTATGACTCTGAAAACACTGAATAGCTCAAATGAAAGAAGAGACTCTCTATTTCATCATGAAAATAATGTTTGCTTTTACCTTGTTCCATTCTTGTTTTATCAGAGGTAGAGTAGAGGACACTTTCACCAAAAAAAAAAAAATTACTGTTCATCCCCTAACTGTACTGAGTTAATTGCTGGCTAAAAGAATTTCCTTCAGTATTAATAAAACTCTCTTTCATCTCTCTTTATTATTATTTATTATTTGTTCATGGGTTTCATCCACTTTTCATAATAAAAGTAAAACAATGAAACAACTATTTATAACTGTATAATCTATGAACAAAAGATCTAAATGCAAAAACTCTCCGATAGGCGACATTAGGACAGAATCAAGAAGGGTTCTGTGATTAATTTTGCATCATTTTGCATCCTTCTTGTTAAAAAGTTTGGGAAGTTCATTGGTGGTTTTTTTTCTATGGAGAAACAGTTTGCAGAGGCTTGAACTCCACGGCCTTTTCTCGTCCAGGGTCGGTCTCAGACCGACCAGCCAAAAGGCATTTCACCCACCCGCCGTTTTGAAACGTAATTAACTTTTCTGTCCATGTTGAGTCGAAGCAAAAAACATGGAAATTAAATAAACAGAAGGGGGAGCACAGAGAACTCATTTCCCTTAATTCCTCGATAAAACTGGTTTTGATTGCAAACGGCGACCCTCACATTGACGCTCGAGGCTCTGCTCTGATTTGACTCTGCTCCCTATATTATCCTGATGCTGAATAAAACAAAGGTCTGTTATTAACGTTAGTTTAACGAGAACCAGTCACCTAAAAGCCTGGTAGTTATGAGACTGAATGTGCAGAAAGAGCGGTGAGAAAGGCTGAGATGTCCAGGTGTGGTAGACGAGCAGGGATCAGAGTGGAGTCAGGAGGTAAACACATCCTGGGGCTTTAAGCCCCGTAAGTCGTCTTTTTATTTAATAAAGCAGCGACGGCCCAGCTGACGGTTTATGAGGTTGTTTTTAAATTCCACTTTGGCACGAGGCGCTGCTGCGAGCTGCTTTTACTTCTTTTACTTTTTTAATAAGTTCTTAAATACTCTGTTGTCCTTTTTTTTTTACAGCTTCAGCAATATAAAGTAATGAAAACAGGGAGGTAAAGAAACATCCTGAAATATCAGCTGACCTTTGACCTTTGCTGCAGTCAAACAGCCTCTATAATCTCCAAACATGATGGAAACTTTTTTACTGGATCCCAAAGTTTCCCTACAAACTGACCTTGTTTATGAAACCAGAGGAATCTGCTCTTTTTTTTTAAAAACAACATTCTCGGCGGCCATCTTGCCGACCACAAGCAGCCACTTACCTGCTGAGCATGATAAAATATTTACCTGGAGGGGAAAATAATTACAGAGTTGATTACAAGCTCTGTTTCTCTGCCTCACTCTGCCAGCGTCATGCTGACTGCTCAGATATTATATGTTCTATAAAGAGAGAGAGAGATGTATACCTACAGCACCTCGATAAACCCCCTACCTACCTACCTACCTACCTTCCTACCCTATCTACCAACCTTCCTTTATACCTACCTACCTACCTAACTACCAACCTTCCTTTATACCTACCTACCTTCCTACCCTATCTACCAACCTTCCTTTATACCTACCTACCTACCTACCTATCTACCAACCTTCCTTTATACCTACCTACCTACCTACCTAACTACCAACCTTCCTTTATACCTACCTACCTATCTATCTATCTTCCTCTCATCCTACCTACCTACCTTTCTTCCTATCTTCCTTCCTTCCTCCCTCCCTACCTGTCTTCCTCTCTTCCTACCTACCTACCTTCTTTCTTTCTTTCCTACCTACCTTCCTTCCTTCCTCCCTACCTAACTTCCTTCCTACCTATCTACCTTCCATCCTTCCTTCCTACCTACCTTACTTCCTCTCTACCCACCTACCTACCTGTCTATCTTCTTTCCTATCTACCTATCTTCCTTCCTTTCTTCCTACCTACTGATCTACTGTCCTTCCTACCTACCTACCTACTTCCCTTCCTTCATTCCTATCTACCGACCTTCCTTCCTTCCTTCCTTCCTATCTATCTATCTACGTACCTTGCTTCCTTCCTTCGTACTCATCCTTTTCTTTATATTCTCGGTGTTGTAATTTTTCATTAATCTCTGGCAGAATCATTTCCTTCAGTGTTAATAAAGTTCTATCTCATCCACTCTCCATAATAAAACCTATTAATAACATATGGATGGGACATCCCATCCTCAGTGAATAATAACGATAATAATAATAATGGAGCATCCAGACCTGCAGCAGCAGCCTCTCGAAGGCCAGGCAGGCGTCCCAGCGGGGCAGGGCCGGGTGTCGGAGGGTCTGGGCCGTGGCCAGGACCAGCTGCAGAACCCCACAGTGACTCTCTAGCGCCCCCCGACTGTTCAGGAACAGCTGGGTGTAGGAGCACAGCTGTTCAGGGGTCACACGGCCTGAGAGAGGGCAAGAAGACGCTGTTTTTAACACTAATTCATTCATTCATCATATGATAACCAATCAATATTAGTCATTTATTAATCAATATTTGAGTTGAGGACAAAACAATACACTTTATATGGCTTTTTTCCCATAATTTTCTGATATTTTACAGACAGAATTCATCACCAACAACTTTGATAATCAATGAATTGGTTTGAAAAAAGTAAAAACTCTCGGTTTGCAGTTTCTCACATGTGAACATTTCCTCTTTTATGACAGAAAACTGAATATTTTTCAGACAAAACAGGACATTTGAGGGTGTTTGGACATTTAATCACCATTTTCTGACATTTTATGGACCAAATTCATCACCAACAGGCCTAAATATTAAATTAAATTCCAGTTTCTTAAATGTGAATATTTTCTGGTTCTTGTGCTCCTTCAGCCACTTTCAAATGTTAGTAGATAAGCTGACTAATCGATCACCAAAAATCACCATTTGGAAATCCTTCCAAATGCAAAAACGCAGGTATTTTTTTAGCCTCTCAAAATGTTCTCTGTTTTGATACTATATTAGTATATTTCTCTGTTTTCTATCATGTTAAAGTGAATGTCTTTGGGCTCTGAATCAAGAAAGACATTGGAAGACATCACCCCGGAGATCTAAAATACTGGTTTGTCACTTAATCTGGACAATAATCAGCTGCAGGTCTAATCCCACCATCACAGTGATCTGACTCTTAAAGCGTCTGTGGTGAAGAAATACCATAACAGCCGTTTTAATAACCATCATACCCCCTCAGCTGAGGGCAGAGGGGAATGACTGATACCAGGACAGACCATAATATTAATTTAATGAGCAAAAACTCCACAGGCATGTGAGTGTGCACCAGACAGGAAGCAATATCCTGCATGTGTGCAAGCTTCAGGTGGAGAGCTGCTGTCACATCATATGAGTCAGACGACGTTTACATGCACACTCATTATTCTGAATATTCTGAATATTAGGCCTTATTATTCTGTATGGAGCATTTTCCTATTCAGACATGTGAGATGTGTTGATAGTATTCAGGTTTTAGGAGCATTTTACATCCGGTTTCTTTGCGTCGTAGCCGACAGTTTGCAGAGATACACACCTACTTTAATGAACGGTATGAAGGACTTGGATATCGACAGTTTGGTAGGAATATTGTCTTTCTATAGAATAAATCAGGAGTATGTTATGCATGTAAAAGTGATCCCGCAGCTCTGCTATCATGTCTACATGCAGCAGAGGTGCAGGATCACCGTTAAAAAGCCCCTGAGAGGCTGTTTTATGTGCGACTAATAAGCGTAAATCAGAGGTTTTCTCTGAACATTTATGGAGAGAGACCTTGAGCCCCTCCCACGAAGATCCACTGAGACACAGGAAGAGTCTAGTGAGGGGTTAAGGGTTGTGGGGTGGCCTGGAGGTACGAGGCTCCGGGATGCAGAGGGGCACACATTAACTCCCCATAAAGCCGACTTCTTCATGTTGATGTTGTGAAGCAGCACCAGATGTGGGAGTATTTCCTGTCGGACTACATGGCCAATGTTTTCTTTAGCGGGGCCCAAAACACATGACTGGAGGAGAAGCACTCAGGCAGGACAGACAAATATCCACAATGCTAAATTTAACGAAAGGCTTCGGCTAAAAATGTCTATGCAGGTGACGCATTTCTGCAGGTAAAGGGAAGAACGGAAAACTCAACTTCACAGCAGCTGAAAATAGATTTCTGCAAGTTTTCTCCTCCAAGCTGAAGATAAAGAATCACTATTATTATTATTATTATAATTATTATAATTACTATTAGACCAAAACAAGAGCCAGGACTGTAATTCAGCAGTTGCATGACACAATCTTGGACATATTTCTATTCACATCCTGGTAATTTATCCCACTTCAAATGTATTTTCGTACACAGTTTGCACAAAAATGCATATTTCATGCAGCTATTGATGCAAATCTAATAATGTAGACTAAAAATGTGATATGTGTCATAGCGTACAGACTGAACTGGATATGGAGAAGGAGTACGGGTGCCCATGTGGACAGAAATGAGGAGAGGAAATGGACTTTCTTGCTGAAATGAAAGTGTTTCTGAAGAGCGACCTTCAGTCCAGGACCCTGAAAAGCTCTATTGTGAACTCATCCAGCCCTGAAACGCTGGCAGAGCGGTCGAGGCTCGCCGAGCTCGCTTTGCCAACGATAACTCAGCGCAGAACCAGGAAATACATCCAAAGCAGCCAAGCATAACTCCACCAGAGAATATAAGTGAGGAGGCCAAATATAATCACAGTTTACAGCTGGCGTTAGAAAATGTTCGACGCCGTCAGAGCAGAGAAGTGAAGCCTGTTCTCCATCACACAATCAAACAGGCCTGGCTGAGCTCTTATCTGTGTCGCTGAACCTCCCTGGAAAACAGCTCTGGGATCAGTTCAGGCATCTTGTTGCCAGATGCAAAATGAATCTCAGGGAGACGATCTGTCAGCTGCTCTCAAACTGGCTGTTTGTGCAGGAACAGCAGCGCTGTAGAGGCCTCCAATAAATAAGAGCGAACATGTAAGAAGACACCAGGCTTGAGCCCCCAACTCACTTTTCCATGTCGGCTGTTTTTCATTTAAATCGTGCAGCACGCTGTTTGCCTGTTAGTGTTTTTTCAGGTAGTTCCAACACATTGAAAGCAGAGGTTTGGGATCGAGTTGCATGACTTGAACTGGACTCAAAAAAAAAAATAAAAATAAAAAAGACCTGCAACTTGACTTTTGCCTTTGTAAGACAAGTGAATAGGATAAAAAAAAATTACCTGACATTTTTTTTCTGAAAATGAGGCATGATTTTATTAAATATGTGCTGATTTTATGTGACTGTGAACACTGGGTCAAAATTCTTTTTAATCTTGTCAAAATGATCGAGTCAAAGGGTTTTCACAGAGAGAATATCTCTTTTCATCACTCCATAAATCAGAAAAATACAGTCAACAGCCATAAAAACATCCACTCTCTCCATGTTTTTGGAATCAAATGTTGTATAAATCAGGCTCTGAATGATATGCTCAAAAACCCTCTTGGAAAAACCTTCAGAATGAAGACAGGAATGAAACTGGATAGTCTTAAAAAAAGACTAAACTCCACTTGGACTTGAGTGTTTTGAGTTGAAAACATTTGATACCCAAGGACAAAGATTAAAAAGCATTTTAAAAGCGTACTGAAAGTTATTTTTTTTCCTGTGTAAACTACCGTTAGCTCTATTCATCCTCAGCAAGTCCACACTATATTCCCCTGATCCACTCGACCAGGGGAATATAGCAAAACTTTAGAAGTCAAAATTTAGGATTCAAAACTCAAAACTTCAGGATTAATAACTCAAACGTTTAACACTCAATACTCAAAAGTTTGGGACTCGATACTCAAAAGTTTGGGACTCGATACTCAAAAGTGTGGGACTAAAAGTGTAGGACTCAATACTCAAAACTTTAGGATTTGAAACTCCAAATTTTAGGACTCAATACTCAAAAGTTGAGGACTTAAAACTCAAAATTTAGGACGCCAAACTTAAAAGTTTAGGACTCAAAACTCTGGTTTTTAATGTTGCATTGAAAGTTTAAACTGTGGCCAAATGTTGTGTTTATGTGTTTATGTGTCTGACATAGCGTCCAGTCACCTAGATGATGTGTGCATGACGTCATTTCAAACATTGTGTCTTCTTTCCCCAAAAGGTTTCCAGGTATAAATACATAAATAGACGATAACAGGAGCCTTTCGGCCACATCTTAATGCTCTTCCTGCTGCACTTATTGCAACAGAAGCCATAAAACAAATCACATCTCCAGCTTGACGCCATAAACAGTTTGAGCCGCCGCTCCATTTCAGCCCGATGTGCAGGAGTGGCGGTTGAGGTCCAGACATGATCAAAGTCCTCGGTGATGCAACGGAGGTTGCCGGGGGCCAACGGTGATTTAGTCCCGATACAGGAGACCGACAGGTTCTGGGTCACCTTGAGGCTAAGTGATGTCTGATGTCAGTAAATCTACATGGATGGAGCGGAGGCTTTTACTGATGCACTTTAAAGTCCTGGAGCTTTTATTTGTGGATGCAGGTTGGGGCCCTTTGGGCAGAATATCACAAAGAGTTGTAGTAGTCATGGTGTCACATTCAGGAGATCAAACCACGTTACGATTCACCTGTGAGTCAAATTTTCAGGTTCAAAACTCCTGTGGATGTTGCTTTTTTCACTACATAAATAAGAAAACACTGTCAAAAGCTAAAAAAAACACTATAAATTTCCATCATGCTTGAGGAATAAAAAGTTGGTTAAATCAGAATATGAGTGATATGTGAACAATCATCTGCCGAAACCTTCAGTATACGGAGAGTTTGTGGAGAACTTAAAAGCAAGTAATAGATACCACCATGAAAATTCACCAGTGTGTTTAAATAGGTGAGATTAGGAGAAATCTACAGACACAAACAGACAAAAGTGGTACCATAAACATTTTGGATGTTTTCTTTCCACTGGTCTTGAGAGAAGACGAGTTATGGAGGCAAAATAGAACAAAAAACAAAAACTGATCAGCATGAAAAACTACGTTTTTTTCTCATTTTAAATCTAAAAGACGCCGGAGCCAAATATTAATACTTAATATTAAACTGTAAAGATGGAACAGTCTCTCTGCTGGTAATGATGAATGCCATCAATTGTGTTTCTGCACCACAGGAAGTCTCACTGCAGTGTCGCATCACTGCACAAACCTGTGAGGCATGCATGTACGCTCACAAATACAGACGAGCAGATGAATGCACTTTTAGCAACGATGAAACCAAAACTTTCTGACTAATTCCCCGCTAAGAGGGAAAACACCCAAGACAAACACTGGACTGGGAGTTTCATTGTCCGCCGGCGCTGTGAGAAACCTGCCGGGTCAGAAATGGATTATTTTCTCGGCCTCTCTCTGGATGATCTTATCCCATTGTGAGATGAAAAGAAGCCAAGTTGAGTCCAGTGTGAGAACGAGTGGACCTGAGGATCGACAACACCGCTGATCTGCATGTGAGGATGTGTTTGGGAGGGAAACTGTGCTGTGAGTGGGAGCAGTTAGCATTAGCGCTGAGCGTCGTTGTGTTCCTGAGGTTTAGCTGGATGGGAACCGTGCAGGGGGGTCGCTGCCCAGAGCTCAGGGGGGTTCATGGGGTCTGGTTCTGGGCCAGCAGGGGTATAAAGGTTCAGTGTATGAGGAGTCGACAGTGCCCCCTTCTCTGAGCAGCTGATCTCTTATTCTAATTGTCAGGAAAAGACAATAAGACTTTAACGCCACATCCTTTCTATTTGCACTGTTTTAGTACATATTTAAAGATTTAGTATTTTAATTTTAGTGTGTATATTTTCTAAATAACCTCTCCTCTGTAGATCTGCTGCTCTTATTTCTGTATTTTTAACATTATGCTGCTGGTTGCTTGAATTTCCCCTCAGGATTAATAAAGCATCCAGCCATCCAAAAAGTTTCTTGGTAAACTTATTAAAATATCTTAGAGACATTAGAGGACATCATCTTGGGCTTTGGGAAACACTGATCCACATTTTCAACCATATTATAGACCAAACAAATAATTGATAAATGAAGAAAATAATCAATAATCGTCAAAGACAGACCAATGAGCTGACAGTTTGCAGCGACGCATGAACCCACCCCCCGAAAAATTTGGTTGAGGGAACACAAACACACCAGAAAATTGTCAATAAAAGGCAAATATATACTATTTTCAAGGGAAATTGATATGTTCTTTAAATATAAAAGACGTGTGCATCTCATTTGCAGTGCAACTTTTCACTTTCTTTCTGTTCTATAGAGTTAAGTCGTCTGCAAACAGAGAAAATAAAGGAGCTGGAAACATCGATACAGAACAGAGGCTTCGTTTGTCGGCTCACATCCTAACGAATCGAAGAAGCTCTTTGAAACGTCATCGAAGAACCGCTGACAGTGACAAAAGAAGTTATTAGGAGTTAACTCATTGCTTCAAGCAGCTCTCTATCATTTTGTCAAATTATCCCTCAGAGGGGGGAAAAACAAAAAAATCCATCGTCCAGATTTAGAGGCTCTGCTGCTGATTAGAAAACAAATGTGTGAAATGAAACCTGCATGTGTATGCAATGTGTGTGTGTGTGTGTGTGTGTGTGTGTGTGTGTGTGTGTGTGTGTGTGTGTGTGTGTGTGACCTCCAACACACTGCAACCTGCTTGTTACCAAAGACGAGACCTTCTCTACCTCACAGATTACAGGCGCTGAGGGACCCACGGCCCCTCCATGATAACCGCCTCCATCCCTGCCAGATGCTAACCTGCACATTAGCGCAGCGTGCGTGTGTGTGTGTGTGTGTGTGTGTGTGTGTGTGTGTGTGTGTGTGTGTGTGTGTGGTGCATCCATCACCTATGTGAGTCACAGGGCAGCACAAAGGTGAGCGTGCACACACACACACACACACACACAGTGTGCAGTACAGTGTGTGTGCACGTAATGGCTTTATTTTAGCGTGCCTGCACATATTTTTATCCCTGGCTACAGCCCCCTGCTTCATTAACAAACAACAAAAGTTTTCAGAAGTGTGTGTGTGTGTGTGTGTGTGTGTGTGTGTGTGTGTGTGTAGAGCCAACATGTGGTTCACATTTCCTCTGTGGCCACATGGGCAAACAAACGGCGTAGGGTTGGAGCTCGGTAGGGGGCGCTATGGTTCTGCACGTTTGCCTCCAGGGATGTTTCCCTGTTGTTGTGTTTTTTCTTTTTAAATGTTAAATCTTCCTCACCCATGCTCATCTTGATCGGCAGCTTCTCCTTGCTGGCTGCTTCCACAAGTTGCCGTCGGACCTCCATCACTCCCTCTTTATGTTTGCTGGTCAGCATAGTTTCCCATAGCGACTGAGCTGCAGGTGACCTGGAGGGAGGAGGACAGGCATTTAGTTCAATGACTGGGTTTAAACAGCATATTTCAGTCATAATAAAGTTGCACCACCTCTTTGCACAGTCCATATATTCTATGGTAGATATTTCATTTTTCACATTTGCCTTTAAGCTGCCTTTATTTCAATCTTTGTATTTATTTTACACATTTATTGCTCTGTGCCCACTGTGGACAGCAAAGGCTGTATTTCACTGTGCATTGTGCTGTCAACGTGACAATAAACACTTTGAATATTGAATTATTTGCTGATTTTATTCAGGTTTCAGGAGCATTTTTTAAACATTCAGAATATATTTTCTATCCGTGAGTCGAACACAATCCAACCAGCCGACAGCTTGCATCATGAGATTTTTTGTATCACAACTGTGACCTTTTCAAGATGCTGGATGAAGGAATGAAAGAGGGAGGCTGAGTTCGCCACAGGTGGAATTAATCACAGTCTGGCATTTTATAGAGCAAACAACTAATTTATTAATTAAGAAACTAATCAATAATCTTCGAAGACAAACCAACGAGGTGACAGTTTGCAGAGGAAGGAATAATCAGCTGCATGCAAATATTAGTGGATATTAATTTTCATTCACCATGGAAACAGATTAGTGGAGCTACAATGACTAATTGATAAGTTGTTGACCATTATGATAATCAATTAACTCTTTGAGTGCCATCGACGTAATAACACGTCAAAGTGGTCTTTCGGCAGCAGGTCGCCGATCATGGTCTCCTGCAGCCTGTGAGTAATTTTGGGGCTTCTGGGAGATGTAGTCAGAGCATAAAGAGACGGTATACACCACAGAGATCAAAACAGGAAGTGGAGACGATCGAGATTAGAGAGCAAAACAAACAGAATCTGGAGAAAAAGTGGTGATTTTGGTGAAAGTGTCCTCTACTCTACCTCTGATAAAACAAGAATGGAACAAGATAAAAACAAACATTTTTTTCATGATGAAATAGAGAGTCTTTTCTTTCATTTGAGCTATTCAGTGTTTTTAGAGTCATAGTACAAAATATTCTGTGGGTCTTGAAATATTACTGAAAATGGACAAAAGTGCTGGAACAAGGCTCTTCCTGTTTTATAAAACCGCTGGAACTCAAAGAGTTAAATGTGAATATATGTGAACTGAATATCTTTGAGGACATCTGAGGACATCTTGGACTTTTGGGAAACACCGATCCACTGTTTAATAAACCAAACAACTAAACGACTAACAGGAACAACAATAAAAAAATGAAAACCTTTTGTTTCAGTCCTGCAGTTTCGGTGTGATTTTTGAGAGTAAGAACAATCTGTAAAGTGTTGTTCAGAAGATGCAGGACTCAGAGAATAAACATGGACGTGATTGAGTGCTCGTCTCTGCTGGTCGACTCCCCTGAGGGACGGCTCACAGGAAAAAGCTGAAATTAGCAGAGGGAACATCAGTCTGGATCCACCAACATTCCTCTGGACCGACCGGTGCTGTCCTCACAGCAGTCTGGAGACCCGGCAGGCTCCTTCTGATACCATCTCAGTCCCTCGTCTCATTATCAGCGAGGTTACGAAACACCGCTCTGATGGGAAGACTGAGCGAGACTACGACCATCTGTCACAGCCCAGCAGAGGAAACGTCATCAGCATGGACATAGTTCACGTATGTTCAGTCTGCTTCAGATTTCACTGTGCTGGCTGGATAAAAACTGTAATCTGTGAGTGACCAGAAACTGAGTAAAGAAAGTCTGCAGCTCCTTCACAAATCCACTCTTTTCTTTTCTTTCTAACTGCCATGTGTTTAATATCACATGTAATCTGTTCCAGACCTCAGGGAGGAGGGGGGCTCAGGCTGAGGCCAGCCCGCCATCTTCACACCAGAACCAGACAAAAGACCCGGCGAACACGACTCAAGAGTGTAAAAAAAAAAAAAAAAAAAGAGTGAAAATAAAAAACATGAGAGAATAAACAAGGTTTGCATTTGCAGCCGTCGGTGTCGTTTCTGCAGTGAAATGGTCCCACATACTCGTCATGGTTGAAATACCAAAATTGTGACCGGTATGTATACGTTTACACACAACGTCGTGCATCCATGGGTGTGTTTGTGGGTTCGGAGGGGCCTGAAAAGTGGATGAAATATGGTTCTAATTTGGCTCTGGGGTCCACTCCTCCAGCGCTCAGCTTTCTCTGGGCCGTTCGGTCAGACGAGGCGTGGGGGGTGGTGGGGTTCGAGCTTGGCCGAGGGGTGAGGGGTGAGGTTTATCCTGGCTCCATAAGCAGCCAGGAAGCTTGTTGAGTAACTACTCTACAATGAAGGATGAGATCCAGACTGAAGGGGGCAGCGTTGATCCGGACTGGAGGTCCTGTCGGCTCGCTGGGTCTGGTTTGGTGACTGAACTGAGCATTAAAAAAGGCAGTGGGTGTCTTAAAGAAGAGAGACAGCGATGCTTGTTAGAGTGAAGAAATACAGCCAAGGTCAAGTCATTAACGAGGAGGAAGAGGAGGAAGAGGAGGAAGAGGAGGGGGATTCCTGGAAGAGCGTGATGCTGCAGTAAAGAATGGCTCTAACCGGTCTGACTCAGGCTATCTGAAATTTACTCCCCATCCCTGAGGCCTCCTGAGCACTCGGCCGCTCATACATGACTTTATTTACACTCTGTCTCACTGTTAAGTATTCATGACACCATGAAGAGCTGAGTCATGCTACAACAGAACGCGTGTGATTGATGAAGCCGCAAAACATTAACAGGAATTTATTTTTCCACTCGTTTCTGGTCGGGTTTGTCATTTTAGTCCATAGTAGATTTTTCTCTGAGATCTCACAGAAGAAGATGAAAACTGGGACGACACGGAGGAAACCAGACTTGTTGTATTTAAAGAGAAATTTCCCTCACTGAGGGATTAATTAAGGATTATTTCTTCTTCTTCATTTCATCCTCATGTCTGTGGAGGCTTGATCACTGCTAAATAGTTTTAGCAAGGCATATATTATGTTTGTTGTCTCCACCGAGCTGTCTGGGAGTTTTTCAAAATAAAACTCCAACAGGAAGCACAAAGCTGCCAGTAAGGGAATGTCAAAGAGACATAATAAAAGCACAAGATGAAAACTAAGAAAAAAACTAAGAATGTAGAAAAAACGGTAGCGATTGAGCTATAGGCAGCTAACCATTAGCTTATTGCTAACGTCATTCATTCATTAACCTGTTCTGGACTAGCGCTAGCCCATCACACCCTCATAATTAATTCAGTTTTGTTTTTTGCAACAAAGAAAACAGTTCAGTTCACTCTCTCTCACATGGAAAGTGATGCATGTACAAAACCAAAACTAAATAAAACATAAAGAAAAATCCTCAGACAAACACAAATGTAAAATCTCAGTTGCTGTGGAATAAAAGTGGTTTTTTTTATGCAAATTGTGAAATATGTTGAATAATAAAACACAACGGACTCAGTGTTCAACGATATTTATAGGACGATGGGAAAACACTGACTTGGTGTGCAAAGACTTGAGCAAATGCCCTTATGAAATAACGTCAATTATTTCCCAAAAAATACAGTAAAAACTGTTAGAAACTTTGTTCTTTTGCAGAGCAGGATGGTGAAATGTGTGAGGAAAGAAAGACGTCTCTTCCTGTCCTCATGAGTCCGCACTAGTTTTCCATTTCAAATAAAAGCCAACCGTAGGAGCTCTTTGAAGGGGCGAGCGGCAGGATGTAAAGTGTCACCTTTGGGGGTGTTTTTAACCGTCTAACTGAATAAATCCAGCGCACCTTCGCTTCCCAAATGGAGAGCGAGTTGTGCAGCGAATATCAAATGACAGGAGCAGGAAGACAGAATAGGTTATGTTATCTCAGCCTTGATGGGAACACGGAGTACAAGTTGTTCAGGTGAAAGTAATCTACTTGATTGATGTGGGTTTCTTCTACCGAGGGAGGAAACAGAATTAGGCAGCGGAAGAAACATAGACGCCATGTTTGAAATGGAGCGAGGGGACACAAATCCCTGGATCCTGAGATATGGATCAATCCCTGCTTCTCTTGTAAATAACTACCAAGATCAATAGATATGAACAGTGTTTATCTCTGGTGACCTTTAGGGCAGCGTTGATCAATCACTGTGATAAATTATTAGATGAAAGCAGCCAAAGTGTGTCACTCAAATGGAGAGTTGGGTTTTCCTATTTGAAATTTAGGGAAGACGTTCAACCTTTAGCTCTGTCTGTCTGAGCGAGGGATACAGTTTGAAAAACGACAAAAAGATCCTGCGTTTAGAGACGTCTTTGGAGGTTGTCGTTCTCCACGAAAAACAGTAAAAAAGTGTACATAGAGGGTGTTATGGACAAGGATTTCTACTATGGCAGACTCCATTCGCTAAAGCGGTAATTTAAGCTCTCCTCTCAACAGACTCCATTCGCTAAAGCTGTAATTTAAGCTCTCCTCTCACCAGACTCCATTCACTAACACTGTAATTTAAGCTCTCCTCTCACCAGACTCCATTCGCTAAAGCTGTAATTTAAGCTCTCCTCTCACCAGACTCCATTCGCTAAAGCTGTAATTTAAGCTCTCCTCTCACCAGACTCCATTCGCTAAAGCTGTAATTTAAGCTCTCCTCTCACCAGACTCCATTCGCTAAAGCTGTAATTTAAGCTCTCCTCTCAACAGACTCCATTCGCTAAAGCTGTAATTTAAGCTCTCCTCTCACCAGACTCCATTCGCTAAAGCTGTAATTTAAGCTCTCCTCTCACCAGACTCCATTCACTAAAGCTGTAATTTAAGCTCTCCTCTCACCAGACTCCATTCACTAAAGCTGTAATTTAAGCTCTCCTCTCACCAGACTCCATTCACTAAAGCTGTAATTTAAGCTCTCCTCTCACCAGACTCCATTCGCTAAAGCTGTAATTTAAGCTCTCCTCTCACCAGACTCCATTCGCTAAAGCTGTAATTTAAGCTCTCCTCTCACCAGACTCCATTCGCTAAAGCTGTAATTTAAGCTCTCCTCTCACCAGACTCCATTCGCTAAAGCTGTAATTTAAGCTCTCCTCTCACCAGACTCCATTCACTAAAGCTGTAATTTAAGCTCTCCTCTCACCAGACTCCATTCGCTAAAGCTGTAATTTAAGCTCTCCTCTCACCAGACTCCATTCACTAAAGCTGTAATTTAAGCTCTCCTCTCACCAGACTCCATTCACTGAAGAGTTAATTTAAGCTCTTCTCTCACCAGACTCCATTCACTAAAGCTGTAATTTAAGCTCTCCTCTCACCAGACTCCATTCACTAAAGCAGTAATTTAAGCTCTCCTCTCACCAGACTCCATGCCACTGAAGGATTAATTGTGCAGCACTATTTTTTACAGTGTATATATTTTACAGTGTTTTGGCTGATTCGGACATTCAGCTCCCTGAGGTGGCGCCTTTGGTTAAATTGCCCTCCGACGCCGGCAGAAACAAAATCATTCCAGCTCTCCTGCTCTGCTGCTGAGAAGAAAAATCTCTCTTCTGTTGGAATTCATTTTCCAGGGATGAACATTTATCATCGGCAGCAGGTGTTGAGAGAGGAACATGGAAAGCAGTTAATGTTAGAGTCCAGATACGACGTCTGGCCAGAATCGATATCCTGTATCACAGTGTTCAAACAAACCTTTTTATCCTCAAAACAAACTGCACAGGAACTCATACTACAGTGAAGATGTTTTCAGCCTTTAAATCTAATAAGGATAGTCAAATGAATAAGGACAGGATTTACTCTCAGTGAGGTAAAAACAGGGTTTTCTTCCTCTCCACCATCTTTTCTCATTTTTATTGCTTTTCTTTGTTCACCCTGAACTCCAAAACTCCAAACTGGGACAGAAATAGGTGTTTTCCCTGCTTCCCGGTGGTACAAATGTTGGTAAGACCTGCTGGGCAGATTTAAGGAGATGGCAGCCTCGCGGTGTTTTCTCATGGCAGGGTGCGGTCGCTTTTTATCCCCGCCTGGCTCCGACTCGGAGCACCTTGGCCACCCGTACCGGGTCCTGACCACAGGCGTGCACTCCCACCGCAGGATCAAGGTCGACGGCGGCCAGATGACGGGGGTGCAGGGTTCAGTCTGAGACCGACGGAAACTTGCTGCCCTTTGCCAACGGGAGGGGGGTTCGTATGTGCTCCTGAGGATCAGAGAGCGCCGAGCAGCCAAGCACAGCAAATTAGACCGACCGCAAACATACAAAACAAGCCTCCCACTGCCACTTTCACTCAGTACATGTACAGCAAAATGTGCATCATGGCACAAAAGAATGCACAAAAACACAGCGCAGGCAAAAT
Organism: Synanceia verrucosa; assembly: GCA_029721515.1. Taxonomy (NCBI): domain Eukaryota; kingdom Metazoa; phylum Chordata; class Actinopteri; order Perciformes; family Synanceiidae; genus Synanceia; species Synanceia verrucosa. The sequence goes on along the minus strand of CM056558.1, from coordinate 25,590,146 downwards.
GTCCATGTGTGCATTTATATACATAATTACATATATATACCCACATAAAGTAGACTTTCTCTCTAGAACCACAGAGTGAAAGTCAGGTTGTAGGATAAAAGGAAAAACTCACACCAGGTTGTGAAACACAATACGGCAGTTAATTGCAAAGTAAGTGCCAGGAGAGCTAGAATCAACAGCCACCCACAGAATGTTTAAGACATGATGATCTATAAAAATATCCTGGAATTACTGAAGGGAATATCACACTAAAAAAGATCCAAATTAAGTCCACAAATAATATTTAAAAGCCTGAGATGGTCCATACGCGCAAAAAAAAGTGGTCAAAATAGCTCAGCAAATCATATGTGTTTAAAAGTGCAGCGCTTCTTATGTAGACAATGAAAACCACACAGAGACAGCCGGTCTAGTCCCTTTGCACAGTCCACATCATGTGAGGGAAATATTTTAGAAGATGTGTGCTTTTGTATGTAGAATTAGAGGAGGTGTTAATGCTGAGTGGTGCGCCTCTAAAAGCATCATAAACGGTGCACTTGAAGGCGGTTAAATAAAGTGGGAACTCAGCGCCTCGGCAGGTCTTCAGTCTGTGATAAGGCTCGACTGGGCCATCTGCTCAGAGACAGCACAGGCAATAACCCTCCTGCTGGTCACAAACACCACTTTTTACCTTCAGCTACGCTCCTCCGGCCGTCTGTTTGTGTCCGACCGACTGCTGGAAGGTGTAAACAATATCTGAGTCGCTCATCTGTGAGCTAAGAGCTGAGCTGTTTGTCTGGGGAGTCATATTTGATGGAAAGATCTGGAACAGTGATTGCAAACACTGTTTCTAGGAAGGCCTGTCGCAGAAGTACACTGTGTTTACATGTTTACATAAGAATATCACCAATAGTTCACTCCACATGATGCAAGAATAAACAGCAAAGGGTTTCCCGACCATTACAAGACATTTTTGTTTAACAGCAGGTCTATCTGAGTGCAGGTTACCAAATAGTTGAGGATAATATGGATGCTAGCACTAGTTGAGTCAAAGTTAGCTGTGCTAAGTTTGGAAATAACAGAGAGGGCTCTCCCCTCACCAGACTCCATTCACTAAAGCTGTAATTTAAGCTCTCCCCTCACCAGACTCCATTCACTAAAGCTGTAATTTAAGCTCTCCTCTCACCAGACTCCATTCACTAAAGCTGTAATTTAAGCTCTCCTCTCACCAGACTCCATTCACTAAAGTTGTAATTTAAGCTCTCCTCTCACCAGACTCCATTCACTAAAGTTGTAATTTAAGCTCTCCCCTCACCAGACTCCATTCACTAAAGCTGTAATTTAAGCTCTCCTCTCACCAGACTCCATTCACTAAAGCTGTAATTTAAGCTCTCCTCTCACCAGACTCCATTCACTAAAGCTGTAATTTAAGCTCTCCTCTCACCAAACTCCATTCACTAAAGCTGTAATTTAAGCTCTCCTCTCACCAGACTCCATTCACTAAAGCTGTAATTTAAGCTCTCCTCTCACCAGACTCCATTCACTAAAGCTGTAATTTAAGCTCTCCTCTCACCAGACTCCATTCACTAAAGCTGTAATATAAGCTCTCCTCTCACCAGACTCCATTCACTAAAGCTGTAATTTAAGCTCTCCTCTCACCAGACTCCATTCACTAAAGCTGTAATTTAAGCTCTCCTCTCACCAGACTCCATTCACTAAAGCTGTAATTTAAGCTCTCCTCTCACCAGACTCCATTCACTAAAGCTGTAATTTAAGCTCTCCTCTCACCAGACTCCATTCACTAAAGCTGTAATTTAAGCTCTCCTGTCATGGAGTTTCTGGTCTATCACTGCTTTGATTGGTTATTTTCTTTCTGTTATTGTGTGATTTTTTTGATCTGAATCAATATGGCGTCCACAGCGTTACGTTGCTTAGCTTTCTGTTGCTACTTCCTGTCTGCTTCTCCAAACTGGGTGCACACTGATTGCCATCTAAGATACCGGATATAACGTTAACACTCTGACTGTAAGAGAGCATTTTTTCCAAAATGTCAATGTTCGGATCTGAATACATGAAAAACACCAACGAAAAGCAACAGAATGATATAAAAGTTAAAAAAAAAAAAAACAAGAATAACAATAATAATGGACCAATCCATTAACAGCATCCTGAGGGTCCATTATATATCTACTGGTTCTTGAGAATTAAAGGTTCGTTACTCGTTGAAAGGGTGTTCTTGCATTATGATGTTATTATATTATCATTATTATCAGTGACATAGATAATAGGAGAGGGGAAACTTGTTGCTGCAGCCTTGAACAACATGAAACATTAAATTTGACTACAGAGACAACTCAGCTTTTTTGTGCAACCGAGACATTCAGAAATACTGCAGTGCTGGGTGTATATTATAAGGATCTGGTTGATGGGCGCCAGACTGGAGTCCCTGCGTCCCGGGGTCGGTGCAACCTGCCCCTGCTGGGCTCGCATTATCTGCTACAGCACACACTGTCTAAACAGGGCCGACTAGAAAGATCTAAGAGCGGCTGCAGCACCTCCCACCTCGCTCAGAGCGGTCCCTGCTGCCTTCATGAACTCCAGACGCCCTGCATGACAGCTCCAGCCACTAAACTCTTCTTCTGAGTCAAAGTCTTCTCCTCCTGCAACCACATGAAGGAGCAAAGCGGGAGCAGAACACATGATGTCGGACTAATCCCTGCCATGTTCAACAGCCACGCCGCAGGCGCCCAACAAACACGTGCATCTGCACCGCCAAGACCAGAGGCTTCACTGAACCGCTGGCAGCTGAATGTGGTCATGAGCCTCTCAGTGGGGGGTGGGGGGGCTCTGGCTGTTTGTCCAGGTGGGAAAAAGTCTATAAAACTGTTTACTGTGGTTGAGTCTGTGGGCAGTTCAACTTTGGATCCGTTTCCAAGTTTTCATTCTCTAAACCAGCTACAAGTCAACAACAACCACAGACAACATAAACAGACCCATGTGCAATATTACTGTAAGGTTTACAAGTTAATTCTTGCATTATAATATTATAATTTGTTAAGAATACATTTGTAATTAGCCATGTTCACTTTTTTATCTATTTTTATTCACAGCATCTGTATATTCAGGAGTAAATCTATGCTGACTATCTGGCCTTTTAGTTTTTATATACTGTACATTTACCTGAGTTGAGGGTATCCTGGCTTCTGATTGGTTAGTTTGGTCACATGTGAGTCAGAGGCAGGAAGTGAAGAGGTTCTGTTGTAGTCATGAATCTGTATTGTGCACAGGAGCCCTTTAGGACATGCTGTTTGTATACACTTGTTTTATTTTATTGTATATTTTATTCTGTCTTATATTTATGATACTTTTATTTTATTTTATGTTTTCTACTGGGTTCAATTCCCGGCCCGGGGTCTTTCTGCGTGGAGTTTACATGTTCTCCTCATGTCTGTGTGGGTTCTCTCTGGTACTCCGGCTTCCTCCCACCATCCAAAAACATGCATGGGGATTAGGTTAATTGGTTAATTTAAGGTGTGAATGTGAGTGTGAGTGGTTGTCTGTCTCTATGTGTCCTGTGATGAACTGGACACTTGTCCAGGGTGTACCCTGTCTTTCACCCTAAGACAGCTGGGATAGACTCCAGCCCCCCCCGACCCTATGAGAGGATAAGAGGTGGAAAACATATGGATGAATGCATTTTATGTTTTCTTTCATATTGGTCTTATTCCACTGTTGTTGCTCCAAATTAGTAACATGTTCCTTTTGCTATTTTTCAACTTAATTCAGTTTTCTAACTTTTTTCCTGGATTGATTGATTGATTGATTGATTAGGCATCTATCTATCTGTCTTTAACGGGTCATGTTAAAATGAAAATATTTGAAATCACAGCTTGAATCAGACACACTGAACAATCACAACCAATAAAATCTGTTTCAGTGAAAGACTTTGAAGGTGATGATATCAGCTGTGTGTCTATTCAGTAGATAAAACTACATGTATATATAATCTATAAAGGACTTTTATAAAAGACTGTCAGCAGACAGACTCACTGGGTCTGGGCGAGGCAGCCGGGGGCCACGGTACTCTGGGACTGGTGGGTCCGCTGCAGACTGGTGAGCTCCAGCATGTCCACCTGCACGTCCGTCACATGACCAGGTAACGGCTTCAGCACAGTCAGGATCTTCTCCGCCAGGCTGTCGCCATGGTGACCAACAGCTCCTGAGAACCAAAACATCTATTCAGTATGTCGTAGCGGTTGTCACGGTAACACATCAACATCTGTGTTACTACTGGTCACAGATCAGCCTTTGTGCAGGTTTAGCTGAGCTGAATATGTAAAGATCTGCAGACAGGTTACAGAAACATTTGTTTTGTTGCATCTGACACATCAATAAATAAAAGGCCGGTCAAGCCTGAAAACTTGATAACTAAATACTTTGAGCTTCATAACAAATCTTATATTTGTGGTTGGTATATTTCAAAGACTACAAGGTAAAGATTCGGCCAAACTTTATTAATTTTTTGGTTGAATTAAATTTGATTACAGAATAGTACTTTCAGAAAAAGTACAGAGGAAACAATAAATCAGGTGTCATTTTTCATTTTGAGAATAAAGTGTTAGTGCATACTCAAATTTCTACTTTATAGATGCACATGAATGTGTTTTAATGTTAATAAGCATGTTTTTGTTGCCCTGCTTTACTCTGTCTGTAAATCACTTCAGTCAGCTTGTGTTTTACATGAATGACATAAACTGTCTGTACAACTAATGATCTGATTAACCTGTTCATTATTTTCTCCATTAATTGATTAGTTTGATTAATAAAATGTCAGAAAAACATCAATCAGTGTTTCCTAAAGCTCAAGATGACATCCTTAAAATGTCTTGTTTTGCCCTCAATATAAATATATTCAGTTTACTGTCATAAAGGTGGAAAGAAAATCCCATTTAAGAATGGAATTGGAGAATTTGTTTTTTTGTCTTATAATATTACTCAAACCCATTAATCGGTTATTAAAATAGTTACAGATTAATTCAACAGTTGACAACTAATTGATCATTTTCAATTCATTTCTTTATTACACCAGTCAGTCCACTGTTTCAATAATTCTGTCCACTTATTTTAGTCACTTATGTTGTTTATATGATGACTCTTTTTTTCTACTGATGTTCTTGTTTTTATTTTATTTTTTTAACGATGCAAATTTGCCCGTTTGTGGGACCAATAGATTATATCACATTAGATTATCCTCTGTTTGTTGCCATGTGGTCAGACAGAGAGTGTGTTTGAACCTGTGAGGTCCATGGTCCGGTCCATGAAGATGATGGAGGCTCTGTTAGGGGCTGTCTTCCTGCGGCTCTTGGCTGAAGGGAGGCTGGCCAGCTCCCCTGCTATGAGGCGGCTCATGGGGCCCACAGAGAAGCTCTCCTCCCTGGTCCCTGTCGCCTCAAACACCGAATTCAACGCTGAAGCCAGGGATTTGATCTCAAACTGCAGCTCAGTGGGGAGAGAGTTCATGTCGAGGTCAACCAAACTTGCAAACCTCTTTTTCTCAGGTCGTTTCGCATTGATGGCCTCCAGGTCAGGTGGGAGCAGGGGGAACAGGTGAGGGAAGGTGGGCGTGAGGAGGAGCTGCTGTGACACCGGGGCCAAGTCCACCGGGGCGTGCATGACCTCAGCCGTGTAGTTCATGTTCCCCATCCACTCGCACAGCTTCTCCTCAAACTGCTCAAACACGGCTTTGCCCTCCATCTCCGCGGTGACGTTGTTGGCGAACAGGTGCACGGAGTGGGCGACCGTGGTGAAGACGACACAGTACTGGAAGTGACTGAGGGAGATGATGTCTCTGATGATGTCCACCGTCCTGCCCTTCAGTAAAGTACTCACCACGAACACGGCTTTGGGCTCATTCACACCGCAGGCCTCGAAGCTGGAGAACTGCTTCAGGTTTCTGGCTCCAGCCTCCAGTAAGACGGCGGCACCTCCGCACCAGTGCAGAGCTTCTGCGCACTTGTCATCCATGAAAACAACCGCTTTCTTCACCTTCGGCAGCACCACCTTCTGCCACACCTGGACCGGAAACTGCGTGACGTCCTCCGCCGTCAACATTTTCACAAATATCAGCGTTAACTCACCGGAAAACGAGTCAAAGGCGCATCAGAAAGGTCCGCTAAGCTCGCTCCAGCAAAACAAACACACCACGTCTCTTTAAGGTGACGTGGCGGTCGTGCGTCGCAGCATAAATACGTCATCCAAGCGCTGACTCGTTGCTAGGGCAACAACCAGCCTCCAGACTGAGCGTTTCAGTGCTTGTTTCAGTTATGAAACATTTTATTGGTATTAAATTCAATTTAACAGGCATTTCTTTTATTCTTTCATATATTTGTATTTTTTTCTATTTTTATATTTAAATTAGATATATATAGACCTATAACATATAACATGTTATATATCCCTTACTCTATCCATAAAGTGCAAAAATGTGCAGTTTCAATGTACGGTAGTGCAGTGGTATTTTTAAGAATAGTATTCATGATAATAATAATAACATTTTAGATTTTTCACCAACTCATTGCAGCATAAGACATACAGTCAGCAAACAAGTGAACACAGTGGAATAACTGGTTTATTAAAAGACACTATAACCGAGCTGGGAGTATTGGACTAGAATAGAATGTTTTTATTGATCGGCCAGTGGGGTTAGAAGTAAGAAAAACAATAATACAGCAATAATTAAATAATATAATCATTAATAGTAAACGTAAATATCCCCAGTTTGTAATAAAAAAGAAAGTAGTCTTTTAATGGAAAATCAAATTAAATGAAATGCAATATTTAGACTATGAATATGACTTTGTGAAATAAATTATTCATTAGACAAGTTAACAGTTATGTAAACATCAGCCAGTATAGAGGAATAAACACTCACAAAATAATAATAAAAGATCAGCGCTCAGTTGGAGTTGGTCAATAAAATGTGAGCCGGTTTCTGACCAATGAGAGGGCAGGGTTAATTGTCTCCATAGCAACAGTGACACTGAAAGACGCTGGTTAATTAGGCGATAATCTGACGATCCTGGTTCCTGTGCCGTTTATATCGAGTTATTATCATTATTAATTTTAATTCTGATGAATATTTGTTAATATATTGATATGTTCAGTTCATCAGAGGCGGAATCTGAAGACGTTTTTCATGAAGATGACGAGGAAGGAAAACTTTACCAATGTGAGTCCAAACAGGCAAACCGTTGATGCCCGTTGATGTTTTATCATTTTTTATTTCCGTCAAAACTAATCAATATATTGATAAACCAGAGGTGGAGGAAGGGCGGGGTAAAAATGTTGAACTACTCATGTAAAATTAGGCTATTAAAGACGATGTTATTGTTATGATGGCATATAAAGTTAAAGTTTTCATCTGTATTTTATTATAGGGATTTATGAAATGGACAAAACAGGCGACACGCAGCAAACAGTGGAGGCTAAAATCCCACCCAGGTGTGTCATATTGTACAAAAACAGAGTAATTACACACATATTTAAGTACTCATATGAAGTACATGCATATTTTAATTTTCTGCAATTTTAATGCATTGCATGTCAGAGGCCAATATTTTGCTCTTTTACATAAATCTGACAACTTTAGTCATTTGTTTCTCTGCAGTTTTAGATTAATAATACAAAAATCATTAATCAGATTGATCTTTTCAGTTCAATTATTCACGCAGAAAATGGCTTTCCATTCTCTATCTTTGGGTTTTGGACAAACAAGACATTTAAAGACATCACTGGACAGAACAAGGATTATTTTCTGACATTATACAGATCAAACAATTTAACAGATTAATATAAATAATATAAAGACAGTCATGTTTCTGATAAATCAGCAGATTAATTGATAATAAAACAATGCTTACAGCCTTGTAGCAGCTGTCGATAATTGTATTTTATTCATAAATTTAGTTGTGATTGTCCTTTCCCAACAGCTCATTCTCTATCTCAGGTCAGAAATGTGTTTTAATGCCTTGTGTTTGTCTTAGTGTGGCACAGATATTATCTTATAATAATAATAATAATATTCATGTAATATTGTTTTCTGAAGGATCTGAGAAAGCAGACCCTCAGTCTGTAACTGGTTTTGACAGAAGCACTCATTATGATCTGCTCCCTGCATTATTTTGCATTTTTATCACCACACCTGTCAAATAAACTGTTTTGATGTGCAAGTGCATCTTGTTATTATTATTACTGTTGTTGTTATTATTCTCATGGGTGATTTGAAAGCTGGCCCAGATGATGAAGACGGCTGAATGCAGCTGCAGAAAAACCACAGTTTACTTTCCATCTCCTGTCAGAATAATATGGAGTTTTTCAGCCTGTCATTGTGTTTGTTTTGCCTGCTGGGTAAAAACGTTTGTCAGGAAGCCACTTCTGTCAGAACGAGGCTTTGAGACGTTTTCATTGTTGTTGTTTTCCTGCATGTGGACGTATTGTTTGGAATGAGGTTATTAGACGTTAATGTTGTGATGATGATGATGATGATGATGATGTTGTTGCAGCTTTTCTGACTCACCTGTGACTGAGACAATTCATGCTGTCGAGAGTTTAGCTGGTAAGTTGATAATTTAGTCACCTTTTTTAGGACAAAACAACAAGAAACAGTAGGGATGTCTTTATATTTCTGTTATTAAAACCCTGAGAAGCATTCAGAGTGCAAACAGGCACAGCTCATACTGGTTCCTGGTGTTAAAACAAATTTACTCTCAGCCTAATTTCAATGTGGATCTTCAATTAAACAGCAAATTTACTCAATATTTTGTCTTAAAATGTGAATTTTATAAATACTTGCCTGATGAAATAACAAAATTAAATAAAATAGTTATTTATATTTTTTAAAATGTATAAATAAATATATAAATACATTTTTTATATTTTAAATTTATATTATTTCATATTTATTTTTTTCTAATTTTGAGATTTTGAACCACAGAAATTGAAAGGACTTGACCTTTAAAGGAGATGGCGCTAAGCTTGAAGATTCAACATTACATTTACGTTCCTCCACAGTTCTCTATTTAACAAGAACAAACTAAAACTAATAAGTACACGTGTAACAAATAAACCTTTCTGAGGAACAAAAACCAAACTAACACCAGCAGACTCTCTAAAAACTGATTAAAAATTCATTAAAAGTAAAATGAAATGTATTTGACCTGCACATCAGCTCAGTTTTAATGATTTCTTTACACTCAAAAAGGCCTTAAATAATCATAATGATAAAGTCTTTCATGTTGAAGTCCTTGCTGATTGTGAGGTGTGTGTTTTACAGATAAAATGAGATCCGATCACAAAAAGAGAGTGAACAGCGAAGCTTATAGGTGCAGGATCCAAGTGCAGAAGGAAGACAACAAGCCGTGGAGGAGGCCTGGTAGGTCCAGTCTGAAGATGGACTGATGCTCATTCCTCACATCCCTCTGTACACTTCAAGTTTTTATTTTACACTTTGCTTCCAGGAATCAACATGTCAGATTATTTCAACTACAGTTTTGATGAGAGAAGCTGGATCAGCTACTGCAGGAAGCAGGTCGATATTAGAATACTCCACCACGAAGAGGTGAGACAGGATTTAGTCAGTGGTCTGCTTTTTAAACTGGATCTGAGAACCTCATGTAAAAAACCTTACCAAAAAAAACCATGCTGTGTCTGAAACTACGTATATTTCAGTGATTATTGCTTCGCTAGGCAAAATCTTGGCTCCATGTTTACTTCCTGTCAGCTGCTAACAGGAAATAAAGTGGGACACATTAGTGACGGCTTGTTTCAAACGCTCAGTTTGTGAAGATGTGAGGATTTCTCTGTGGATTGAAGAGTTTAGATAACTTTACAGTATTTATACAACAACTGAAACCTGATTTATGAGAATAAAAAAGACTGAAAAGAAAAAGTAGTCATTAGACTGCTGTCAGAGGGTTATTTATGTTGAGGTTTTAGTCGGATATTTCCACTAAAATGTCCCCTCAGGTCGGATTCCCAGCTCATCAACCCCAATAAATAAACAACAAATAATGTCACATTTGGGTCGTACATACAGTACTGTTGATCTGTGTGCAAAATACAGCTTAATGCATCGTTAGCAACTGTTTTTGCAAACAATGGACTGCGAGTGACAGTATTTATGCAGCACTTAAACCTGATTTATGATATTAAAAAAAAAGAAATATAACATTTTACAACATTTAAAGTGGAAGTTTTAGAAGAACAGGTAAAGAATCAAAAGTGAAAGTGCTCATTAGACGGCTGTCAGAGGGTTATTTATGTTGAGGTTTTAGTTGGATATTTCAACCAAAACTATAAAATAAATCCTGTTTATTAAAACTTCTGTCATATTTGGTCATACATACAGCTGATATCTGTGTGCAAAATACAGCTTAATGCATCGTTAGCACTGTTTTTGCATTCCCAGCTTTGATTTCTGTGTGGATTAAGAAGTTCAGATATTCTCACAGTATTTATGATTCAAAAAAGACATGAAAATCTGACTTTTTACAACACGGAGGAGCAGCAGAGGAGGTTTGTGTTGTTGTTGTTGCTCCTCTCAGGTCCAGTGGTGGCGCTCCAGACGTGAGGAGGAAGAGGAGGAGGCTCATTCTTCGTCCAGGTGGGTGACGTTTCCTTTACCTGGCGTCCTCACGTCCTCCTTCCTCCCGGCAGCTGCTCCTCTCTGTGTGTTTGTGCCACAGCAGCTATCAGCCGGCTGCCATCTGTTAGCTCTGATCCTCAGACGGGATCAGCACATTAGGCTTGTACTGGCAAGGGATGGCAAAGTGTCGAGGTAAACAGAGGCTGCTGCTCATCTGGTGAAGGCTGGAGGGAGTTTGACAGAAGGAGTGGACACACACACACAGAGGATTACAGGGGATTTGTCCAAATACCTGATAAACACCGTTCAGTTCACACTTTGAGACTCACACTGTCAGATACAAATTATTTTCACTTTTAACTTTACTTTGGACACACTGCTAGCACTACTGCTAAATGAAAGTTTTATGTTACTTCTACATACTTCTATTTGAACGTCACGCCATAACAGAATACATTACACTATATTTAGCACAGGTGAACCCCGTAGCGACATAAATCTGAATGAACAGCATTTACCACAGCATCACTTCAGCCATCTTGGATTTTGAGGTCGGGGTCGGCGAGGTTCTCCCGACTTGGAGTTGGAAATCCGACTTCAGTGACGTTCCAGGCGAACTTTTGGACTGCAAGAGAATCATAAATAACCATAACTAATAACCATTAAACATGATAAACGTGTCCCAGTTTATTTCCCGTTGGCAGTGGAAGTGAACGACACCAGCCGACAGGAAGTAAACATGGACCCAAGCGGTTGCCTAGCAACGCAACTCCATTGTAGTTGTGTTTCAACAGTTGAGGAAAAAGTATTTCTTCACTGCTGCACTGGCACTCTTACTTCAGTACAACTAGCAGATTGAAGTAGTTTGTACACACTGGAAGGATCGCTGTTCTGAAGGCGGATGACAGAGAGAAAAATGCATAAAACACAGTGACAGAGAAATGAAGTGTCCTCAGTCTTCAGCCTGGTCTGGAGTCTGTGAGCGACTTTAAAGTCTCATCATTCATGTTGATGAGCTGCAGATGTTTGTCATGTTAGTAAAGAGTGTCCAGGCCCAGCATGCATTTGGTGTTTATTTATGGGCCAGGTGCTGAACACACACACACACACACACACACACACACACACACACACTGTGATTTAGCTGAATGGTTTTCAAGGAGGACATTTAATTCAAGACATCCGTCCATCTGCAGAGTTTAACTAATGGATCAGAGCAGAGATCCTCCAGCTTCATGATCATTATTAAATATATCATTCTGATTAAAGAGCTAGCACACACTGGTGGATTAACTATTACAGAAACATTGAAATATCATTTTATAACACCTGACAGAGGGTGGTGGTCGTATAAATCTGTTATCTCTGTGAACTTCATCAGAATATAAAGAGGATGGATGCTCTCCGTCCTCTCAAAGCTGTTAAATCTTTTATTTGGTGTGTGTTTCAAAGCGCCCATCACTTCCCTGTTGTTCTCTGCTGTTGATTAAGTCCTGCTGACAGAAAGAGGTTACCGTCCTGTCCTCAGCGGGGGGGTTTATGGCTGTAAAGGGCTGTTTTGTGAAGGAGATGACCCAGATAAGGAGCTTTAATGCGTTAATGGATCGGCAGCGGTGGGTCGTGGTGAGATTAGGAGCGTTTTTTAAAATGTTATGTAAGATCAGAAGGTGGATGTGAAGCGTGACCTCTCTTTAAGAAACCACCGGGTTTAAATGTCTCTCATGACCTGATCAACAGAGGGAAGAGTGACGTGACCAGAGGACGAGCTGAAGGCCGAGAGCGAAGACGAAGGAGGACTGATGATGAAGGAACTTCTCAGGTAGATTTAGAGTGAACGACCAACCAGGAGAGTGAGTGAAGCTGGTAACACTGCTCCATGTCTGCAGGCGGCTGAGACGAACCTGGACTTCAACTCTCTGTCTGCCAACAGGCCTCCATCACGTAAGTCACCAGGAAACAACAACACACTCATTCATATTATCCCTTAAGACTTAAAGGGTACCTTTGATATTTTTAACTCTTTGAGTGTCAGCCGTTTTATAAAACAGGAAGTGCCTTGTTCCAGTGTTTTAGCCCATTTTGAGTCATATTTCTAGACCCACAGAATATTTTGTACTATGTCTCTGAAAACACTGAATAGCTCAAATGAAAGAAGAGACTCTCTATTTCATCATGAAAAAAAATGTTTGTTTTTACCTTGTTCCATTCTTGTTTTATCAGAGGTAGAGTAGAGGACACTTTCACCAAAATCACCACTTTTTCTCCAGATTCTGTTTGTTTTGCTCTCTAATCTCGATCGTCTCCACTTCCTGTTTTGATCTCTGTGGTGTATACCGTCTCTTTATGCTCTGACTACATCTCCCAGAAGCCCCAACATTACTCACAGGTTGATGCAGAGCGCCCTCTTGACCCTGCTGCCGAAAAAAAGAAAAACGTACATGTTTTGATCGTTATTAGAAGAGCTTGACAGCATTATGGAAAGAATGGAGACGGAGAAATTAAACTTTTGTCTTCTTGTTTACTGTCATGACTTGTTGTTGGAAAACGATGGTGGGAACGTGAGCGAGTTTAAGAGAGGAGCAGCGTTGTTGTTGTTGTGTTGGAGAACAGGACGTGTACAAAGCTTACAGTTATCTGACAGGTTTTCAGTGTCACGGCTGAATAATTAGAGGATTTCCACCATGTGGAGACGCTCAATGAGAAAGAGAAAGGACAGAAAAAAAGCTTTTATTTCTCAGTCGCGTTCTTGGATCTTCACACTCAGAACAGATCAAACAAGAAAAAAAGGTTATATTCATATATAAGTATGAGCATGTGTTTTAGTGTGAATGCACACACCACAAGCATGATTTCAGATCAGTCACTTCGACTCAGTGAAACATGATGCTGAGTTATTTCTGGTCTTTTCTCAGCTGACGCTCTGATTAAGAACAGATGAGTCTTTTGAGATCTGAAGTGGAACGTGGAGATTTCAGGTGGACAGAGGTCCCATCAGAACTCCCAGCATGCATCACGCAGCTGCACAAATGACTAATGGTGATCTGACTGAGTCATAATAAATAAGCGTGTGGAGTTGCAGAGCAGAAGGTGAACAGTATCGTGGCTGCATCTTGAAGGCGTCCTACGGACCAGCGTCAGGTGTCTGGACTCCCATCCAGGTGCTGCCAGTCTCTGGACTTCCTCTCGGTCTTTGTAGTGAATCAGATCCAGGAAGGAAGGCTTCCTGATCTGAAACACACAGCTGAGCTCGTTGCCATATCTTCATCTTCAAAGGATCCAAAATAGATGCGCCCGCCCCCCCGCACGGCCCGGTGAACCCGAGCCAGAGCGCTAAACATCCGACATCCTGCAGCTTCCAGCAGTCGCTGCAGCTTTGAAGTGTGTTTGCGTAGCTTTTACGCAGCACCCTCCTCTGTCTTTAAGTTATAGGCCCGGCCTGCTTTTGTCATGCAAATGTGTACCATGATAAAAATAGCCCCCGGAAAAAAAAAAAAGAAAAAAAAGGTGCTGGGCCAGCATATTGTGGCACCAGAAATGTGCTGAACAGCCGCAGCGAAGAGGATGGGAAGGAGGTTTTCTGTTCTTTAATCTCTGCTGTTTGTTTGTCATTCAGGTCACATTAGATGCCACAGATTTGTGTTTGATAGGTGCAGCTGCTGGGGTGGAGCTGTGTCACTGCAGGCTGCTTCTCCGTCAACTATCAGCAGCCAAGGTGAAGCCGACTGCTGCAGCGAACACTTCCTGCAGGTGGTTAGTGGGTCACTGCCATCAGCTGAGGCCCTGCGAAGCCACCAGACGTCCTCTGATCAGAGTTATTGATGACTTATATGACAAATATTACATGTTCAATTACAGCTTTAGTGAATGGAGTCTGGTGAGAGGAGAGCTTAAATTACAGCTTTAGTGAATGGAGTCTGGTGAGAGGAGAGCTTAAATTACAGCTTTAGTGAATGGAGTCTGGTGAGAGGAGAGCTTAAATTACAGCTTTAGTGAATGGAGTCTGGTGAGAGGAGAGCTTAAATTACAGCTTTAGTGAATGGAGTCTGGTGAGAGGAGAGCTTAAATTATAGCTTTAGTGAATGGAGTCTGGTGAGGGGAGAGCTTAAATTACAGCTTTAGTGAATGGAGTCTGGTGAGAGGAGAGCTTAAATTATAGCTTTAGTGAATGGAGTCTGGTGAGAGGAGAGCTTAAATTATAGCTTTAGTGAATGGAGTCTGGTGAGGGGAGAGCTTAAATTACAGCTTTAGTGAATGGAGTCTGGTGAGGGGAGACCCGCCATAATCCATGCAAAATTTCAGTATTGTTTTTTTTATTGTATCCTTAAAATAGCAATATAATTAAGGCTTCGTCGTCATTTCCAAAACAAATTCAATCAAATCAAAAGTCTGCACCCAGAACTGATTTTAAGATTTGAGTCAGCTTTTGACCCCATGGCCAAAATCTTTAGAGCAGAATAAATCTTCATGATTATTATTATTATTTGACAATGAAATAGAAAAGAATAGAATAGTTTTTTATTTATCAAATGCCACAGCAGCATAGACAAATGACAGTAATATTATATTGTTATGTTGATGTGACCTGTAGAAATAGTCATAAAATAAAAAAGCAGTACAAAAAGGACAGAGAAAGGCAGTTTAGCACCAATGTAACACATCAAACCGACATTAAATATCATGTAGAAATAAGGGATACCATGAGTTAAAAGCTGGATATTGTGTGATATAATGTGAGATGGAATGAAAATGTTCACACAGCAGTAAGCAGTGGGGATGACATTTGAAATATGCCGGTTATTTACCGCTACTTGAAGTGGCTGCGGCAGGATGAATGGCTTATTACAGCGATGACGTGACAAGAAAACCTTCGGCAGCATGTGGCTGAAATATCAGCTCAGATCTCTGCAGCCTGCAGCTCTGTGAGACGTTAGCATGAGAGAGAAAAACCACGCAAGCACAATCTGCAGCAATTAGCCGGCAGCCATTAGCTCTGTCATACGCTGCCAAGCGTGGACCTCCAGCTCCATCAAACACCAGGTAGAAGCAATTACTCACTCACGCTAACGTTGATGCTGTGTGTGTGTGTGTGTGTGTGTGTGCACTTTAAATCCATCCATCTAATACTCTGGCTTGAAGCTACGACCATGAACTTCTGGTTTTGATAAGATAAAACTGTTTCAAACAGCTGCCACATGCATCAGAATGTTAGCAGGACGGGGCAGAAATGCAGCACACTTTTTTATTTTGGTGGCCCGGCAGTGTTTCTACCTCACTGGAAAGATCTGCAGCTCCTTTAAAAACTGAAAGACCCTCTGGACCTCTTGTCTTTGGCCAATCCTCAGCTGGACTTTTTTGTGTGATCTGACCCGGTGGCAGGGATTATAAGCCATAAAACTAGGGGTGTCCTGATACAACTTTTTCACTTCGGATACCAAACTGAGCCTTGAGTACTGGCCGATATCGATTGGTCTGATTCCTTTTTTGTTCCACCAGAGGAAACTGCTTCATGACAAGTTTTGCTCTAAGCTTCAACGTCTTTTTCAGACTTTAACTAAAAACGCTGCCACATGGGCGACATCGCTCCTCCTCTTCCTCTTTGTTAGCACCTTAGCTCAGCTGTTAGCCGTTGTGATCAATGGACTCTGCTGCTGGATAGAAGAGCTGGACTGGAGTCTGGAATGGACTGATGGTCTCAGAGATTTTTTGATATCAGACCGATGTCTAATATCCAAATTGAATCTGGGTCTGGTCCCTGATGGTCTCCTGTTCCTTCACTTTAGTGGCTTTAGTTGTTTCGGTGCAGATCACCCACCGTCGTCTCTTGGTCTGAAACCTTCAGAGTTTCTCTGTCTGAAGTATCAAAGGCCGTTCAGGCGCTCTCCACTCTGTGGGACTCATGTTTGAAAAGAAGGAAGATGTTTTATATTTCACCTCACAAAGCAGAGCGGCTCCAGCGCTCCTTATATATATAGTCATATTCAGACTTCAACGTCCAACAGCTCTTATGATTCTTCCTCCTGTTCCGACCCTTTTTTTGTGCTCTGAACGCTGTTGAAAAGTGCTGTGAGTCGCCCTCATGTTGGGGGTCTGCATGGAAAAAAGAGGGGATGGTATCCAGATGTGAATGTGCCTTCAAAGGAATCGCTCTCTCTCTATATATATATACAGTATCTAGATGTGTGCGTTGGCTGATTGTGCAGCTCGGTCACGTAAAATGTGAGCATCATTACGAGCGGGATCATTAGCCGTGCAGCTCGTCGTGTTTTATTGATGGAGGAGAAGGAAAGTAGGACTCACAACGTTTTGTCGCTCTGACATTTGGAGGCTGATTTTATTTTTCCGTCTCAAAAGGAGCAGCGCCATAAATTATTAGACGATGTCGTTCGTGACGGGGATCATGTTTCTTCTTTTCGAGAGTTTGTGGCGATGCGCTCCTGTTATTTGTTCCACTTTATTCCTGCTTTCACCACACTTAACATGTCCTCCTAATATTTCCCTTTTATTGGATTCGTCTGATTTCTGCTCCAAATCTGTACCCAGGCCAGGTCGCCTCGATGTTATGCTTATAGATTATATACGGAGGGTAATTTAAGCACACAGCATTAAGTGACATCTGAAGGTAAATACCGCAGCATAATCACCTATTGAGCCGCCTCTCTGTTTTACTGCCAACACCTGAACTGTCTTTTGGCCCAAACTGAAGCAGAAATCCAAAACCCAAAATAATGTTGTTAATGTCGACTCCTCCTCGGGCTAACAGAGGAGCCGGCAGAGGACTGGATTTAAACATTTAGGCAAAGAACATCTGGATATGAACTAAACATCTGGTGTGGTGTCCTTTAACTCGGACGGTTTTCCAACACTAACCAAGTCATTTGTTGCCTAAACCTAACTACGGAGTTTCCTGTGAGGACGGAGGTTTAGTTTGAAAGTCTGTAAAGATATACAAGGTTCTCGTGGTAATTAAGGTCTGAAATTGTCTTAAATTTGATGTAAATTTGCTGAAGGTATTACCTTTTCAGATGGTGCATTTAATGCCCATAGGAAAACACTGAATTCATAGATTTACTGCAATTTTTACTGCAAAGAAGTTCACTTCCTTGTTCTTGAAAGTTGTCAAATTAAAGTTGTAGAAAAAAGTTAAGTTATTGCTTCAATTTATATCGCTGTTGCAAGTGTTAAAGGGCTGAAAAAATTTCATTAAAAATATTTTAGGGATTAATCGGTTATCAGATTTTTTTCCTGCTAAATATTGTTATTGGCCTCAAAAACTCCATATCGGTCAGTCCCTACAATAAATTGACTATTTTTTACCAAAGAAATTGTTATGACATTTTTGGGTCTTAAATTATGTTTGTTGAGGTCTTAAAAAGTATTAATTTGACTTTTAAAACGGTGCAGGAGCCCTGCATAGAGTAAACGCAGTTTAACCTTTGACCTCACGGTCGCTTTGGCTAACAGTTAGCTGCAGTGCTCTTTGTCTAATGTGGACACATTATTAATTAGCATAATTAGCATGAGCAAAGCGTACTTTGTTAGCAGCCTCAGGTCCGTCTCCTCTCATGGTCAGACCAGGATCTGAGGGATCCAGGTCTAAATCTGATCACTTCTACCTCTACGGCGTCACAATGAATCTGTCCACTGTCATTCATCACAGTCTTTTTCTTGTCTTTGCAGTGTTCCTGTACCGATCAGGACCTCCTCCTCCCTCCTCTTACGCTCCTCTGGACAGGTGAGTCCACCTCCACAGACCTGCCTCTGGTTCTGGAGGTCTGCAGGTGGGATGGAGACCCAGTCACAAAGAGCAAGAAACAGATTCAGCAAGACAAGTAAAAAAGCATTAGTCAGAGAGCGGACTGGCGCTCATTAATAAAAGGTGCATTAGTGCTGAATAATGGCTGCTGCTGGAAGCACTTTCCTCCACACCAAAGAAGCTCTGCAGCTTTTCGGACCGATGGCCAAATAAGGTAGAAGGCGAGACGGCGACCTCGTTTGTGGCTGTTTATCAGTATCCAGGCATCCCTGTACTCCTTTCCTCCCACATCTCTTCTCTAACTTACACTCAGACCTCGTTCTCCAGCTCGTTCGTGTTTCTCTTGGACGTTTGTCCGTCTCTCCAGCTTCCTGTCCCTGAACTCACTCTGTCCTAAAGGATGCTTTCCCCAATCTGCCAAATCCTCCCATCCTTCAGGGGCCGACTGTTCCTGTGAACTCTGCCAGCCGACTCCTCAAATCATTTCCTTTTCACTCACATGTGCAGAGCGTCTATCGGCGGCTCGCTCTTTCCCTCAGGGATGTTGGGAGCAGCAGGTATCCCTGGCCTCAGTGATGAGCCTTCATGCTGCTGCTGCTGCCTCACATTCAGGCTCCAAAAAGAAAGACGGAGCGTCTTTAATCACCTCTGCTCTACCTGGATCTGACACAGGAAGTGCTGAGCGATGATAGCTGGAGACGATTCGAGGTAGTTTAGAAAACTATGTTTGGACCTGTTAGGATGGATCAGTTATGTACAGCTGTTGGAAAGTGCCTCAGTGTGTGTGATAACAACAGACAAATGTGAAATTATCCCTCTGGAGCTCAGGATTATTTCACATTAAAGACGCCTAAATATAGAAGTGAATGGAATGAAGCCATTTCAGTATTTCAGCTCTTATAAGCAATCATTTCCAAATGTTATCATCCCTGATCCTTTATGAGACTTTAAAGAGGAAAAACACCAGTAATCCGTTTCTATGTTTTTACAATAAAGGATAAATTAAAAACTCTGACGCTCCGTCAGCAGTTCGACAACATAAAACCATCTGCAGCAAAACTAAATTTAAAGAGCGAGAGCAACAAACACAAGGTTTCCTAAACCTGAGCAAGCGTTTCAACTGATAACATGAATCAGCGTTTTTCTGTGACTGAGCCCGAAGGAGAAACATCACGAAGAACTCACTTGTGTTCATGAATCTGGAGATCTGGAGCGCCTCAAACAGTGAAATAAGACGACTCAGCTGATCAGAAAACATGACTCAGCACGTTATCATTCGAATATCAGAGCAGACTGAGGGTGAATCCAGGTATGTTCAGACAGACAGAAATGTGTTTTAGTCTGAGCACAGTGAGTGAAGTCAACAAACAAATCCATCAGAAATAAAGTGTAAACTAGGAAAGGAAAAACAGGAAGTACACAGACACAGGAAGTGAACGCATAAGGTGAGGATGTCAAAATAAAACAGGAAGGGAAGCCCAAACTGATCCAGGGAACGATCAGAAATGATGCGGCATCTTTAAGAAAAAATAAAATAAAATAAAATAAAATACAATTAAAAACAAAATAAAACAAAATAAAAATTAAAAACAAAATAAAATGAAAAATAAAATAAAATAAAAATAAAATAAAATAAAAAACAAAACAAAATAAAATGAAAAAGAAAAGAAAAGAAAAGTAATATAACACATATAACAGCTGGTAGTAGATATAGATATAGACAGATAAAATAGAGCAATATGATTTGTGTTACTGTCATCTCAGATCTACTCTTAACTGTCGACCTTAAGAGGAGCTTTTCGTTTGATTGACGGCCCTCAGTGTTTCTGCTGATGAACCGTTGACGTCCACTTCTTATCCACACGCTCCCTCCTCCATTCACAAACACACACACACCAAACCACAGCTGCTTATTATGGGATTCATGGCTCACACCTGGCTGGATGAGCTCCAGACACACCTGAGGAACCCGGACCTGGATCTTGGATGAGGATCCATCTGGACCACGTGGACCGCCTGGAGACCCAGATCCAAGTCCTCCCTTCAGGGCTGGCGAGCACACGACGCTTTGACGAGCAGAAACAGCTGTGGGTTCGACAGGAAAGAGCTTTGATCACATCGCAGAGCTTTTTTCCACTTTTTCATTCATGTTGATGTTGAATCAAGACTGAACGAAAAGTGCCGAGTCATGTCTGCCAGGAGCAGACGTTTAAAGCAGGGAGGTTGAGAAACGCTACAGCACTTTATTATTATTATTGTTATTATTATTGTTAACGTGAACAGGACGTCACGTAGAGCTCCTGACTGTTTGTTTACTTCCTGTTTTCCTCCTCAGTGGAAACTTTAAAGACCTCGACGATCCTTCAGCTTCAACAAACCATCGTCCATCAGGTACATGAACACCACGAGTTCTGTTCCTACTGTGATATAATCAATATAAACATCACAAATCAATCGAAACAGACACAAAATGTAAAAGTGTTTCTGTAAATAACTGCTTTGAAAAGGTTTATTATTATTATTACGTTATGTTAGTCTTTGATTTCCTTTCTAACCTTAAAAGAGCTTAAATGTGACACTGAGGATTTCTGCAGCCAAACAGCCTTTTCAGTCTTTTACTTTAACATGAATCACTGGAGGTTCTTGACTGTCTCCATCAGGACTGTAACAATATGTGATGTGGGACCTTTTAGACGGATCAGTGTACATTTACAGCCTTTAAAACGTTCATTCTCTTTGTTTTCTTGTAAATAGTCTTGAATTTGCAGTGAATTTATGTCCTAAACATGAAAGAAGAAGCGTTTCCATTCGACATAATATATTAAATATGAGTGACCTGCTCTCGTTCTCAGGTGTGTCCTCTTTAGTCCTAAAGGTCTCCCAAGGACCGGTGGACTCTGCCAGGACCTGGGGACGCCTCAGGGACAGATCCAGGGACAGATCCAGGGACAGATCCAGGGACAGCAGAGGCAGAAGGAGCCAGAGGTCGGTCACTTTGCTCAAGTTTCTCTTCTCTAGATGTCGATGAAGCGTCTGCAGAGCAGCTGCTGGACCTGGACCTGGACCTGGACCTGGACCGGGTTTCCTGGTTCTGGTCCAGACGTGCAGGATGCAACATGTTTGCTTCTGACGCTCACTCACATGTGGACAGAAAGATTTACTGACAGGACTGAAAACTTGAAAGCAGAGAAGACAGACGGAGGAAACGGTTTACAGGTGATGATGGATGATCAAACACATGAGCGCTGGACTCTTCACATTTACACACCATAAACTCCTGTATATGTGCACTCTTATTCCATATCCGCTCACTTTTTAGTTATTTATCCTGAAATCTTCAGGAAACAGATTCAATAAGGTGCTGGAAAGCTTCCTCACATGTGGACATCACAGCATCACTGATCATCCACTGTGGTCATGAAGGGATGGACGTGGTCAGCAGCAGCCTGGACCAGCATGGATCCATGTTTTCACCAAATTCTGACCCAGAAATCAGGACCAATCAGACCAGGAGACACTTTTAGCTTCAGTTTCTTCTCTGATGCCGATCAGTCTGAGAGTTAGTCTTCTACTCCTGTTTTTTGTCCAGTTCCTCCTCGTATTCCTTGGTGAGCGTCTCTGTTTGAGCGTTCTTACTCTGTCCATCATGATGCTGAAGATGTTTCCAGCTCATCATGAATGATCTGGATGTCTGTGTTTGTTTCTTCAGAGAAGGAAGGTATGTTCCTCTGAATGTCCTTAAAGGACGCTGTGATTTCAGACTTTATCGCTTCTCCAGATGTCTGAAGCTCCTTCATATCAGGTCTTCTGGTGCTTCATAATTCAGTTGTTATATCAGTCACTGGAGGTTTAAATGTATTTTTTGGGGTCAGTTTGGTCGAAGCTCCTCTCCTCTTGGATCTACTCCATCAAACTAGAAGTTGTAGCCTTCCTCTCCTGTCTCCTGTTTGTCCTCTGCTTTTTATTCTGATGTATTTTTAGGATGTAAAAAACCTTTTGTATTATAACTCATCTGCTGTGAAGAAATGCAAACTATTGCAAAAGAGTTCAAGACTATTGTGACAGAAATCAAGATTATTGCAAGGCCAGGAGAAATTACTGCCAGCATGTGCAGAAATAGTTTCTGTTGGTGTTGCTGTGGAGCAGCGAGACGAGCTGCAGGCTGGATCAGGGGTTTCAAAGTGAGGTCTGGGGACCAACAGGGGTCCAAAACAACAAAGGGAGTCATTTTTATTCTCTGTAACTCATCCATGAGTAACACAACGACATTTTCCTCGGCACACTCAGTGTTTTCACCGTTTGCCAGACGTCTCTTTAATTAGCATCAACTCAGGCGGCTGCCAGCTAGAATTCACTCTGCTGACCTGCAGGAAAGCATGACGCAGCGTTTTCTCACGAAAACAGGAAAACACGTCGTTTCTGCGAACGTCCGATAGGCTGAGTGGAGACGTGACGCAGCGAGCGTTGTTTAGCGTTAGCTGGTGAAATAATGAGCTGGAAACAGGAGAAAATCTGCTGATATAAATAATTTAATTTTATAAAAAAAATAATATAGAATTATTTAAAAAAATTTTTTATTTCATTTTATGTTTAATTCTATTTTTATTTATTTTTTATACATATATATATTTTAACTTTGTATTGCTTTGCTCCACTGTTGCTGATTTTAAGTATTTTTTTATTTACTTTGCTGCTGTGATCTTATCTTGTCTCATTTCTGTGTCTGTCGTCCTTAAAGCTCTGAGGCTTTAGATAAAAATACTTTCTGTCAATAATAACCTGGAATTAAGAGCAAAATGACAAAACTGCATCTCACATTTCTCTGACTTAAGCGTTTGTTTGCGTTAAACATGACTGGACTCAGGTTTGTGTCTGAAGCTCGGCGGGTCAGACGAGGGAAGCGGGACATGGGGACAGCTGGGACGCTGATGGCGAGCAGAAGACAGGAAGTAGAGGAGTCACATGTGAGCGACAGAAGAGCTGGACCGCTCACACTTTCTGCTGATGATCCGGGTCACATGATCAGGCTCACATGTTGCAGGTCGTGTGTTTTCTACGTTGATTTACGACTCAACTCGCAGCTATTTTTAGAGCACCGGAGGGAGGAACAGATGATGGAGAGCTGAGGTCGTTCACACGAACAAACATGGAGGATGTGAAGCCTGGAAGATCAGTCTCATTTTTTAATTTGTTTTCCTTACCTGTCTCCTTTCCTACCTTCTTACCTGTCCTCTTACCTGTCTCCTTTCCTACCTTCTTACCTGTCTCCTTACCTGTCCTCTTACCTGTCTCCTTACCTACCTACTTACCTGTCCTCTTGTCTCCTTACCTACCTACTTACCTGTCCTCTTACCGGTCTCCTTTCCTACCTTCTTACCTGTCTCCTTTCCTACCTCCTTACCTGTCTCCTTACCTGTCTCCTCACCTGTCCTCTTACCTGTCTCCTTTCCTACCTTCTTACCTGTCTTCTTACCTGTCTCCTCACCTGTCTCCTTTCCTACCTTCTTACCTGTCTCCTCACCTATCTCCTTTCCTACCTTCTTACCTGTCTCCTCACCTGTCCTCTTACCTGTCTCCTTTCCTACCTTCTTACCTGTCTTCTTACCTGTCTCCTCACCTGTCTCCTTTCCTACCTTCTTACCTGTCTCTTTACCTGTCCTCTTACCTGTCTCCTTTCCTACCTTCTTACCTGTCTCTTTACCTGTCCTCTTACCTGTCTCCTTTCCTACCTTTTTACCTGTCTTCTTACCTGTCTCCTCACCTGTCTCCTTTCCTACCTTCTTACCTGTCTCCTTACCTACCTACTTACCTGTCCTCTTACCTGTCTCCTTACCTACCTACTTACCTGTCCTCTTACCTGTCTCCTTACCTACCTACTTACCTGTCCTCTTACTTGTCTCCTTACCTACCTACTTACCTGTCCTCTTACCTGTCTCCTCACCTGTATCCTTTCCTACCTTCTTACCTGTCTCCTTTCCTACGTCCTTACCTGTCTCCTCACCTGTCCTCTTACCTACCTCCTTACCTGTCTCCTCACCTGTCCTTTTACCTGTCTCCTTTCCTACCTCCTTACCTGTCTCCTCACCTGTCCTCTTACCTTTCTCCTTTCCTACCTCCTTACCTGTCTCCTCACCTGTCCTCTTACCTGTCTCATCACCTGTCTCCTTTCCTACCTTCTTACCTGTCTCCTTACCTGTCCTCTTTCCCACCTCTTCACCTGTCCTCTTACCTGTCTCGTCACCTGTCTCCTTTCCTACCTTCTTACCTGTCCTCTTACCTGTCCTCTTACCTGTCTCCTTACCTGTCCTCTTACCTGTCTCCTCACCTGTCCTCTTACCTGTCTCCTTACCTGTCCTCTTACCTGTCCTCTTTCCCACCTCTTCACCTGTCCTCTTACCTGTCTCCTTTAAAGCTCATTCTGCTGGATATTACTGTCACGTTAATTGTTCCAGTCATAAACTGGTTTCATGTCCTCGGTGAAATGACTGCAGGGCTGCAGCAGACTGGTTCAGGCCTTTTTGGGAAGTCTGCCGCTCAGACGGACACGACCGCCGCCGCCGAGGACAGTCAGAAAATGTGAAACCAAATCCCGAGGCTTCCTGAGCTGTGATTTACTCTTCCTGACAGCGAGCTGGTTGTTTGTGCGTTAAAGCTCACAGCTCTTCTGTTGAGCTCTGTTCCCCCTGAAGCTCTCTGAGCAAACTGAGCAGGAAGAATTAGTGCGGCCATGTTTTTCCTTTCGTCTCTTTTTGAGCCAGATGAGGAAAATGTTTTCAGGTCGCAGTGATTCTTCTGCTGCAGACTCACCTTCACTTCCTGTGTGTTAAACACTGAGTAGAGCTGCTCTAACGCTGCTGTTGCTCCTGGAAATGGAGGAAACTGATGTCTTGTTTTCTAAAGGTTAAAGCTCTCGTCTCAAAGGGCACCGAACGCTGCTGAGCGCTCCGGAAACATGCAGCAGGTTTGATTTTACACCCAGATATAATGTCTTTGTTCTTTGTTCTTTGGAGCAAAATGACAGTCAACCAATGACCTGATTAAATGCAGATCTAATCACACAATCCAGCAGATTTTTGTTTTAAATATACACAAAAGGCTGCAGCTCTGTCGCTGAAAAATGAGTTTATGAGTTCAAGTTTGTTTTTGATGCATCACAAACATGAAATTTACATCAATACCGTTTTAATCTTTTGGTTAAACCTCCACAGATGAATGGCTTTTTCTAAAAAATAAAAAATATTATTTTAAAAATGTTGGCGGTTCCAAAATGAATGAAATGTTTAGTTTCTCTGATGTTTGGTGAAACAGCGTCGGCATCAAGTTTTAATTTAGTGAGTTAATGAATGGAGATCGACGGCATCCGACGAGTCTGAATGTTGTCTCAGAACCTTTAAATAACATAAGAAAGTCATTATTTTAGGCGTCTCCAGTGGTTTTGTTTCACTTTACGATGTTAATCATGTGATTAAAACTGGAATCTGGGAGGAAACCAGTTAAACCAGTAAACAAACAGAAGCATGAACTGTGTCTTTACTGACGTCCTGCAGATTTATTTACCGTTCATCTTCCAGCCGAGACAAAAGCCCACAAGTCTCATTTCCTGCTGCTTCCTCTGAAATATAAACATGTTTTTCAGCAGGGAGGAGCGATCGAGGCGAAGGGACGCCGCCGAGCGAGGACGCCAACGCCACGGTCGAGACGGATCCAGCAGGAAAAAGGAAGAACAGCGAAGCGAGAGGAGGGACAAAGATGGAGCGAGACCGAGAACTTCGATCAGGTCCACCAGAGACTCATACAGGCATCATGAAAGACTGAATGAATGGAGGACAATAAAATGATCATGTGGCTGTCCTCTGTGTCCACAGCAGCAGGAGGAAGGACAAAGACACCAACAGGAAGTACTGGGAGACCAACAGGGAGGACAAAGACACCAACAGGAAGTACTAGGAGACCAACAGGGAGGACAAAGACACCAACAGGAAGTACTAGGAGACCAACAGGGAGGACAAAGACACCAACAGGAAGTACAAGGAGACCAACAGGGAGGACAAAGACACCAACAGGAAGTACTAGGAGACCAACAGGGAGGACAAAGACACCAACAGGAAGTACAAGGAGACCAACAGGGAGGACAAAGACACCAACAGGAAGTACTAGGAGACCAACAGGGAGGACAAAGACACCAACAGGAAGTACTAGGAGACCAACAGGGAGGACAAAGACACCAACAGGAAGTACTAGGAGACCAACAGGGAGGACAAAGACACCAACAGGGAAGACAAAGACACCAACAGGAAAGTCTCTGCAGTCGGGAAATGAAAACGTGACTTTCCGTCTTTTTCAGCACCAGAAAGTTTTCTTAGAATTTTCTTAGAGCTGTTTGATTTTGTCGTATTTTATTTTTGATTTTGTCTGATTGATTTTGATTTGTCATATTTTAATTTTGATTTTGTTGTATTTTTTGATTTTGTCGTATTTTATTTATTTTAATCTGTCTGTAACTATTCCATGTTACATTATATCTATGATTATATTATCTGATGTGTTTCTGTTGAAGGTCTTTTCTCACACGTGTCTTTTTCAAACAACTTTATTGATCATTTAACCAAATGAACCATCAGATATACGACACAGGCTGAAGTGTGACAGACGGACCACAGCAGGCGGCCTTGGACCGCCGCCGCTACACACAAACCAACTTTATTTTTCTTCTTAAAAGTAAGAAAATTAGTAAGGCCTCCACAATGTCACCTAATTAAATATATATATTCTTAAACAGATCCATTATTTCATTACTTTTCTTTTAAATATATCTTTTATTGCCAGTCGTTGGAGAATTTTCGCGGTTTAGCCTCTGAAATGTTAAAAAAAAAAGAGAAAACCTCAACACAGACGACTACTTGGTGACGAGTCCTCAGGTCAACGGATGGAGATGAAACCACTGTCAGTACAAACAGAGCGGAGCCTCCATTTAAAGGCCAGACCACAAAAAAGAAAACGTATTACAAGTGCTTGGATCTTTTTTTTTTCCTCGCTTTTTGTTTTTTAGACACCCAACATTTACAGTAAAGAAATGTGAGTCCGACTTAACGCTAATATAGAACTACTGGAATTGGCAACGTGTTTGTGTCTCCTCTCCGTCCGCCGGAGGACGACCTCGATGACACCGGCGTCCTGGACGAGGATCAGCTCTGGATCCTCGGCGTCCTGGAGGAGGAAAGTTAACCTGGAAACAAGCCAGTCTCATGTCCGTCCCTCCACGAACTCCCGGCAAAGTCTCAGGCGTCCATCAGGAGTGAGATATCCGTCCAGCCAGCGGCTCGGCTCGGCCTCCTACAGCAGGCTGCCCGGCCAGGAGACGATGGTCAGCGTGATTCTGCCTCGCAGCTCCTTCAGGAGGCGCACCAGCGCCGTGTGGGTCATCCCCCACGTACTCTTCCCGTTCACCTCCAGCAGGATGTCCCCACACCTGCACAGAGCGACTCAGGTTTAGTTTGATGAGCCGAACCCCTAATTCCCACTGGATGCGGAACGACGCCAACGTCCGTCGTCCATAAATATGCACAAGATGTGCCTGACAGCTGAAATCACGAGAACAAAATCTTGCCGATTAACGAGATCTCGCGAATTCATGGGTTATAACAGAGCATCAGTGCGATCTGCCACGATTATTTTATTTTGAAAATAAACCAGATGTTTAATTTTGTGTCTGTACGCAACTTCCTGTCAACGACAAACACAGAAGCTGTTTGTTTCGGCAGGTGTCGGCGTCGTTCCTTATCCAGTAGAAATTAGGGGTAACTCGCTCCAGATATCACAGACGCCTGGTCACAGTGACCTTTGACCTTTGACCACCACATTATCATCAGTTTGTTTTTTGTGCCAAATTTGAAAAAAGTCGGAAAAGAGGATGGTCAAACTGATTTTTTAAGATGTGATGTTTTATTAAAATTCTCACATGTATCTAGAAAACAGCTTTTTCAAACTTTTCCCTGATGGATGAGTTTGGTTTGATGAGTCAAAATATGAAGAATAGGAAGAAATTCAAGCCAGGTTTTCCTGAAACTTCACGAAAATTTAGACGTATCAGATGATTTTAACCTCTGACCGACTGATTCTCAGGTGTGAAGGCATGAAAACGCAAAATAACGTGAAACAGACGGCTGCTTCCTGTTGCTCACTGCACACGTTAGTTTCTCAATTTTCTTTGATCAGATTATCATCAGCAATACTTCGATCATTATCAGCTGATATTAACTCTAAATAGTTTCCAGTAATCTCCTGATCAGGTGACACATGAGGTGAAAAACGTGTCCTCAAAATGTTCAGTTTACTGTCACAGAGGAGGAAAGAAACAGGAAATATTCACATTTAAGAAGCTAATTTGACAGCTAATCCATTAGTCGATTAATTGCTGCAGCTCTATTAAGAAAAGACCTGACGGACATGAAGTGAAAACTATGCAGCCGTGTCTTGTTTCGCTCAGGTGAGCAGCGTACCGTATCCTGCCGTCGTTGTAGGCCGGCGTTCCCTCCACGATGGAGCGGATAAAAAAAGACTGATTGCAGTTGACCTCCTCTTGACCTCCAACGATACTGAAGCCCAGGCTGCCAGAGGTGCTCCGCCGCAGGACGATGTCTTTGCAGCAGTAGAGATGCCTGCAAGACGAGGTAGAGGGAATAAAGCCAACCGGTCTTAATGCTGCACAATAAAAGAACTAAAAAGAACAGCAGGGCTCTTATTTTGAAATATCTTGGACACAGGAGAGATGACTGATCTCCATAGCAACCAAGAATCAGCTTCTGATGTTAAAATGTTAAAATCCAGATGTTATAATACAGGTAGAGGCTCACCTGGGCAGCTGCAGCCATGACACCCACAGCGGCGAG
Organism: Synanceia verrucosa; assembly: GCA_029721515.1. Lineage (NCBI taxonomy): Eukaryota > Metazoa > Chordata > Actinopteri > Perciformes > Synanceiidae > Synanceia > Synanceia verrucosa. The sequence goes on along the minus strand of CM056558.1, from coordinate 25,560,886 downwards.
TAGTCGTCGCTGGGCAGCGGGCTCTTGGTACTGTCGCTAGGCGACGGCGTCAGACACGGCGGCAGGGTGAACTCCTGCAGGGTCTCCTCTGGAGGACGCATCTCCAGGACCTTGAGCACGACGGGGGAGGAGGTGTTCTTCAGGTTAGCCACAGCTTCGCCTCGTGTCACCCCCGTCAGGTCCACACCGTTCACGTTCAGCAAGATGTCACCTGCAGACAGGAAGTGTCTAAGTACCAGAGCTGAACCAGACCTGAACCAGACCTGAAAACAGACCTGAACTATAACTGAAAACAGACCTGAAAACAGACCTGAAACAGACATGAACTAGACCTGAAAACAGACCTGAAACAGACGTGAACCAGACCTGAAGTAGACCTGAAGTAGACCTGAAAACAGACCTGAAAACAGACCTGAAACAGACATGAACTAGACCTGAAAACAGACCTGAAACAGACGTGAACTAGACCTGAAAACAGACCTGAAACAGACGTGAACCAGACCTGAAGTAGACCTGAAAACAGACCTGAAAACAGACCTGAACTAGACCTGAAAACAGACCTGAAACAGACGTGAACCAGACCTGAAGTAGACCTGAAAACAGACCTGAAAACAGACCTGAACTAGACCTGAAAACAGACCTGAAACAGACGTGAACCAGACCTGAAGTAGACCTGAAAACAGACCTGAAAACAGACCTGAACTAGACCTGAAAACAGACCTGAAACAGACGTGAACCAGACCTGAAGTAGACCTGAAAACAGACCTGAAAACAGACATGAACTAGACCTGAAAACAGACCTGAAACAGACGTGAACCAGACCTGAAGTAGACCTGAAAACAGACCTGAAAACAGACCTGAACTAGACCTGAAAACAGACCTGAAACAGACGTGAACCAGACCTGAACCAGACCTGAAAACAGACCTGAAACAGACGTGAACCAGACCTGAAGTAGACCTGAAAACAGAAGTGGACTAGACCTGAAACCAGACTTGAAACCAGACTTGAAACCAAACCTGAAACCAGACCTGATCCAGACCTGAAACCAGACTTGAAACCAGACTTGAAGCAGACCTGAACTACTCCTGAAACCAGACTTGAACCAGACTTGAACCAGACTTGAACTAGACCTGAAACCAGACTTGAACCAGATTTGAACTAGACCTGAAACCAGACATGAACCAGACCTGAACTAGACCTGAAACCAGACCTGAAACCAGACCCAATCCAGACCCGATCCAGACCTGATCCACTCATGCTCTTCACTCTCTTCTTCTCAGTGTTTCTCTCTGAATTCATCAAACTAAATACTTAAAGAAGTTCCTCTCTGCTGTTTGTTTGTTTGTGTTGTTTACAGACTTCTAGCCTTTCATAATGAAACACTGATGTGGAGCGACACAGCAGAGGAGACAGCCATCCCATAATGATAAAGAGCGACACCTGGAGGGCCTAACCTTTCCGGATGGAGCCCTCCTGACCCACCACGCCGTCAGAGTCCACGTTGGTGACGTAGATCGGGAGGTCCCAGCCTCGGCTCGACATGCCGCCGGCCACCGTCATCCCCAGAGAGTCGTAGGGCTCCTTGGTCAGAGTGACCGTCTTCTCATAGCAGGCCGGCTTCTGACAGGAGTCCTGCAGAGGGACAGAGGACACATTAAGAGGGAGGACATGTGGACACCAGAGGAAGACCAGCAGGACCAGTAATGACCAGAAAAGTATCAAAATACAATGACAATAATATTCATATTAATACAAGGTTATAACTACTATATATTCATAAATATATTCAGTATTATATTTTGGCATATTTATATTATACAACAGTTTTTATTTATTGTCAAAGAAAACTACAATGATGACCTGGATGTTTGGCAACAACCTTTCTTTCTATGACTAAAAAGAGACAGTAACAAGGCAATTAATACTTCAATATTATAAATTATAATACTAATTTATGTTCTTCATTTCTGTCACGTTGCCACAGAACAGTAAAAGGAAACATGCATATGTTAAAAAAAAAAAACTAAAGCAGGAACAAGCGGAAAAAAAAATAAAAATGAGGCAAAACAAAATCAGAACTAGAATTAAGCTGTCTGTCTGTAGCTCCATGTGATCAAACTCTGTGAAAGGCTATTCATGTGTGCTAATTTAAAAGCAGATATGAAGAATTTTTAGGACTAGAAACCTAAGAAATGTTCTTCCTTCCTGTGAACCAAATTTGAAAGATTTAAAAAAGAGCAGGCGGAGCTGTCAGATGGATCGTTATTAAGAGATGAGAAAGGAAGTGGAAGAAGTCTGGAACCATAAATCCTCTCAGGTGTTTTCTGTGTGGTGATAAAAATAAAAAAAGATGGCAGATATGGACGCATCGAGGCTGCCTGATGACACGCTCGGCTTCGATGGCAGAATAATACCTCCATGGATCATTTGTGTATTATGGGATGTGTCAGTGCATCCTGCTGCTGCTCACCAGGAGCATCTGTTCGATGTCCACCGGAGAGTACGGCGGCGGGCCGTCCATTCCCCACGGAGCTTCCTGCAGGATGTCTGGGGTCGGCAGGCAGATCTGACGAGACACGATGAAGTGGACGCCCTCCTGGCTGGCCTGGACAACGTTGGCACAGCGTTAGGACAATGTTAGCACAACATTAACCAACGCTAGGACAATGTTAGCACAACATTAACCATCGTTAGCACAATGTTAGCAAAACATTAACACAATGTTAGCACAACATTAACAAACATTAGCACAATGTTAGCACAACATTAACAAACATTAGCACAATGTTAGCACAACATTAACAAACATTAGCACAATGTTAGCACAACATTAACACAATGTTAGCACAACATTAACACAATGTTAGCACAACATTAACCAACATTAGCACAATCTTAGCACAACATTAACACAATGTTAGCACAACATTAACCAACATTAGCACAATCTTAGCACAACATTAACCAACGTTAGCACAATGTTAGCACAACATTAACCAACGTTGGCACAATGTTAGCACAACATTAACCAACGTTAGGACAATGTTAGCACAACATTAACCAACGTTAGCGCAACAATAACACAATGTTAGCACAACATTAACACAATGTTAGCACAACATTAGCACAATGTTAGCACATTATTAAGACAGCGTTAGGAAAATATTAGGGCAAAATCAGCACAATATTAGGACAACATTAAGACAATACTAGCACAACATTAAGACAATATTAGCACAATGTTAAGATAATTTTAGCACAACATTAGGACAACGTTAGCACATTAAGACAACATTAGCACAATGTTAAGACAGCGTTAGGAAAATATTAGGGCAATCTTAGCAAAATGTTAGGACAATGTTAGCACAATATAAAGACAACATTAGCACAATGTTAAGACAAAATTAGACAATATTAGGACAATGTGAGGACAATCTCAGCACAAGTTTAGGGCAATATTAGCTCAAGGTTAAGACAGCATTAGAACAATACTGGGACAATGTTAAAACAGTATTAAGACAAAATTAGGACAACCGTAGGACAATATTAACTCAAGGTTAATATTCAGGTTAAGATAATATTAGGATATTTTTAAATTCAGGTTTTAGAATCTGGATTCTGTCAATTTTCAGGCTACAGCTGACAGCTTAGCTTAGCTTAGCTTAGTTTAGCACAAACACTGGAAGCCTCCACTTAACAAGCTATAATATCTGACTGATGCCACTGAAAAGTGTCAAAGAGTCGCTGCACGTGAGCGAACATTCTAGAAAAACCATCAACTGAAAGGAGAGTTTATTAGAAATCCTGTTCTGCCTGGAAACTGACGTCTGGTTCCAGAAACTCTTCAGAAGTATTTGAAAATGATGACCTCTGAGAGCCATGAACACAGAATTAATGTGTAAAAGTGACGATGTGCAAGACGAGAGGCCAGCAGAGACTCCAGGAAGTCACTGATCTAAGAAATGATTCAGCAGTTTCTCCTGTAAGATGGTCAAACGTTGTTTTGAAGTTTGGGATTTTTAACAGATTAAACGATCAGCATTAGGACACTTCAACACTAATTTACCTTAAAAATATGCAGTATATTTATATTATTAAAAATATGAAAAGCTGTTTTCAGTCTTTATGCTAAGCTAACTGGCTGTAGCCTTATATTTAAAGGACAGATATGAGAGTGACATTCACTCATTTAACCGTCTGTCTTATATAATAAAATAGAATAGCCTTTATTGTCCAGTGAAATTTGGTGAAGAATTCCCTACAGTACACATAAAAAACTGCTACTGAATAAAAGACTAAAAAGTAAATGATGCCCCAAAATGTCAAACTGCTCATTTAATAACTGTTGTTAAAGGACTGCATTGAAATTGAAAAATGACATTTAAAGCATCTTTTTTCCACAGTAAACCTCATCCAGTCACAGTTTAGACTCTTGGCCGCCTCCTATTAAACTACTTTTCACTTCCTGTCACTGAGTCGTTCAGGATTCGGAGCCTCCAGCCCATTATTGCCTTCACTGGACTGATTTAATTTCTTCCCTGGCAGTTGTTAATCCCTGACAGAGGCCATGTTGGCTCCACAGAGACCCAGGAGAGTCCAGATCAGACTGGAACCCTGCACAGTCGGCCGCAAACACACAGTAATTAACCACCATTAACCACGAACACACCGCCACCGCCGCCGCCTGGCACCATGCAGGAACCAGAGACAGCCTCACGACCCGCTCCATTAGGGAACCACCACAATTAAATACTATTAAGTGCAGCGAGAGCAGACACAACAGAACAGCACAACACAATTAGCCTGAATCACCACAATTATCTGGAATAGCTCGGGGACACTGGGTAAGAGCACAGTGCATTATGGTCTGTAATCTGACCGCCTCCTGTCATCGATTAGTTTGGCTGACCTGGATGAGCAGGGCGGCGTGCTCCGGCGCTCCGTACCGCAGGTCGTGCCCGTTGATGGCCAGCACGCGGTCGCCGACGCACAGCTGGCCGTCACGCGCCGCCAGGCCGCCCTCCAGCAGGTGGAAGATGTAGACGCCGTGCTCCTCCGGCCGCCTCACCAGCTTGATGCCCAGCTGCTCCTCCGGGGTGGATTTGTTCAGGACCACGTGGATGCTGTCGTCCCTCAGGGGGTGGTGCGGCAGACCGTGGGACGGGTGGCCGCCGCCGATGTCGTGGCCGTGAGGATGGCCGTACGAATGTGAGCGGTAGCGGTGGTGCTGCTCTCTGAGCACGGTTAGCCGGAGCAGCTGGCAGGGCTGTTTGAGCGTTGCCACGGCGTAGCAGTGAGGCACGTTGCTGATGTCGATGCCGTTTACCTGACGGGGAAACAGAGACGCATCGATTATTTTCTCCATTAGTTGTTTGACCAATAAAGTGTGAGCAATAGGGTTTAAAAAGATCGTCATGACATCATCAAATGATGTTCAGTTTACTGTCATGAAACCAGGAAATATTCACATTTAAGAAGCTGCAATCAGAGAAATTTGATCTATCTTACTTTATTACCTACTTATTTTGACATATTTTCCTACTTATTCTGCTTATTTACTGATGACACTGCCTCTTATCTCTTAAATAGGTCCTTATTGTAATGTTGCTCTGTCCACTGTGTGACTGAAAAACTGAAAATTTCCACGTTTGTGGTGAGAAAAAAGGATAATCTGAACTTTCCAGGTTCATTCTTGGATTTAGTCCAAAAAAAATGTTTACATGCTGCAATGTTAAAAAAACAAAACAACTTTATTTTCTTCTCACAGTCTGCCTGAATATGCCTGCATTTATGTTCCGGAATTAAAAATTAATATTATGTCAGAAGAAAAAGTATCGCCACATCGATATTTTTGCCACCCCTTTGACTGGGAAAGACATCGTCACCTTCAGGATCATGTCCCCAGGCAGCAAGCGTCCGTCCCGAGCGATGACGCCCTCTCGGTAGATGTCCTGGATGAGGACGCACACCAGGGGGGTCTCGTTGCCGCCGACAACGCTGATGGCGAGCGGCTCGGACGGATCCACCCGAGTGATCTTAATACTGGTGAGTTCGCCGTCGGGGATCAGGTGATGGAGCTGAGGAAGAGTCAGCACTACAGAAGAAGAGAAGAGCTGAGGTTGAACAGCAGAAAGCAGTCTGACCAGGAGCCAAAGAAAACCGAGCAGGAAGTGAGAGGAAGGAAGCAGCTGTCTCTACTCCCTCAGGTTACTAAAACAAACTCACACAAGCCAAGAGGGAACGTTCACTTGGCTGGTTATCCTGCTCAGCGTTTGAGTCATTAGTCACTTACATCTGTAGCAAGTATGCCTGGGAAAACCCTCCATTTCACATTTCCACAGGGTTATTACCATGGGCGGGGGCGCACTTATTCCAACGACTGCAGAGTCCAAACGTTAAGAGAACTGAAGTAAAAACCTCCAGCATTTAAATCACATTTTACTTTCAGCGTCTTCACATGAAGACTCAATCAGCAAAATTATTTTTATAAATGTATTAATGTTTATGAATTCATTGTATCAACATTTGATTATATTACTATTATTATTTCTTACTTATTTTGTGTTATTATTTTGATCACATTATTATTTTTTATCATTTAGGTTTTTATTTAAATATTTAAATTTATTATTATTTCAACTCTTTTTATATTTATCATTTATTTTTTATTATCGTTTTTATAACAAGAATCAATGAACTAACTCAATTTATTATTATTATTACTATTATTTTATTAGGTGTAATTTTTAATTAAAATATTTTAATTTAGGATTGTTTTAAATATTTTATATTTATTATGTTATTCATGAGATCATTTTTTATATTTTTATTGTTTATTTTCTTACTTTTTTTATTATTATCATTATTACCATCATTTTTTATCCTCCATTGTTTTTGAAAACTTTGTTTTCTATTTACAGTTACTGTAATTATACGTATTCTATTTCTGTATTTGTTATAGTTTAAGTTATTGTCACCACAGTAAAAAATAAATATACTAACTACAGGATGTTATTTCTCCAGATAACCTGATTAAAGCTCACAGTCAGTAGACCTTCACATGTTTACTGGTTTTTAGCTCATCTACTTTGTTCCCACAGGTGACGCTTCCTGAACTGGACCTCACAGAGGTGGAGGTGGATCTTTCTCAGACTCTCTAGGTTAATAAATGATGAATGAAGACGTTGAATTCCTGCTTCCAGCTCTTTTTTCTTCCGTTATGAAGCCTCATGCTGCACTTCCTCTGATCCAGAGTTAGTATTCAGAAAGCTTCTGGGGTGCAGAGACCTGCAGCTGTTATGTAAGCCTCCATCGTTCCTCCATCCATGGGGACGCCGCTGCCTTCATTTGTTTGTTTCATACCCCTCCATTTCGCCTCTCCAGCGGCAGATGATGAATATTTAATCTCTCCTCTGGAATCATCATCCGTCATCCTTGCCTCTTGCACAACACAACACGTTGCTTCTCTTCCTGTCATGACATCAAACATCTCCAGAGGAACATCTTATGGATGGAGACGCCTCCATCAGACCCTGGATGCTGGAGGAGGAGACGCAGGAGGATGTCAGCCTCATCTCCCATGACCTCCTCAGGCCGTCCTGATGCAACGTGCAGCTGAATTATTAAAGAAACACATGCTGCTGTTACACTGAGAGCTCCCTGCCGTGTCGTCCTCCTCCTACATCTGAGGGAACATATTTGGAAAAGCATTGACTCCTCTCTCTGGGGAACCGTGAAGTGCCGACGCAGCATCAGTGACATGAAGACACAGCAGGAGTTAGAGCAGCTTCATACCTTCCGACGGCACGCTGGAGTTCCTGGCGTTGTCTCGCTCCTCGGACGTCTCGTTGCTCACGGCGTTGCCGCTCTTCGTCCTCCTAAGGACGCTGAAGGCCCGGTTCAACCTCCGGAAGGAGCGACTCCTCACCGACGAGCGGTCGAAGTTTCTGACTGCAGGAGAGGAGAGAGGAGAAGGAAAGATGAGCTCAAACTGGACGAGTCCAGACATGTCTGGATCTGTCTCCTCCTGCCTCCTCTGACATCATAGTTTGTACAAAATGTGTTTGAAAATCCACATAAATAGGAATGTATTTTAAATTATAGCTTCATGATGACCGAAAGACCTCAGACTCATTCTTATTGTTTAATAATTACAGAAAGAAAAGAAGAAAAACTAAAAAAGTTGCTTGTTAATTGACAACATCTGAACATGAATCACACTCATGACGTCTGTCAAGTTAAAACCCAATAATAGAGTCACAGTTTCTTGCAACAATTAATCAATTAACTGTCAACAATACTGATAATCAATTAATCAGAATCATTTTTAAAGAGAAAAAAAATCTGAACTCTGCAGCTTCTTAAATATTTGCTGCTTTCTTTCCTCTGTGACAGTAAACAGAACATATTTGTAACTCTGATCCACATTTTTCAGCATTTTCTAAACAAAACAACTGATAGATTAATCAACATTAACGATCTAAATATGAATTAATAGCCATATAGTTAGCTAGCAAACTATAACGAAGCGTCATCAGACCTGTTGTGTTTTGTTCTTTATGCTTCAAACTCCACTTTAATCTTTCTTATTATGTATTTTCACGACAGTTGAATCTGCTCTGCTACAGATTCATATCATATCATCGTTAGCCTCACAGCTCATGGTCATATTTTGGCTAAACTGTGCCTGACTTTTATTTTTTTCAGACTTACTAATATGAGTTCTTAATGAAAAATGTGTTTTTTCTTCTTTTCTGTGAAACCTTTAAACAGGAATGTTGTGCTATGATGCATCCTTACATCTGAAATATTAAAAAAGTCAGCCTTGCTGTTTGTTTTATTTCCACTGAAGGAGTCAGGATTCCTCCCGTCCATCCTGCTGCTTTCAACCAGCGTCTCTTTAATTAATGAAGCCAATCCGTGTTGAGCACAGCGTCGTGGTTACGTAACCACAGCAGTGATGTAACACACTGTGGACTCCACTGTGATCCACAGATCCACTGTGGACTGTGACCACATCCACAGGAGACCCTCCCTGAGAGGCTGCAGCACAGAGGCAGCAGCCCCAGCCTGGCTGCACCGAGCAGGGGGCAGCGCTCCTCTGCAACGCCCCTCCCTCCGTCCCCTCCACCCCTCCATCCCCTCCATCCCTCCGTCCCCTCCACCCCTCCATCCCTCTGCGGGACTCTGGGAGAGGCGAGAGCTCCTGACAGCCACATTATTCTTTAAAAGCAGCAGGCGCTTCTGGAGCTGTCAGCTTGTTATGGTGGTGGACGGACCCAAAGTGCTGGTGCAGCGTCATTGGAGGGGTGGAGGAGGAGGTGGAGGAGGTGGGGGACGGACACTCGTGACCACTTCCTGGTTTCACAGGTGGAAGAAGAAGCTGATCACGTCACTGGGCTTCAGGCTATATTTAACCTCGCTCTCCTTCCCTCTCTCCTTCACTGACTGTGTTTCTCCACAAAGACACATTTTATGGATCGGTGGAGAAAAAAGACAAAACAACAAGGCAGCGCAGCTAATTAGCTAACAGGATTTCTATCAGAGGCCATTAGAGCCTGTATTAAGACTGTATTTGAGTTTGAGCGAGGAGCCTGGACTCTGAATATCCAGAGGTTAACAGATGTTTTAGAGCCCCCAGCATCATCTCATTCACTTTATCTGGACTCTTTCTGGCTCACTGAGTTCCCTGCTGTATTGATTATTGATCGATCAGCTTCACTCACGCTTCTTGCTGCTGCTGCGAGCGGCCAGGCTGGTCGTGCTGCCCGACTGGCTGTTCTGCTCCTCCATGCTGGGGTCGAAGGCGGGGTTGACCAGGCCGGGCTCGTCCGACAGGAGGGCGACGGCGGCGGAGGCGGGGCTGTCGTTGGGCAGCGTGGCGATGGTGAGCTCTGACGTGCTGTCGGTGCACTCGCCCTCCTGCGAGCGCCGCTTCCTGTCTGCCGAGAGCCCATAGTGGGAGGCTCCTTTACACCTGCACACAGGAGGGGTCAAGAGGTCAGCAACAGTGCTGATGAAACCGTGATCTGAGACAGGAAGTGGAGAACATGCAGCACTAATAACAGCAGACAGGAAGTCAACATGTCATCTCCTCCACCCTGAGGCTTCCTGCACCCTCCATCCTCTGACCTTCACACTCAAACCAATTTATGATTAATCCACCGATTAATTCTTCCACTAATTAATTAGATGTTCAGTCTCTAAAATGTAAGAAATCTCCCAAAAAACAAAAATGATATCCTCAACTGTCTCAAAGATATTCAGTTTACTGGCGTAGAACAGAACAGAAAGCAGGAAATAATCAGTTAAGAACTAAAAATCAGAATTTTCTTTTTCTTAAACCGATTAATCAATAACTGAAATATCTGCTCATTTTAACGATTTAATAGTGGACAACTAACGGATTAAAAATTAAATGTTGCAGCTCTAGTTCAAAAGGTCCAGTACTGTGCTCATTCCCTTACTTATGCACCTTTGTTCTTGTCTTATTCTGACATATCTTTCTACTTATTCTACTCGTTTACTGATGACGCTGCTTCTTATTTTCATCATAATGTTGCTCTTTGCAAAATCCCCCATTTGTAGGATGAATTAAGGATCCTATTGTCTTTTATCTATTATAATAATAATAATAATAATATATAATTATATTATCCCCTAACCCTAACTAATCATTAACAGCACATGCTGTGGTGGAACGTCATATTTACTCTGACAAAGAACAGCTCTGACGGCTGACAAAAGATTGAATGAAAATGTCAGAAAACAGCCGTCAGACAGGAGGAGGAGGAGGCGACACAACGTCTGAATACAAAGCAGAGATTGTCAGAAAGCAGATTTTCCTCAAAAGACAAAGGTAAAGTTCCAGATGTCTTCCCCCATCAACAACCACAGCACATCCACAGCTTTTCACACTGACAGTATCAACCTGTAAGATATCTGTAGTGCTGTTGTGTTGCTGGGAGAGCTTCTCCTCCACCTGTAGGCCATAAAGGCTTCTTCAGAGGCTGGAATAACAGCAGCCTGTCTCTGTGGAGACATCAGTGCAAACATGAGCTGGGTTTTAATAAGCTGGATCAAACCCAGGCAGCTCAGAAAAACAAGAGGAGCACCAGACCGTCCACTCGGCGAAACGATGGCGTCGCCAAAGAGACGAGACGACATGCTGGTGATGCTACAACAGAACAGAGCTGATCTCTGCTGCTTCAGCTCATGAAACAGACAACATATGATATGAGAACAGAATAAAATGGGTTTGAAGTGTGCACACAGAGACTGAACAGTTACATGCAGTTATTAATGTGCAGAAATTTAGCTCTCCAGCTTAGACTCTAATGATAATGATAATAATTATATTATGATCTAATGAGCATTTTTTTTGTCTATTACATGGTTCTTGCACCAATTTAAAAGTCACATTTAATACTTTTTAAGATCTCAACAAATACAATTTAAGACCCATAAATTTCATAACAATTTCTTTGGTAAAATATAGTAAATTTATCGTAGGGCCTGACCAATATGGAGTAGGCTGATGCCAATATTGATATTTAACCGACTGATCTCCTATAATAATTTATCAATAATTTTTTTTCAGTCACTTGCAGCAATGATATAAATTAAAGGCATAACACGTGGCAGTAAATCTCTCAATACTGTGTTTTCCTATCGGCATTAAAAGCACCATCTGAAAATGTAATACCTACAGCAAATTTACAGTCAATTTAAGACAAGTTAAGACCTTAATTACACCAGTTATTCCATTTTTAGTTGACTTATGTTGTTTATATGGAGACTTTTTTCCTGGTCTGTTGCTTATTTAGACATTTAAACATTATTCACTGATTGTTCTTATTTATAGGCTCTCATTGTTATTGTTGCTCTGTCCACTTTACTGCTCTAAAGATGCAGATTTTCCACTTAGTGATTATCTTATCTCTTATCGTAATAATATATTTTATTTATATGGCGCTTCATAAGATTAAAAAGTGAGCTGAGGTCAGAGGGGGAGTTTTTTTTTTCCGGTTTATGTGTTTGGTGAGCAGCTCATGTCCAGGATGTGAGCAGAGCTGAATCTCTGGACGCCTCCAGCAGCGTTTCGTCTCAATAACGGAGCTGTCAGAGTCGGTCCTGCTCTGCTTCCTCACCTCACAGAAAGTCATTTCATCCTGAAGTTTCCTCTGTTTTCTGCCAGGACTGACGCTGCTATTGATCACTGAGCTCTGTGACGTAACGCTGCATGTGGAGGGCCCACAGTCGCTCATTGATCGCTATCGAGCATGTCCGTGCAGCAGCACAGCACTTAACTTAACTTAACGAACACTGCTGTATTTCAGAAGAACTCCTCCTGTCGCTGCCTATCTATTAGAAGAATTAAAGAACATCTGACCCAAAACTCAACTTTAAACAGACCAACGGCTTCGACTGCAGCGTCACTCAGCTTTTAATTCTTTGAGTGCCATCGACGTAAGAATACGTCAAAGTGGTTTTTCAGCAGTAGGTTGTTGATCGTGGTCTCCAACAGACTGTGAGTAATTTTAGGGCTTCTGGGAGATGTAGTCAGAGCATAAAGAGACGGTATACACCACAGAGATCAAAACAGGAAGTGGAGACGATCGAGATTAGAGAGTAAAACAAACAGAATCTGGACAAAAAATGGTGATTTTGGTGAAAGTGTCCTCTACTCTACCTCTGATAAAACAAGAATGGAACAAGATAAAAACAAACATTTTTTTCATGATGAAATAGAGAGTCTCTTCTTTCATTTCAGAGTCATTTCTGTGGGTCTAGAAATATGACTCAAAATGGGTAAACAGGCTGGAACAAGACAAAGCCTCATTTGTACTTAGCATTCAGTGCTAATTAGCTAATATTAGCGTATTAACATGCCGAACATCTCTCCATCACTAATCCTGATGGTTCCTGCCGTAACGACGTCCTCATTCCTGCTAATTTCCCCCAGCTGCTCTTAATATCTCGTCTATATTTAGAGTTCAGAGACGCTGCAGCGCTGAGCTTTTCCTCCATCTTCATCTCCACCCTTCAGGTCCGAGCTGAGCCCAGGGTCGTGGAAAATGAAAAACCATGGCGGTAAAAAGTGCTGAATACAGGTTCATTCATCCAGACCACCCAAAGGTGAGCGTTAATGAATAAACAGTGAGTGTGAGTGAAGAGCTGCTGAGGCTGCAGAGCTACAGAGCAACCATAGAAATCATATAAAACACATATTTATAATGCTCATTTTTATTTGAAAGCTGCAGGGACGTCTCTTGGTTATTAAAAGGCTTTAATTTTAGTTAATTTTAATGAAAACCTGCCTCCTCCAGGAGACAAGAGGTGCCTTTAATGGTCATATTCAGGCTGAGATAAAAACACCTTGTCCTTCTCAGCACGGTGGTCCTTATTAATACAAACTTTTTATGATTCTCTAATAATTAATCCACCAGTATGTGCAAGCTCTTTCATCAAAATGATATCTAATTAACTAATAAATAATTAATTTAATTTAACGTTTTAATAAAAAAGCAGAAAAACATCAAAACACATTATTATTTATTGATTTAGATTTTAAATTCCAGTTACTTCCTGTCATTCCTGAACAGAAAAATGTGTTTTAGTGGTTGTTTTTATTCTGATTCATTAAAAAATGGTTCAAATATAAATTATATGAGGAACGACAGCAAACCCTCATTAGCCTCAATCTGATATCTGAGATAAGGAGCGATGAAACCCTTAACCCATCCTTCAATTACCCATGATGCTCTCTGGTGGCGCTCCCTGGCCGTGACACAAACATTCCCTCCTTGTTTTCTTGTGATGTGAAATAAACACCAGCTCACAACTCATCAAAGCCCCTGAGATGCTCCAATCCTCTTTAGGGGTGAGTGGATTATCCTTCCTAACCCAAATACTCTCTCCGCTCGCCGACGGCCGGCGGTCCGGTCGTGTCGGACATCAACACAGCGCAAATTACCCCCAGCGAGGCAACGCTTCCTTCCAGGTCAGATGGTCACGAATAGATACACAGAGCCGTAAAATACACAATGAGGCCTAACGTTATGACTTCCTGTCTGATACTGTGATGTCAAACTCACTCAAATCTTTACGCTTGAACAATTTGTTTAATATTATATATCCCAGGTGCCATGATGAAGAGAAAATCAGTGTTACTGACTTGTTTAAATATATGATTTATGCACGTGGCTTTCATTAAAGGTAGGGTTGGTAATTTTAACAAGGAAAAAGTATGCTAGATGTTTGAAAATGCCCAGCGTTCTCAACTCTTTGCTGATGATGGTAACTCCCAGCACAAACTCTAAATAAATCATATTTCATATCAATCAGTCATAAATCTAGTGAGAAAGTCGACGGCACTCAAAATGATCATTATGAGCAAAAACAACATATTAAAAAGAAGCACTGAGGTGTTTCCTGTGAGGAGGACGGCCTCCATCTTGGTTCCGAGGGTCAGGAAGTGAAGCAGAAACCAGCAGCAGCTCCACTGATCTTTGCGTTTGAGCTCGGCAGGTTTCAGAGTCCGAAAACGCTGAGTCATGGTTTCTTTTTCTTTCAGCTGATCGATGAGCCGATCATCAGAGTCCTGACCTCATGATCCGCCAGTTCTGGTGTCAGGTTTCACCCCACAAGACCAGCTCAGGGGTTTGATCAGTACAGGAGATTCAGTCTGGACTAAGCTGGACACTCTGAACTGGACTCTGTCTGATCTGGACCCTGAACTGCACTCTCTTCTCTATGAACTGGACTTTCCTCTCTCTGATCTGGACTTTATTCTCTCTGATCTGGACTTTCTTCTCTCTGATCTGGACTTTCTTCTCTCTTTCTTCTCTCTGATCTAGACTGTCTCTGATCTGGACTTTCCTCTCTCTGATCTGGACCCTGAACTGCACTCTCTTCTCTATGAACTGGACTTTCCTCTCTCTGATCTGGACTTTCCTCTCTCTGATCTGGACTTTCTTCTCTCTGATCTGGACTTTCCTCTCTCTGATCTGGACTTTCTTCTCTCTGATCTGGACTTTCTTCTCTCTGATCTAGACTCTCCTCCCTCTGATCTGGACTTTCTTCTCTCTGATCTAGACTCTCCTCTCTCTGATCTAGACTGTCTCTGATCTGGACTTTCTTCTCTCTGATCTGGACTATCTCTGATCTGGACTCTCCTCTCTCTGATCTGGACTTTCCTCTCTCTGATCTGGACTTTCTTCTCTCTGATCTGGACTTTCTTCTCTCTGATCTGGACTTTCTTCTCTCTGATCTAGACTGTCTCTGATCTGGACTCTCCTCTCTCTGATCTGGACTTTCTTCTCTCTGATCTGGACTTTCCTCTCTCTTTCCTCTCTCTGATCTGGACTTTCTTCTCTCTGATCTGGACTTTCCTCTCTCTTTCCTCTCTCTGATCTGGACTTTCTTCTCTCTGATCTGGACTGTCTCTGATCTGGACTTTCTTCTCTCTGATCTGGACTTTCTTCTCTCTGATCTAGACTGTCTCTGATCTGGACTTTCTTCTCTCTGATCTGGACTCTCTTCTCTCTTTCTTCTCTCTGATCTAGACTGTCTCTGATCTGGACTTTCCTCTCTCTCTCTCTCTCTCTCTCTCAATTAATTGATCACTTGTCAAATATTAAATTACTTTGGATTTAGTTTGAATCATTTTTATTGGACATCTCACTCTCTGGTTTTTATTTCCTGGTTTCTTTCTTCCTCTGTGACACTAAACTGATCTGAATCTTTAGTTTTGGAAAACACATTTTTCACTATTTTCTGATATTTTATAAACAAACAAACTGATCAGCTGATCAAGAAAATAATCAACAATGAACCTATTTGTTAGGTGATTTCACGGAAACTATTTTTTTCCGTGTTGATATACCCTTTATATTTGGGTATCTCAGTGAGTTTTTGATTGGCCGATCTGAAAAACAAACCTTTGTAAAGGTGAGCCATGTTTTTTTTTCTCCAGCCAATCAGAGCAGACTGGACTTCTCTTAAAGAGACAGGAGCGTTTTTGACAGACATTAAGATGCTGAGTCGCTCCCTTTAAACCCTTTAAAGCGAACACTTTGACCTGCTGCTCATGAATAAATGAACGCACACATAATTCAGCATATTTACACGTGTTGCTCGGTCTTTAATTATACATGGTCGACGTTCATGTGAAGCTTAAGATGTAACATGAGATGTTTTGTTTGTGAACAACTTGACTGTGTCCTTGTTTCCTTCCATGCTTGGTTGTGCAGATTTTCCATGACCTGTGCACATAAACGCACCACGACAGATTCACAGGCTGTGCTTCGAATTGTTCAAGAAATAATTAAGCTAGTTTAATGTTATCTCTTTTAGAGAGATTGCTCCGAGGCGTGAGGAAGTAAGAAGTTGATTTTTATCGATGTAAAGGGAAAGTGAGCGCTGCTTCGCCGTAGAGCGAGGATTAATATTTAATCCAAACAAAAGTCTAATTAGTGGAACAGTCGAATCTGCCCCGAGGCCAAAGAGGCGGTCAACAAATGACTGCTCTTGTCCAGGCGGCCCGTGGCGGATAATCCTGTTAGGATGCGTCCAAGCCGAAGACGTCCGGAGCGGAGGGTGATCAAACGCCTCCCAGATGAGGCCTGAAAGGACGGAAGCTAAGCTAATCACAGCGTTTAAGACGCCTCAGCTCGAACGCAGATTAATGATTAATGCTTCAAGGAGTGTGTCAGAAATCACAGAGTCAAACTGCAGAAACCTCATTTCCTGTCATCCACACGCTGCGTATCGAGTCCACGCTCATTTCTGTGTGAGGTAGACAGATTGTGGCCGTAATCACATTAAAGAGCAAGAAATGAGGAAAGAAAGGGAGGGAGGGTGGAGAGCGCTGGAGGCTGCTCCTGTCAGCGCTGTGGATAAAGACGAATGGAGCGCCCCTCATCTCCATCCAGGCAGAAAAACACCACGTCCACGTCCTCCCGCTCCGGCTCTCTCTGCTGTCATGTCCTAATCAGCAGAAAAACAGATTCCCCTGAACACACCGTCTGACTGTCCTCTGGTTACAAACTGACCCTCATGAAGTGACCCACATACTGGGCTGATGCCTCCTCCTCCCTGTACGCATCAAACTGAAGGTTTTCACCTCTTCCTCCAGCCGTCATCACCCTCTTTTCCTCTCTGCCGCCGTCCAGCGCTCCACTAAAGCTCCACTCAGAAAAACAACACAATGAAACGAGGGATTTGTGAGGCGCTCCACTGTTCCATGTATTCATGTGGTACAATGGGACGTTTGCAAGTGTCCTGCTGGATATAGTCCACATTAACTCCAAACATAAAGACACTCTGAGAGCTGCCAAGAAGCAAAGATGTGACGCACACTGCTGTGTTAAAACTGGCTTTTCCTTCTGTTTATTTAGTGGAGCTTCTGATGCCACTTTCCAACTTTATTTCTCTCCAGAGAACAAATGGTTTTCACTGCAAGATCTGAGAATAAATAGGCTGAATATTGGCAAAATAGTATACTGCAAATAGAAGAATCCACAGCATAAAAACAAACATCAATATCATCACAACCAACATCACACGTCCGTTTCACGTTGCTGTAAATTTTGATATTAATTACACAAACAGTCAAAAATGACCATAATCCTTCAGCTGCTGCCCCTCGATGGGAGGTTCGTCTCCAACAACAACAACAGCATCTGAACGGTGATGGGAAGCGCCGTTATTGATGAAGCGTCAGTCACCTGGAGAGGCGGAGGAAACGAGCGCCAACAGGTGTGTTTGTGTGTCGCTGAGATTAAACACAGCAAAGATCAGTGTTTGTGTGTAAACGGTAGTAGAGTAGAGAGCGATGAATTTTTAACGCTGAGGGGGAAGCCGACTCCACAAATAAACAAACAACAGACGGTGGTTAAAAAAGGACCCACGACTGTGAGGAAAAGTGTGTGTGTGCTGACATTTGGCTTAAATCAATAGAAATAGAGAGAGAGAGAGAGAGAGAGAGAGAGAGAGAGGCCATGCTGCAGTGCTCGAGCGTCCAAACTGTCCTGGACCTGCTGCCTCTGCTGCATCTCAACAAACCTCCCATCATCCTCCACACTGAGGAGCACTGCAGCTGACGGCCATGCAGAAGAAGAAGTTAACACAAACACAGACAGATGGCTGGGGGAGGGGGGCATGCCGGTGGTCGAGGCTCGCTGGTGGTCGAGGCTCGGCGTCGTACTCACAGCTCAGAGTAGAGGATGTGCAGGTTGCCCAGATTGTCTGTGTAGTTGGCCGGGCTGAGCCAGGGCAGCACCAGCAGCAACAGAGCCTTCATGGTCAACGCTCGCCTCCTCCTCCTCCTCTCTCTGCACTGAAGCGCTCTCCTCTTCTACTCCCCCCCCTCCTCCCCCTCTTCCTCCTCCACCACCTCCAATTCTCCCAACCTGGCCGTCCTGACCCCTCTTCCTCCTCCTCCTCCTCTTCCTCTCCTGAATTAATCCTACCTCCTCTGGTTGCCCCCTCTCTACCTCGATGCGAGCCTCAGGCGCTCTGCCTGCTCATCTGGCTTCAGTCGGCAGAGGTTGAAGACGAAGCGGCGCTGGCAGAGGAAGGAGGAAGGAGAAGCAGAAGCAGGTGCAGAGCAGAAAAGTCCCGTTGTGGCACAAAGGAGGAGGAAGAGGAGCAGAAAGTGCAAGAACAAAAAGAGGAAGGAGAGCCCGAGCAAAGGTGGCACATTTGGATCACAATTTGAGATGTGCAGCCCGTTAATCTGCTCCGGGCGCTGCCTGCTTGTAAGAGGATTTGCGCTCGTGTGTGTGCATGGCCGCCTCCGTCGCTGTGTGTGTGTGTGTGTGTGTCAGAGAGAATGCAGGCTGTGACTTATACTGCAGCAGAAACCACTGAGGGGGGAGATGGAGCAGACCAAACGCTCACAGGAGGGGGGGTGGAGGTGCTGCTCTGATTGGCTCTGACCTCCACACACACACTCATGTGCAACTTCTGCATTCACCCCCCTCCTCCTCCACCTCCGCCTCCCATCCTGCCTGCACATATGTTGGTCCATGACGGGGGGAGGATGGAAAAGAGGTGCTGCCACCCCTCCTCTCCAGCGATGGAGCGCTCCCTGTGCAGCAGATTGGTCTGATCTGAGGAGAATCTGCCTACATGTGTGTGGAGAGAGGAGGAAAAAAAAAGTCCAAAACACACACCGATAATAAGGATCAATAATGGGCAGAGACGGAGGCTCGTAACAGAAGAGAGAAGGTCTGCACAGATCAGCATGCAGATGGCAAAGACACAACAACGATGCATGTAAAGAGTAAATTCTGTGTTTTTCGACTCTATTTTTCCATGATTTCGTGGGACTAACTTGTCCAGGTTTGGGCTAGCAAAACTAGCTGTAATACAGTGTTAATGGGGCAAGCTGGCACACCATTTACTTCCATTTGTTTTTATCATAACAGGAGTCTGACATTAGTAAGGAAAGAGTCTAGCCTCAGGAGTTATGTGAAGAAAAAGGTTTTATTTCTCTGTGAGGTCCTTTTCAGACACTTTTAACAACAATCTGAGCCTGAAACAGGAACCTTTGTTACTCTGATGCTCACTTAGACATAAAAACAGTGAAAATTTCCCATTAAACTCTATTTACGAATGTCTTTCATCTCTGTATTTTTGTCATAAACCAAAGCAGCAGATGGAGGCACCAGAGCTGTGAAAGTCTATTTCCATCCCACCCTGTTAAATCCCCCCCTCAGTCCCTTTCCACTGATATATTTAAAGACGTGTCTTTTTTACTCAGCATCATACTTCCTTCCATGACTTTCATCCCCATCTTTTCCCCTCTCCTCCCTTCCTTTCCTTGTTTCCTTCACTGTTATCCCGCTTTGGTAGCGCTCGGCTGTCTGCTACCCTGGAGAAAGACACTTAACTGGTGTAAATACCCCGTCTGAATGAATATATCATGGACGGAGGTGGTGTGGTTACAGGCTCAGTTTGTGTGTTAATGCACAGCGAGGCGTGAGTTATCCTGCGGTATTTGAACAGAGCGCACCGAGCAACAAGACCACAGGGCACGCAGGAAATGGAAATGTAATTGGATTGTGACAGGATGCAGTTTGTGAACAGAAACCAGTCGGCCCCCACAGGACTCCTTTCATACACTCACAAAAACACACCGTACACTCTACACCTTACACTCCTATCTATCTATCTATCCATCCATCCATCATACTGAATAAAGAGGAGGATACTGTGTTCTAGATCAGATCAGACTTCATTGATCCAGAAAAGGTCATCTCATTTGCTTTCATCCACAGTCACACATCTATCCATCATCCATCCATCCATCAGTAAACAGAGAGAAGCTAAAACATAGATTATGATAAAACAGACGATGAATGAATATTGTTAAGTGTTACCATGTAGAAGATCAGTGAGACCTAAACTCCTTCTATCTTCACAACAACAAGATCAAACACTACCGATTCATAGATTTATCAAAGTACCTGCCAGGAAATCACATTTCTTTTCCAAATATTAACACAAGCTTTTAAAGTGGAGAAGTAAAAAAAAAAAATAAGATGTGCCATCAGGCTCAAGGCAGCACATCAGTAAAACACACAAGGAGCTCTGGGTAATTTGATGAATTAAAATTAATTCATGAACTACTACAAAAAAAGAGACATTGAGAGCAGAGAAAACCTGCTTGAAGCGGCCCATGTTATGAAACGTGACGATAAAAATAAGGAAATACCTGAACGGGTGGAGATCTACTCAAGCCCTGACATGATGGAGGAGCTTCTTGGTGCCTTGGCTGTGAGTAGAATGACAACTCCTCCAACCACAGGCCAATAAAAAAGGTCACAAGTGATTTCATGAGTATGAAATGAGCTCTGACCAGATGGAGAGGAGGCTGCTGACCCGCCGCCAGGGCGAGCGCTGACATCATGACGATTAAACGCATAAATGCATCCCTTTCATCACCTTAATGATTGATGCGTTCTGAGCTTGCATCATAATTAAGATGGTGATATCAGCACTGCTATAGAGGACGTCAATCATATGACAATAAAGGAAAAATACCTCTGAAAATCCTAAAATGCTGCATCAGGTTTGGTAGAGTCCATGCGTCGATCTAACGTCACATTATTTTTTGCCATTAAAAACTTTTTACACAAACTGTAAACATTTATAACTATTGGTAACTACAGATTCATCCGAAATCCACCAGGGAGTGAGACATCTCGCTTCTTTCCCAGCTCTGTTGAGAGCTGCAGGTAACAGTGAAATGTGTATCGGACAGGAAACGAAGGCGTCAAAACATCTCTGGACAAAAAATTCTGCAGTTTAGAACAATATGCATCTAAAAAAAGAGGACATTGTGAAGGTTTAGTGAAAAATAACTGAGGTCAGGCAGAAATAAAGATCATGTTTTGGGCTAAAATGACTGTTCTGTTGTGGTTAGGACATGTTGAAATAACGACCACAAAAAAAGAAAGTGAAGAGACAACAACTCTGACTTTCTGTGGAAAAAGGGAAGTGGAGAAACAGACGACTGGCTGCCGTCAAAAGACTCCAAAAGATGATGGCTCAGAGCTGTAGAGCAGAAGGAAACGTCCCTGATAATCTGAGGAGGGCTCGTTAGCAGCAGATGTTAGCAGCTGGAGGTATTTAGCTCAATAACAGAGCTAACGGTGGCTACATTAAGATGCTTTCCAGCTTTATGGTAAATTAAGAGGGCATCATGACGTGTTCAACTCTTAATCCTGTCACGCTGAAACTTGAGGCTGATCATTAATGAATGTGATTGTGCATGTTGAAGTATATGGATGTATTAGTTCTTTCTAATAGTGCTGAACCACCAGCTTTACCAAACAGTCACAGTCACTGGGCCGTGGCACTATAAGTGAACAGAACAGAAAAAGGTGGAGGGTGTTTCCACGTCGTCGTCCCTCCGGCTGTGACCTCTCACCTCCTCAGATTTCACCTCCTAACTACAGGAGAGCAGCTGAGTCGATCTCAGAGCTCCACACCTCATTATAGGACATGAAGGGAGAGACAACGGAGCAGGAAAGATGGAGGGAAGTGGGGGAAACATGCGGGTGGTGGGAAGGTTTATAAAGTGCAAATGAACGGGAAACACTCGGCTGCTTGTGTGTGAAGAGATGCACTAATTATCCCAGAAGCCTTTGGGCTACAGAGGAGTGTTAATGGGCGTTAATGAAAACAGGAGAAACCAAAGTTCTGCTTTTAATGATATATAAACAGAGGAGGAGCTCAGTGTTCACTGCAGGTTATTTTAGCATTTTAGTAGAATTAAAAGCAGAACATTATGACGGTGACCTCTGACCCCTGAAGGCTTGTCCTGTGGTAACTGACTCCTTCAAATCCTGACGCTTCTAACATCAACTCTGAGGACTAAATGCAGGGTTCTTGCATCACTTTTACAGTCAAATTTAATACTTTTTAAGACCACAACAAATAAAATTTAAGACCCTAAAATGTCATAACATTTTCTTTGGTACAAAATAGTAAATTCATTGCCGGGCCTGACCAATATAGAGTTTTTGAGGCCGATATCGATATTTAGCAGGAAAAAGCCGATTAATCTCCGAAATTTTCTTTTTAGCCCTTTAACACTTGCTACAGCAATATAAAGTTAAGGCATAACACTTAACTTTTTCTACAACTTAAATTTCACAAGTTTCAAAACAAAGAAGTGAACTTTGAAAACAAAATAGCATGCAAAATTGCAGTAAATCTCTGAATGCTGTGTTTTCACCTGAAAATGTAATACCTACAGCAAATTTACAGTAAATTTAAGACAATTTAATTACCCAGATTTTAACTGAAGACTTTTTAACTCTTTAAGTGTCAATGACGTATTTTGACATCACACCAAAACACCAAAGTGGTTTTTCGGCAGCAGGTCGCCGATCACGGTCTCACACAGCCTGTGAGTAATGTTGGGGCTTCTGGGAGATGTAGTCAGAGCATAAAGAGACGGTATACACCACAGAGATCAAAACAGGAAGTGGAGACGATCGAGATTATAAACAGCTGGTACTCAAAGAGTTAAGGATGATGAAGGAAGTGTTCATTTGTTGCCTTACATATGAAGAGATGATCAGTGATATTCACTTCACCTGTCAGTGCTCATGATGTCATGCCTGATGGGTGCAGCTATAAACTAACGCTCACCTGCTCTTGATGTGGTCCTCCAGGTCGCCTCGGGCCATCGTTTCAGTGCAGTGCAGGTTGAAGGGGCACGCCACGGTCAGCTTGTCCAGCAGCTTGTGCACCAGCAGGCTGGGCTTCCTGCAGCTCTGCAGCATGAGCGGCGTGCGGCACACGGGGCAGAAGTCGCTCTCCAGCAGGAAGCTGGTGAGGCACTCCTGGCAGTAGGTGTGGCCGCAGGGCGTGTCCAGAGGCCTGATGAGCGCCTGCAGGCAGATGTGACACATCAGGTCGTCGTCCACCTCGTCCGTGTAAAGGTACTCGTGGTTCTCCTCCAGCAGGTGGCTGTGGCCGCAGGAGGCGCACAGGTCGGGAGGAGGAGACAACAGCCCATAGTCTGAGGGGGAGAGGGGAGGAGCCGAGGCGCCGGCCATCGCCTCGGCTCCTTCAGGCTGGACGCTCTCCTCCACGATGCTCATCTGGACTCCTGGTGTCTGGTCGGACCTGACGAGGAGGTCATGAAGCAGCAGAGATCAGACGGGATCTACGTGAGAGAGAAAACAGTGTAAAAATACTCCATCATAACCCATACTGAAGCTCTTTGCATTTTTAATTTCTCTATTTTGGGCTCAGTGGGACTAAAAACTAATAACTAAGCAGCATCTCTTGAGCAGTATTATGGGATAGATAATAACCAAAAGTGATGCCAGGTCTTAGGAGGTTAAAGTGCTGGTGTTCATACATCGGATTATTATTTTTCTTATTAAAACACACGAACTGAGAAATCAGTTTTGTTGAGCTCAGGCTGCTTAGATCCTGAAATATGAGATTCAACAAGCGAACAAGCTAAGACAGAGTGTATGAGCAAAATAAAGAGTATTTCTGAACATGCTCCAGTCGAAACTAGGGGTGGGAAAAAAATAATGATATGGCAATATAGCGCAATACTTTTTCTTCTGATATAATATCAGTTTTTAATTTCTTAACGATCCCAGAACAGCAGGATATGTCCTCTACTATCACCAGTAAAAGTACTGTCTGTGCAGGAAAATGTCCAGTCAGGTCACTGATATATTATTGTTATTAATTGATTCTGACACAACACTTTGTGTCGCATCATATCGTCTGTTCGGTGAAGATGAACTGCTGCCTGAGGAGATATGAACGACTCCTTCTGAGCCAAAACGAAACACAACAACTTGTGATACGTTGATGAATTTCTACCAGTAGATTCCCCACTGCTCCTTTAAGGACAGCACTTGAGTAAATGTCCTTTTCCACCGCTGAATAAAAGGAGACAGCAGTGATCGTGTAGAGTGAGCGAGGCGTGAAAATATTCATAAGCTGTGTTGTTGGTGGAGAAAACCTTCTCCTCCTCCTCCTCACAAACACAAACTTTCTCTTTTTCTTTTCTTTTTCTCCGCCGGAGCTGACGGAGGAGTGATGTCTGCTGCTGAGATTTCAGTCTGGATGCAGGAACATCAATATCAGACGTCGGCTTCGTCTCCAGAGGAGCGTGAGCTCACACTGGTGCTTTCTCTTTATTTTTCAGGTTTACACGTCATACCAGCCACCCAAAAAAAAAATAAAAAACAGCACATGGACATGAGCAGATGGGCTCAGTCAGATGCAACGTCACCCTGGCAACAGTTTCTGGACCCTGGTGGGTCTTGGCTGATTTACCAGATCTTATTAAAAAAAAAAATAAACAAACAGGAGCAAATTTTGTGTTGGAAGCGTTCCCTCGATCTGAATATGACCAACAAGACGCTTTGAAGTGCAGCCTGATATGCTAATGCAGACAAATACATGGAGCTCATCGAGCAGAAAGCAAACAGGCCGCCCTGGTTTCTCTTCAGAGCGACGACGGCGCCCGGCGTCTTTGGTGTATCTGGGAGGGGACGGCTAATACGACGAGGCTTAACGAAGGTAAACTTTCCCACTGAGAGCTCGAGGCAACATGGCTGATTCATCACCTGCTGCATCTCAGGTCTGCTCTGATTAAAAAAAAAAAAGCTCTTTCATAAAAATAAATAAACACACATATCTGAGCAGGAGCAGAGAAGGAAAAAATTAAAGTCTCTCCTCTACGATGGAGTATTAGGGCCACATTGAGATTTTTTTTTTTTTTAAACAGACTTTGAGAATAAAGTCATTATTTATGAGAAAAAAAGTCAGAAATTTATGAGAATAAAGTAATTATTTACGAGATTTAAGTCATTATTTACAAGAGTAAAGACATAATTTAATAAAGTCAGCACAGAGGATACATTGTTCTGGTAAAAATACAGCTCATCAAGTGACTTTCTGATCCAGGAAGTTGGAATCTGCCAGTATCTTTCTAACTTTACCGAAGTTTTTAACAAGTCAACAACAACACGTTAGAATATTATGACTTTATTCTCATAAAACTATGACTTGAATCTCGTAAATTTACAAATTTATTCTCGAAAATATTTTTTTTCTGGGAAACAATGACTTTATTCTCGTAAAAATTATTACTTTATTTTCGTAAATAATGACTTTAATCTCGTAAATTCACAACTTTATTATTGTAAATAATTATATTTTTTTCTGGTAAATAATGACTTTATTATTTCTGATTATTTATGAGATTTTTTTCTCAATGTGGCCCTAATACTCTGTTGTACTAAACAAAATAAAATAAAAAATAAATAGTCTGCTTTAAGTTTAGTTTGGTGCTGACCCTGAAACAACATGGATGGCACCTTCCAGCCTCACTGGAAGCCAGCAGTCACAATAATCACACAATAACAACACTTTCCCGCACATGAAAACATGCAGCTACATGCATGCATGCCTCTGCACAGCAAGGACACGCCTTCGCCTGAGGAGCATCGACTGTTGTGCTCAAAAATAATCCCTGAAAAAACGAGACGGTCCTGACATCAGACCATGATGAACTGAAAAATATGTTTTAGTGGCTGTTTGTTATTCTGGATTCATTTCTGACTTCTCAGTGAATTCCAGTGTTCTGGATCAAATTTGGGTCTAAAAAGGTGAATTCAGTTTAAATTCCTCACTCCTGTTCAAAATGATGAAGAGTAGTGAACTCAGTGAGGAATAAAGAGTCCAGGTAAAGTGAAGGAGGGAGCTTAAAGGAGCTTTTAAGGAGCTTAAAATACATATTAATGCAGATTAATTGCTTTTTTTAATTTTATTTTTTATTTAACTTTTTATTTCAACGTGCGGAAGCTGTCCTGGATTTACAAATCGGCCCAAAACATGACATTTGTGGGGAAGACAAAAAAATATCAGAAGAAAAAGTATTACAATATATTGCCGTATCGACTTTTTTCCCCACCCCTATTAAGGACAATAAAGACTCTTGAATCTTATTTCCAGAAATTTATGAGCAGATTTCTGACAAACACCAGATTTACAGTGGTGCGTTTGTGTGAATCTCAGTTTTACGGACTAGATTTTTTTTGTCCTACCTGCAATACAGTTCAACAATCATGAAAATGTATTCATTTCTATTTCTCATTGGTAAAGGCGTTTCCTTTGTGGTGGGAGAGTTGTTTGTCTAAGCCGGCCTCCACCTTCCTCCTCACACTCTGTACTCTTTATGTAAATAAAACTGTTGATCTGGGACGACTCTACGAGTTAATAATGACACGAGGCTGTGCCGAGTCAGCTCCTTTTCCTAACGACGGCGAACTTGTCGGCACTGAGCGAACTTGTTGCCATGCACGCCTCCTCTTATTGAACAGAAACCAAATCTGTATCAATCAAACAAAACACACCCTTGGAGCGCAAAGGCGCAGTCAGCCAAATGAAATGTGAGCACGCAGGATTTCTTTGGCATAACTAGCTGGTTGATCATTGCAGGTTTTACTTCACATGCTGTCTCTCACTGTCTAGACTACAAACTGCTCACTAACAGGACGCCGGATCAGGATATCAGTTGATCAGCAGTTGGTATGAAAACACCCAGTGAGGATGGCGTGCTGATACTAGACCCTGAGCAGTGTGTTCAGACACGCCACCGAAAACACAGAAAATTCCTCTAAGTCACTCTCCACAGGCTCTGCTTCATAGCCTTAAAAACAACAGCAGCTCTCCGTGATGATAATCAGGGCATAAATTCCACCAAGAGTCACAAACTCATGATGTTTTTTTCCTCCAACCCGGCACATCTCCTGTTTTTAGTGAACATATGGGATGTGGAGAACAGTAATGCATCTCCTGCCCTTTCAGCACCTCTAAAGCTCTGGTGTGCACTTGCTGGTTCCGCCTCACGTCTCCATGGCGACCCAAATCCAGACCTGACACCTCAGTCTGCAGGCCGATGCTGGGCGCCGTCAGGTGTCTCATGTCTGACTGGATCAGACCAGACAATATGAACACACCGGTAACTGTAAATCCACAACGTTACCCTTCTATCTGCTCCACATAGGGATTCAACGCAACCGACACAGGAAGTGGAACAAAGTTTCACCGCTAATCAACTTAAAAGTGGGGAAAGTCTACTTACATGGCTTCACTTTCAGCAGAGCGGCTCACCTGGGCAGGTAAAGACGGTGTAACGTTAAACCAGTCAGAGGAGGAGGAGGTGCGGGGGAAGCAAAGGGGAGTTAAAGAGGACTTTGTCCCAGTGACGGAGTCCCCTGATTGGCTGACAGGTGAAACTAAAGCCGGCGAGGACCGCTCTCCCATGCTCACCTCTAACCTGCCAAGGTGATCAGGAAGTGTCTCAGCAGGGGGGGCGGAGCCTGGGAGGAAGACAAGGTAAACAAGAAAACTGCCCAAACCTGCTCAGGGAGTTCAGGAGAAACTCCTTTAAAGACGAGAGGAGCTGCAGCTACAACACAAAGCTAATTAATAAGCCACAAAACATCATGATGGATTTCCTGCGTAAACAAAAGGACAGCGCTGTGGTCTTCAAATAGGAAGCCCATAATCTGAGTAATGATAACATGTGCAGGTATCTTAAACCTATAAGGCTCGCTGCTTGTTGTGGTTTTTCTCTTCATAAGCCCAGCGTGTCGCTCCAGCTTTGTACAAAAACAGTTGTTATCCTGGTTTTTCTGATGTGGTTTGAAAGCTCAGAGCTCCAGGTGCTCCAGACACAACATGACGCTTCCTCCTGAGTCAACCTGAGGTCATTATTACAGCGTACAGTACACACAGACTGTACTTACACTGTGAGTACTCTGTGATACAAGTACAGCGAGGAACATGAAAGGACGGATGAGTCACGCTTTAGAAAAATACAACAACGCAACATTTCTGTGGGACGTTT
The DNA here is from genome assembly GCA_029721515.1 of Synanceia verrucosa. Lineage (NCBI taxonomy): Eukaryota > Metazoa > Chordata > Actinopteri > Perciformes > Synanceiidae > Synanceia > Synanceia verrucosa. The sequence goes on along the minus strand of CM056558.1, from coordinate 25,532,474 downwards.
TCTTTAATAACACGACATGCTGTGTTTTGGTTAGCTTAGCATGAGCATAGCTAAAGCAAGAAAAGTTATAATAACATTATAATAACAAAATAATAACTGGGAACCCTGATGAAGAAATGGATGCCTATAAAATTGATATCTATCTATCTATCTATCTATCTATCTATCTATCTATGTGTGTATGCATGTTACGGTCTTAGGTTCAGGCAATAAAAATACTAAATTGGGATTATGCAGCAAAACTTCTTAAGTTCAAGACAGGATCGTCTTGGAGTTTAGGCAGCAAAACCACAAAATTAGCTTTAAGAAAAGGACACACTCACATATATACATATATATATATTTCTATACATATAACAGTGTATTTTCTTTGTAGTAATTGTAGCTATGGGTGGTGTATGAGAAGAGAGTCAGTGCACATTCAAAGGTCAACAGCAGAGAAAACTCAGGTTTGTCGAACACAAAAGAAGCGCACACTCAGCCGTTAGAGCTTTTCTTCTTTGACACTAATTGTTCCAGTAAAACTTGTTGAGTTCACGCTCTCTTTATCCGGATGCTTCTATGTTTAGATTGAGTTTGTTTCTACCCCGACTGCCTCGCTACAGTAGACAAACAAAGGTAATACTTTCAGACTGGGTCCCTGTGCAATTATTCAACAAGCTGAGTGAAAAAACACGCTTTGCACTGCAGGTAAAAGAAGCACATTCACAGCAGCAGTCCATCGTACCTCTTCTCATTTCATTCAGTCTCAGAGGAAAATGGTGCTGTTTCACCTCAGCTGTGTTTTTTTTTTCATAACTACATTTTCTGTGCTTTCAATTTCTCCCTGTAATCTTCAGCTCCCTAATTCAACCTGGCATCTGAAATACACGAGAGCTGCTGTCTCATACGGAATCTGTCGCCTTTTCACTGGCTGCAGTAATAGACCATCACTCCCAGTGTTGTCAATCAGATAAATAATAATTTTGTAAATAGACGTTTTGTACCAAATATGGTCATTTGTATGCAAAATTAAATGCATGTATAGATCTTTTCAAAAGTCTATAAAGTGCAAATAGAGAAGCCAAGCAGCACAGTGAGATGCTGGAACCAGATGATGTTTAACATTATTCCAAACTCATTCAGCATTTGTTCTTGCATAATATAAACTAGAAAAGCACTCAGAGAGCACAGATCTCCACTAAGGCAGCATTCTGAGAGAGCGAATATTCCTGCAAGCCCACAACATCTAAGAGTGAATGTGTTGATTTTGACAAAAGGTCAATATGTGACTGATTTCCGAGCTGCGATTTTGTCCTCTATGCACACTTTTTCATGATTATCACAGAAAATATTAATATTTGACGATAAGAATGTCTAAGATTAAAAATTGAGAATTCTTTTTTGGATATTTTGAGACCAGTTGCATTGCTCTAGCTCCTTCCTACATGAAGTTATGGTTAAAAACACATATTTGACCTTGGTGACCTTGACCTTTTACTGATCTTGACCAATCTTGAATCGGTGACTTCTGTTTATAAGCCAAATTAGGTGACGATTGGCTGATCTCCCATACATTACTATGGTGTGACCTTTCATTTTTTGTCAAAATCCATCCATAACTTTTTGAGTCATTTTGCAAACAAAAAACAACAAATAAATAAAATAAATAAACCAACAAATAAAACAAACCTCCTTAGCGGAGGGAATTAGAATTAAATTAAATAATTATAATAATAATCAATATATAACAAAAGTTTTATTAAAAAAATACTTTTAATCATATTATCTCAGACCAACTTCTCTTTTATTACGGCAGCTTTGCACAAAAAGGCACGCTGATAAAGTCGACCAGTCGATTTTAATTTTCCAAGATCCGACAAAATAATACGGGGAAAATGACGGCGTATTCAATAAGTCATTAGCGTGGTGTCAGAAGGGGACTCCAGTCCTGACACAGGGAGGCTGAGGCTGACAGCTGCTCTATAAGCAGTAATCACTGCTGCCAACATCATCATTCAAAGTGCTTCGCCACGGATGCTGCTATTTGTTATGCTATTTGTCAAAATGTCACGGCGACACCGAGCCAGACTGCAACAAAAGACGGAGACGTTCCTACATGTGGGACAAGAAGGACAGACGCTGAGCTGAATGCAGAATGAGGAGACAGGAAGTGAGCGGCGGCGGCGGAGCGGCGGTCCCTCTGAGGGGAAGCAGAGCGTTGCTGTTCCAGCAGGTAACGCAGCCAAATGAAGACGAATGCACTTAACCTCTGGACACCTTAACATTGAGACGCTCACTCACACTCCAGGACACCTAAACGCCCTCGCACACATACACCATCCATCTCCCAACATGTTTACATTCTGCCGTCACAGACTTCAAAAAGGCACAAAGAAGACATCCATTTTCTAAACCAGCACTGTGTACAGCGGCTCTAATCAATTCAGACTGAGGAAAAAGAGTTACATGGTGGGCGAATGAGGGTAAATGCCAAGCACTATTAGATGTAGGGGAGTCCCGATCCGATATTGATATCAGAAGAAAACGACTATCAGATTACAGTCTGCATCTAAAATCTCCAAAATCTGCAGTCAGTCCATTCCAGACTCCAGTGCAGCTCTTCTGTCCAGCAGCGCTGCTGTTATTGGATTTAACGAGGTTATTTTTCAGGGTCTTCTAATTTATTTCATTCAATAGTAAAATATTAAACTAGTGGTTATTTTGCACTTTACTTGCTTTTATTGGATTTATTGAGGTTATTTTTAAGGGTTATTTAAAACAACTGTAGAATATTCTTCTGTTTAAGGTTAAAATTGATGTAACTCATTGATTAATACTAACTGGGTCACTTTTTTCAGACCTACTGTTGCTGACTATTGATCTCCGTTTGAGTAATGTCACTTGATCAAGCCTTTCCTCACACTCCGAACTATAAAATAAGTAATAAAAGTCTGAATGATTAGTGCTGATATTGTATCGGATCAATATCGGTATCGGCCAATACTCAAGGCTGCAATATCGGTATCGTATTGGAAGTGAAAAAGTTATATCGGGACATCACTATTCACCATCACAACATTAGGAACTGGTCATGATGTTATTAGGAGTGTCCCGATCCGATATTGATATCTGATATTGGTCTGAAATCAGCAAAAAAAACAAAAAAAAAACGAGTATTGGATTATATCGGCCTGCATCTAAAATCTCTGATACAAACGGGTCATCTAATTTATTTTCTATTTATTCTATTCATATAGAATATGCTTGAACTAGTGGTTATTTTGGACTCTATTTATATGTAATATATAATATAATATTTTCATAATATATTTTTACTTATAATGCTATTTTTTTTGTATTTATTGGATTTATCGAGGTTATTTTTCAGGGTCTTCCAATATATTTTTCATTTATTTTATTCAATTGTAGAATGTTCTCATGTTTAAGGTTAAAATTCATGTAAACTATTGGAGTAACATCACTTGATCAAGCCTTTTCTAACATCCCGTACTACAAAATAAAGAAATAAAAGCATGTATGATCAGTGCTGATGTCGTATCAGATCAATATCAGTGTACTCAGTACTCATGGCTGTAATATGGGTATGGTATCAGAAGTGAAAGCGTTCTATCGGGGCACCCATAGATGTTATGTGTGATGGGTGGATTGGGAAAAGGTGAAACAGTGATTTACTGTGTGAATAAAAGAAGTGACTCACGTCGGAGGAAAACTGGAGCAGGGCCACAGATGCTCCACAGCGGGACGGTCTCGTTATCTCGGTCCAGTGTGAGCGGCTACCAGCGACCTCTGCCAACCCCGTCTGTTGCTCAGGAGCTGCCGTCGCTCGAGGCGGATTAGCCTGATTGGCTGCAGGAGCTGAAGCAGAAGAAGGCTGATTAAAATGTCTTATAGTGTGAGAAATTAGACTGAGAACATGGGCAGTTAAATAAATTTATAGCAGGGAGGGCACAGCAGCATAGTATGGTGACACTACTATATTGATCTTTAATTATATAAACTATTAACATCTTTGAGAATCATATGAAACTAGAATAAATTAGTATCTGTCATTTCAGCTTGTATGAATATTCAGAAAAGCAGGGATGCTCTTATGTGCTGTCAGCAGAATTATTACAATTATTTTAGTCAATACTGACGTCATGATTATTTAACTCCCTGACTAGTTTGGAAACATCAGGCGTTTAGAAAGTGAATTTTGTAGCCTAGCCTTGATTATCTTGTTGTGGAAAGCCAAAATCATAACAGAAATTTGATTTATTGCAGCCCTTTAATAATAAGATAAGCTATTCCTTCATTCGTCGCATGAACGGGGAAATTTGCAAAGTGGAGACAGCAACAATATCATGACAGCATATAAAAGATAACGAGATCAGTAAACAATATATAAAAGTCGAAATAAACAACAAACCAGGTGGAAAAACGAAGCCATCACATATACGACATAAGTGAACAAAGTTTGATTTGATCTCTGACCTCAAGATTTGTGAATGAATAAAAAGTGAAAACTAGGGGTGGGAAAAAATATCAATATGGCAATATTATCTGATATAATATTGATTTTTAAACACCCCCCGAAACAAAGTCATGTTATGTAAATATATTTACATATATATGTGTGTGTACATATATACACACACATATATATCTGTACATACTGTAACTTGTATTTTAAGCTGCATTTTAAATTTCTCAGTGATCTATGTAGAATATCACAATATATCGAAATAATGTATGGTATTGTGACTCTAGTATCAGGTAGCATATTGTTAAGTCCTTGCCAATACCCACCTCTTGTAAAAACTAGCTCTGATCATATAAAATAGATGTTGACCAGCTGTATAATTTGAATGAATAGCTGATAAATAGCATTAATCTGAACACAATATGGTAAAATGCAGAGATCAGGGCCTCCACTTGGTAAAGCCGACCCACATCCCCGTCCCTGACAAGCCCTCCATCTCCCAGCAGGACCTGAAGAGTCCACTGAGAGGCGGTCTAATTTCCCGTGACATTTACATCAGGATCAGCATGGAGACATGGATCCAACGACTCCCATCAGGAGAAAAAAAAAAATCAAAAAAATGTCATTTCACGCCATCCTGCCCGCCTTTCATAACGTTAGTGATGGTTATGTAAAAGTGGTGTACTGCTGGGCGCTGGTGTGGCTCCGGTCATGTGATCTCGTAGTTCTGGAGTGATTAAATTGGGCTTATGATGCAACAGTCCAGATGACCAGGACTTACAAGAATGTGAACAGACGGGAGTCATTCATCACGGCCGTAATCCTCTCATCTTTTTATTAGACAGTCGCATCCACATGCATGAGCGCCGGGCGATACATGGGCCTGTTTCTGCTGAGTGTTTCTGAAAGAAAAACACTTTTTCTTTTTTTTTTAATAATCAATGAATATTCACAAATCTGCCCTCCTTTCTCTGCCACCCTACTGTGATCGCTTAGTAGCTTTAGATCGAACTCCACAAACTTAGTACAGTGAAACTCCACATGTTTATTTGTTGGGGGAGCGAAGAAAAACATATATTTATATTCATGTATTCAGAATGAGACATGAAAACTTGGCCAGGAACACGACGCACCCAATCACATTAATCTGGAACCATAATTATGAGATGCGTGTAATTGTTCGGTGTGGGTGTTCTGACATCCATTTGTGACGGTCATTATTTCTGTCTGTCTGTTGCCACGGAAACGGGTTTCTAATTTCACGCCTCTTGGTGCGATCTACGTGCTCGCTGTTGCCACGCCGATACCTGGTGCAGGTTTGCTGTGTGGCTGCTGCTGCAGGATCTACCTGAGCTGTGCTGAAGCTCCAGCGTCTGATGTGTTGCTGTGATCATCGTCTGCTGCTCGGCTCTTAAAATTGGCCACCAGCTTGAAACTCTTTGATGTGCAGCATCTTGAAGGCTCGCGTTCAGCCTCGGGGCTCAGCTTCACAGCTTCACATCGACCCTGAAAACAGCCGTGCTGAGAAATACTGCAGTATTTATGACAGCATGTACAGTATATCTAGTACTACTAGCATGATTTACACTATGCTAAAACCACAAATAACTAACCCAGGAGCCAACAACCCATCAAATATTAATAAACACAGTGATTGATCAGTAACTTATTCACCAGCGTCATTTTTAAGGCAGGAAGTATTCACATCTTTGAAGCAATAGGTTTTATATTTTGGGAAGTGTGCTTATCTGCTTTCATAAGGCTACAGTTTATTAGCTTAGTTATAAAAAGAAAAAAAATGGAAGGGGAAAAACAACTAGCCTGGCAACAAAATCTGCACAAAAGCGCTGCTAAACTTCACAAATTAACATGTTAATTCTTCTTTTAAATCTATGCAAATACAGTGGAGTAAAAGCTTCTCATTATGACAACAAAACATGTTTTATCTGCTTTTTAATCTCCTTTTAGCTCATTTTTGTTCTCCACTGACTCCTGAGGGGAATATCTTGCTCCTTAGCTGCTACACAGGGAGCATACAGTCATTTTTAGAGGTTTTTTTTGCCCTCTACGACCCGAAACAACACAAAGAGTGTGGTCACAGTGAACCAAGACGAAAAGCTGAAAGAAGCTAAAATGCTCTGTAAATCGTTGATATTTCTGTGCTTTTCTAAAAGCTCTGACGATGCATCATCATTATACGTCTGAATCTGCAGAAGAATATCTCTTTCTCTTTTCCTTTTCATCCATTTAACATTACAAATTAATACTTTAACGTTGCTCTTTGGTAGATTGTTTGCTGAATTCCAGGAGAAGTTCGGACAGATTCCGAAAAGATGGTTAATGTAATTTTATCGCGTGTTTGATTGTTAATTATGACTGCGTTGTTAGTTTCCTTAATTTTTTGAATGGAGTTCTGCATCATGACCTGCCAGCACGTCTCGGGTGACGCATTACGGGCAGTTTGTCTAAGTGGAGTTACCGTTGCACAAATTAATGCATTAACATAGATTAATTGCATTAATTTAATACAAATATAAAGTAGTGCAATATAGGAACATTAAAGTGAAGTATACGTTCCTTAAAGTGTTCTGTGAGCCTCAAACATTCGACTCATCTGAGGATATAAATGATAAAACTGCATGTTTGATCCAGCTTCCATGTGACAACCTCTGCCTTTTTTTTCCATCAGTATACGTCGTCAGGCGTCCTTATATTTCCTACTGTATACACATCATGCGAGTGTGTGCACAGTGATGCCATTATCTGCACGAAACACATGGCAGAGTCAGTTTTCATAACCTAAGAGTGACATAAGATATTCAAGCAGCGCTGGCCAAGCTTAGCAGAACCAGGGTCAGAGTCAAGTAAAGAAGAAGAGTGTTTGAATGTGGTGGTGGTGGAGGGGAAAGATTAAGCTTTAACATCACAAAGCAGGCAGAAAGCCCACATGGCTAATAAAAAGGGAGGCGAAGTGACGCCTTTTAAGCCAAATGATCACACAGAAGAGGAAGGAGGGAGACAGATTAGTAGATTAATGGATGTGACAAAGTTTATGGTTTCATTCCCAGCATGTAGTTCTTTCCTAAACCTCACTGTCTGGTTATGATAGATAATATAATATAATAGATTGTACAGAAAGGAGAGCAGAGCACACCTCCAGGGTCAGAGGTCAGAGGTCAGGGCTGTTCTGGCAGCAGGAGGTCATCACGTTACAGCTGATCAATTACTGATTAGAAACATCAACATTCAACATGTCTGTGGATTAAAGGAGCAAACACTGGAAGACATGAGCTCTGCTGACTGAGAGGAGGAGGAGGAGGAGGAGGCCAGGCTCACCTCCTTCCCTCTGCTCCTCATCCCCATCTCTCTGCTCCTTAACCTCCTTCCCTCTGCTCCTCATCCCCATCTCTCTGCTCCTTAACCTCCTTCCCTCTGCTCCTCGTCACCGTCCCTCCACTCCTCATCTCCTTCCCTCTGCTCCTCGTCACCTTCCCTCTGCTCCTCATCTCCTTCCCTCTGCTCCTCGTCACCTTCCCTCTGCTCCTCATCGCCTTCCCTCCGCTCCTCGTCTCCTTCCCTCCGCTCCTCGTCACCTTCCCTCCGCTCCTCATCTCCTTCCCTCTGCTCCTCATCTCCTTCCCTCTGCTCTTTGCCTCCTTCCCTCTGCTCCTCAATGAATAAATGTGAAAATCAATAAATAAATAAATGGAATTGTTATTTTAGATTTTGTTAGATTTCCACATTTATCTTACCTTTATATTTTTACTTATATTTTAAGGCTGCAACTTACAATTATTTTCACAGTCGATTAATCTGTTGATCATTTCCTCCATTAATCCATGCGTTGTTTAGTCTATAAAATGTCTGTATGATCTCAGTCATCCAGGTTGAGCGCCAGTTGAGTCTTTTTTGTTCTTTTTGGTCAATAAAATATTGGAAAAATAATGAAAAATGTGGATCAGTGTTTCCCAAAAGCTCAAGATGACGTCCCTCAAAAATCTCAAACCGACTAATCTATCATCAAAATTAATTACAACTAATTGACCAATTGCTGCAGCTTTAATTTATTTTCTTAGTCTTTTGCAGATCGTTATGGTACTTTTTTGACTCCTTAACAAACACAGTCATAGATTAAAAGAGATTGTGTGTAATGGATAATGGAGGAGCATAGTGATATTTCGTATGTTTTAAAGTCACCCCCACGTTGAATTGAAATCTGGTCTCTTAATCTCGGAGTCAATAACAAAGGGGTCCTTGCTCTGGTGCTAATCCCATTTAGCTAGCCTCTAATCCTGTGGTATGGATGGACTGTGTTAGATGCTAATGACGCAGCGTATTGACTGAGGCCGAGGCCTGTTTCTAAAGCAGAAATTGTTACATAATATAGAGCGGATCAATAAGTCAATTGAAGGAGAAAGAAGAAGGGCGACATACCGACATATGAACATGTTAACAACCCCCAGTGGAGCTGTGGCCATGTACTCTTTTCATCACCATAAACACACTTTCCACGCTGCCTATTAGTGTTATTATGCACCGTCAGAAATGAAGGGTTACTTTAATTTGTGCGTCTGAATATTCCCTGGCAGTGAATGTGGGAGCAGTGAAGTGGCCTCAGACCGACAAAAGACGAGGGAGATTATGAACCGATTTAATTAATTTCACTCTCTTTTGTCATTTTTATTACAAGGAGGAGAAAAAACATCTGTGTTCAGTCATTATGCATATTATGCTAAATTATTCAAATGAAAGCAGTTCCCGCTTGGTGCTTTGTGATGCTCCGTTTCACTTGTTTGAAAGCGTTTCTCTCAGTAAAACTGTGGCGACGATTGTAAAAGGAAATGTGAGAGTGGAGAGGTAGCATTCAGTGTGGTTGGTCTCATTCCCACCATCGATCTGCACTGCTGTAAGCAAAGCTTAGCAGAGAGCTTTATTCATGCAGTAAATATGGATCTTATGAGTTTAACGTGCAGCCTGGGTGACGATATCCATTCAGCTAATAACGCTGCATGGCCTTTAACAGATTTACCTTCAGTGCAAAGACGCTTATTAGCTTATATTTGTGCAAAGATGACGATTAGCTTAGCACAAAGACAGGAAACAGAAAACCTGTCTGTTGAAGCCTCACATTTAATGGAGATATACAAGTACATAAAGTGTTCAACAAACATATCAGAGCAGCAGCTTCACCTCCAGCATCATCTCCTTCACTTTACCTGGACTCTTTCTTCCTCACAAATTTGATCCAGAATTCACTGAGAAGTCAGAAATGAATCCAGAATAACAAACAACCACTAAAAGACGTTTTTCTGTTCAGGAATGACAGGAAATAACTGGAATCATTTGGCTCCAAATGATGTCACAATCTCAAGATGGCAGCCCCCTTATCTGGGACATTTTGGCTTCATATTTGTATCAGTCTTCTCCTGTGTATTTCTCAAACTATGTTCAGATATACCAGCTGTATGGATCCTAGGCAGCAAAGTGAGATCTGAAAACGGCAGCTGAAACTCTCTGGATGGATCAGTGTTGCCCCCGTGATCACATCATATGACCACTGTCATGTGTCCTCATGTAAAAACTTGCATTGCTCAACTTCACTAGAGAGTACGGACATGGAAATTCTCATTTTGGTTTGAAGCCGATAGACGAAATAAAACGGGAGATATTGTCTTTTCCATTTGATCCAAAACCATGACCATGCACGTACAAAGAAACGTGCAACGTACGAAAAAAAATTGCATTTATTTGATTATCTTTGTCATGTCCTTTTACAGTGTTTTGTGTGTTTGTGGGCCCAAATTTTTGATCTACCCTTCAAAGTGATGGACTCAAGACGGAGTGCTACTGCTGGAGTCATCAAGATGCATCTTCATCCAGCGAACAGTATTTAGCTCTAATGAGCCTCTGACTTTGAGGCACATCAATGAGGTGCCTCATTCATAATAAAGAGGTTGGGTCCCGCAGGCAGCAGCTAAATGAACTGGGACCGAATGCAGGCAAACAGTTTAGCCTGATCCCTCAGCTCTATGATAACTAACAACACGACTGAAACCCAGAGAGGTCTGACTGTACCGACGCTGGAGATAAACATGGGATGGAAATCTGGTGTGGTCAAAGTGGATGAGGAGATGACGATCTTGATCATTATGAGTCAAACTGGTGCAGAAAGAGCCACTTCCTGTAACGCCCGAGTTAGAAACGACTGATTGTGTCTCAGGATTCAACCCTCAAGACCCAAGGATTAAAAGACTAGTGGGAGACAAAGTCAGGATTAATTAAACACGCAGCAACTTAAAAAATTATCTTGCACAACAGACGACCGGCATACATTTCCCTGTGGATCCCAAAAACAAACTCAGCATTTTGTCAGCGCACTCTCCCAAATCCCCTGACAAATGATCAATGGATCAACTCTGCAATTCTAATACCCGGAACAAAGCACACAGGGGGATTAGCAATGTTTATCACCATTATCCTAATAGTCCCTCATCCAAATGAAATGAATTCCAGGAAGTTGTTCGTGCCTCCCGGTGTTCGGTCTGGGCACGAGGCGCTGATCAGGCTATCAAAGGCGCCTCGGATGGCGCCGTGACGGATGGCGTTCGTACAGGTCGGCGCTGATTGATCGGCCTCCGAGGCCACCGGCGGACCATTCATCACGAGGCGGTAAATGTGTAACGGGTTTATTCCCACGTCCTTTAGCTCTAATTCTGGCCTCGTGTTGTGTAACATAATGACGGCACAGTTTCAGCCAGAACTCGGACCATCCGGATTAAATGAAGGTCAAAAGGGAGGTTTTATCGTTCAGTAATAGAAAAGCTCTGATCACACGTCGTACGCTATCACAGATCAGTCCTTCTATTTAAAGACAGCTCCTACCTCTATTGTGTGCTGGTCTGTTCAGGAGACATTACAGCGTCCAGCACAGCAGACTGTACTCATCATCACTGCAGAATAAAATACCAAAAAGTTGCACAAACAGGAACGTGCTGCCTCCATAAATGTGAGTCTTTAGTATAGAAAGCGGTAAAACAAGCAGTACTGATGATGTCAGTACTGCTGTATTAGCGACTGGGTCAGAGCATCTGCAGACCTGCAGCTCTGGTGGGCTGTTCCTGGTCTGCAGTGGTCAGGATCTATCAAAAGTGGTCCAAGGAAGGACCAATGACAGGGTCATCAATTCACTTATTATAAATGATGGCACGGAATTGGTATTTATGAAAATGATGGTTTCAGACACCAGATAGGACTACAGTCATTGATTCAGATCCAAGTATTTGAGTCCTTATCTGACAGAAAAGCAGGTGAAGGCCTGAAACCATGAGTTATAACACGAGTTACACTCTGCATGTAATACTATACATGTATAACTAAACATGTACATGTTTTCTTTCAGTCTCTCCTACCTGAGCTCTTCACCACAGTGACTAAGAACCTGAAACTCTCTGTCGACTATGACTCACTAATTGACCACATTGAGGCGTTTGTGGAAGCTGGGAGAAATGGCTCCATTAGCGGCTCTAAAGACGGCAGCCCTGCTGTGGTTACTGTTATTCTGCCCCTCATGCAATTTAATGTTCAGACTTACAAAGGTTCCTGTTTCTGGGAACATGGCTGAGTGAGTAATGCATGAATCAGAGCTGAAACGAGTTTGACTCGGGTCCTTGTTGTCGTGTCCCGCTCTGATATTTTGATGTATTAGCGATCGAACACGTTCACGCTCTCTAATGTCTGTGCACTAATGGACAGAAATGTGACGAGGCGGTTGCCATGACAACATGAAGCGCAAATCAACATGACTTCAGCTGCTTTTTGATGGAGTTTAAATGTTGAAAAGAGACTTTAGTTCGATTTACTCAGAGCCAGAACCATGAGTCGCTGCAAATCTGCACAGCCAGGATATAAAGTACTTTACATTCTTTATAATATTGAAGTGTTTTGTACAAAGAAACAACATCAACAACAATCAAATTATACTTAAAGGGTAAGTCCAATGTCTTTAGAGAATTTTGTAGCTCCTAAGTCAGCCCAGTCAGAAATGACTGGAAAGAAGCAACTGCGATCTTTCAACTAGGATCTTTTTCGTACAAATTCAATCTTGCTTCCAAATGTTTGGCCTTCAGCGTATGTTGTAAAATATTGGGAACGTATATTGTTGTACGACCCAGTATACTGCAGCTCTGGTACTGTGAACTTCCTCCATCACCATGAACCAGAACACTGGAGACTGTTGATAAAAACTCCGTCCAGAAGGAACCAGAAAGTCTGAATCTGAACCACATGGGCACCACAGAACCCGAGAAGTTCTCCTCAGATAAACAAGCTTCACTTCCAAACCCACAGGTTTTATTTCACATATCGTCCTCACATGCATGTACTGTGTATTTTCCATGTGCACATTGATTCATTATCATATAATTACTGTGACATTTAAGCTGAAGCTCAACAGGCCTGGTGATAAATAACACTTAAACGTGTTACTGTAACATCGTCACGGACGGATGTATTATTTTCCTCCCTCGCTCTCTCTTTTTTCGTCCTCCACACAAACACTGGCGGCGGTTGATTCACTTGATTAACCCTGAGTGGAGGACGCCGTGCCGTCACAGCCGGCACTTCAAATAAATATAGACTTACAAAGACAGCGAACGACCACAGGCCGCTCTCTGCGGACCTGGAATAGCAGGAAGTAGAGATTTATGGAACCCGGCGTCGTCACCTTCCTCCAGGCCGGGTGCACAGAGCGAGTCCCAGACGGAGGGCTCGTCCCTGGGAGGAAGCTCGCTCCACCATCACTGGGACACCAGGGTGTTGTTACCATACATGAAAAGACGTATGAATGCCACAATTTAGAGTGCGATAAGTTCACGTTTCTTGATCTCCATGAGTCATCTGTACTCTGTATCATGTTTCCTGCTCTGACACATGAACATAAAGAGAGAATGAGCAACAAACACCAGACCTGAGGTCAGCATTTGGTTCTGTAAGATACCTTAGTCACATGTTTTTAGTGACATGTTTTCTGTAGGTGATCCTTTTGATTACTTTGTATTTTAAGAAACCATGACGTTTCTTCTGCGGCTTCTGCGGATTTCAACGATGTACAAATGACAAGTGAAAACAGTTAAAATGCGTAAAAATGACACCCAGATGTATAACCCGGGCACCCTCGATCCAGATGTTTTATCTTAAATTATGTGTTCCCTTGATTCCTGTATTATTTTCTTATCTGAAGCACAAACATGACGTTATTCTCTAACTAAACTGCAGATGTTTACGTGCCATACAAAGAGAATTTTTAGTTTTGTCAGTCAAAAACAGCTAAAACTAGGACGTCTCTGGACTTACTTTAAGCCCAACTGTGCCGGTTTCCCTTAACTTAGCTAGCTTAGTGGTTTTCTTGTGTTAAAGACAGGTGTCTGCTATGCCATGCTATGCTATGCTAAGCACACAACGCTGTAGTTTGCCAACTTTAAAATAAAGTTTGTGCTGCTCGTATGAATAATTCTCCTTCTATTTACCGTCTGGCTTTTATCTCGGTGAGACGTATGAATCACCCTGAGCTCGTGTCCCTGAGCGACTGTGTTTTTATCGGCCTGTTGTTCTTACTTTTCTTAAAATCTCCTTCCTCTCTGCAGCGGCCTCTAATCTCTCTCAGCAGTGCTGCCAACCAACCCCCTCCACCCTGGTGAGTCGAAGCACCGCTGGTAGCTGGAGGTGTTTCTGTGCCGCCGTCTTCAAAATGTCATCCTCTCATGTCGTCACGTGGCGTTTGGAGTCGGTCTTCCAGGGGACGAGCCGTTTGAAGTCTTGATTGAAGTGCCATCGTCCCCTGAGTGCTGTTACATAACGGGCATCCACAAAGTCAGAGAGAGGGAGCGTAAAGAGGAAACAGAGGGACGGACAGAGGAGGACGAGATGGAGGGATGAGGAGGAAAAGTAACCCCATCCTAGAGAGACCTGGCAGCCGACTAGACGAAGCTTCCGCCCATAAAAACAAGAGCAAGTGAAACTAAGAGGAAATATTCTAATAGCACATGTGCATTCTGGATTACCGTCCGTGTTATCGGAAATCTGAGACGTCATTACGGTAATTTCACTCCTGCCTCTCCTGGAAGCAGCCTTTTTGTTCCCCGTGGTAAAAAATGCATGGATATATGAATTTATTTGAAAGTTTCCAATTTATGAGCTACAGTATTTTTGCACATTTAGAGAAAAAAGACTTAATTTTACTGTAGTTTTCATACTTTTCAAATTTTGACTTTAACTTGCAAAATCTGTTATTCATGTTCAATTGCACTGTATTAATGTAAAATACCACTGTAGTCATCAAAAATACTACTGGACTAATGTCAAATATGACTGTACTAATGTAAAATACTTAATTTAATATCTATTTCAGGCGGTTTCATTGCTGCTTAACAGTCTTAACACTAAACATTAATAATAAAAATGTCCATCACAGGATTTCAAAGACCAAGATGAAGTTTTTAAATGTCCAAAACTGAAATTATTCAGTTTTATACGACAGAAAACAGTGAAAAGCAGCATATCTGCATATTTGATTTGGCATCGTCATGGGAGACAAAAAGGCCGTGACATGAGGTGAAATAATCCAGTGACGTCCGCCCCCTCAGGTCCTCTCAAACACAAGGTCTGCGTTTGACACGCAGGACTTCCCTCCATGATGGACGACGCCTCTTCAAAGGTGTCAGAGATGAACGTCGCTGTGAGGACAGGCTCAGTATGTGACCTTTGACCCCAGCCGGACCCTTGAACTGCATGTTATTCTGCTGCTGCCTCAGCACGGCCAAAATTTATTCTGACATATTTTTCTACTTATGTCACAGCTTATCGTTATCATGGGCAAAATATTGTTAGTATCGTATCGCAAGGTACTTAATCCATAGTTTTTAATTAACGTTTCATTTGCCAGTAAAACATAGTGTAGTACATACTAAAAATATAGATTTTCATTATTATTTATTGTTTCTTTCTTAGTGTAACTTTTTACGCTGCTGGTGAGGATGGATAAAAGCTATTCAATCCTACAAGGTCATAGTCTCCAGGACTGTTATAACTTTGTAAGAAGTGAACCCAGCTGTATTTTGGCCAAAGATTCAAGCTTCAGTGTCCTCAGTCGTCCAGTCGGTATCAGTAACTGCACAATTTGTCTTCGTCTGAGCAGGACGTTTCATTTCTTTGATTGTCTGTGGAGGAGAAACGTCTCCGTCTCGTCTTATTCCTGCTTTTATCTTAACAATGTCAGAGAACAGAATCGACTCCAGTGACTTTCCTCCCATTTATACCTGACGACTCGAGGACCAGGCTGTTCTCTGAGAAGCATTAGTGAGATGAAATAAAAGGAGAATAGCTCAGGTAGGATCACTGCAGGTGAATACAGGTGTGTGTGTGTGTGCAGCAGCCTGACAGGAAGCCATCACTGAGCGTCACAATAAAAGCTTTTCTTTAAACACCTCCGTTTGACTTTCTCTCTGCTGGAAGAACAAAAGAGCTGCTTCCATTTAAAGGGCTTTTAGAGCAGAACGGCATCTAATTTTACCTGTGGAAATATCAGCAATTACTGAGACAAACGCCACGAGGAAAGGCTGCAGAGGTTTATATGAACGCCACACAATGCTTTCTATAAATGAGTGAGTCACTAACGAACCACAGGGGACGACACAACACCAGAGATTTAGTCCTAAATATCCACCAAAAATAAACAATAAACCATCCCATTTACTTCATCATGATGTTACATCCAGTCAGTGTGTTTAGTCAGTTTAGTTGTTCTTGAACGCATCATGACAACAGCAGGATTAACCTAAAGAAGTGATTAACAACAACAACAACAACAACTAAATTAATCACAAACAATTCTGATAACTGATTAATCAGTAATTTTTCAATGTGGATCTTTCCTGTTTCTTTCCTCTGTGACAGTAAAATTAATCTTTGAGACATAAACACCGATCCACATCTTTATTTTTCTGACATTTTACTAACCAAACAGCACAACTGACGGATTAATCAACAATGAAAATAATCGTTATTAAAGCTTATTTAGATAACTTCTGTTATGAATAATTTATTTTTTTAGAACAGAAAAAAATTATAGATCTGAAATACTAGAATAAGTAATAATAATACTTTTTATTTAGAGTGTGTACTAAAAATAAATAGATTTCTTAACAGCAAATGAAATTAAATACTACTAAATATAATAATAATATAATATAATACGACTTTTAAATTATGAATCATAAAGTACAAACAGAGCAAGTTTGCTGTGTAAAATAGTGCAAATTAGTTATAATGTAGCATCATCAGGAAGAAAATACAGTGCATCTATGATGGGTTTTGGACAGATTTTCCATTATTGTAATGATGTTACTCTCAAAAAACCATCCCTCGTCATCCCTCTACCTGCAGCGGTAAAGTCACAGACTAGACTCATTTGGAACGGCACCAGCTTCCAGAAAATGTCATTTACAAAGTGGCCTGCTTGATGATGAAATCACCTCTGGTTATTACCAGGGATTGAGCCCCTCTCTTTGAACTCCTCGTCACCATCATCTCTTCATCACGGTGTCTTTAAGCCACCTCCTGCTGGTCTCACAGATAGGACATGTTTGCAACCATCCATCATGAAACACCAACAAAACATCCCCACCTCCCGTATGGATGTACGCACGGAGGAAGGCCGATGCCGAGGGACGTTTTCACGAGCGCCGGGACTCACTTTGAAGATTACGAGGGGAGATATCATCAGATGTAGGAGGCTACGGCAGGAGGAAGTCAAGGCCGGCGAGCGCACCAGGCGCTCACGTCTGAATACTAACAAGTTCTGTCGGGCTTCGTTTTGAAAATCCACACTGTGCTGTCAATGTGAAGTATCCTTCAAACGCAACAAAAGCCTCCTCTGCTTGTTGCTAGGCAATACCCACCTGACAACTGCAGGTCTAAGCTTTTTCATCTCTCAGAGATTAGTTTTCTTTCCTGATTTGAGCTGAAGCAAAAACTCTGGGAGCAGCTCATTTAAACATGAATTTACTGAGAGCGTCCACATAAACACACCTACAGCTGGCACACATGTACGTACATATGGTGTGTTATTTATCTTATGAAGGTTTAGATATGTGCAAATTTGTGGCAACCACTTTAACTCTAACTGTAACTACAAACTGTACCTTAACTGACATGTTTCTGTATCTATATCTATTTTTAATGGCTTTTAATGTGAGAAAAAAAAAACACAAATACACACATAAAACAGGGAGATGTTCAGCTTTCTATCAGTGCATTTCTCTTTACAGATGGAAACATGTATTGATTAATCTACTGATTAAGTGACAATCAGCCCTGATATGTTGTCATAACACATGAACCTACATCTGCACTCGTTGCCCCACACCTCATCCATCACGGTCCGTCCTGCCCAAGGTGAGTGTTTGTGATCCGACGGCCCACGGAGCCGCTGAGACACTGGGTGAGGTCAGAGGTCAGAGGTCAAAGGTCACGCCTGTTCCCACAGTAGCAGAGGGGGTTCATCTCTGCTCGCCGTCACCTCGTCAACAGACTCAGAGTTTGACCCTCATGCATTATGGAGGCGACATAATCTCTGTTTCAGTGAGAGTAAATGCCTGTAAACAGCATTTACTAACACTGACACACTGAGCTCTGTGAGCCCACGGTGAAGTACTCAAGTCATTACAGTGCACATTATGTTTAGTGTGAGGACGACTGTTTCGCTCTACTAAGACACTGTAATGACTGGACGGATAATTAGCCTCCTAATTGGTTGGCTAAATTACAAAAAAACCCCTGCATAATATCTTCAGTGGTCCAGGTTCAGGTCTAGATCAGATCCAGGTCTGAACCTGGGAACAGTGACGTGAGCGTGATGGAGTGTGACATGTTTGCAGAGAGTAAATGTTTTAAATAGAGAGCGTCTCCAGGGTGAGTCTGCAGAGCTAACGCTAACGGTTAACGAGCGGTATATTTCTGTCCTCCTCTTCCTCACGTCCTCATCGTCAAGTTTCAAACCGAAAAAAAAAAAGGATTCAGGTTCCTAAAAGTCAAATTCAGATAAAAATAGTAATAATTTAAAAAATAAGAAAGAAAAAAATATACAAAATTTGAGTTCAGTCAGAGGCGTGTTAGCTCATAGCGTGTTAGCTCATAGCTAGTATGCTAGCTAGCTTATAGCTAATATACCCAGAGTCTGCATCCAGACAACAAAATAAGGATGAAACCAGTTTGCCAACAAACTCTTTGACTCCCGCGGCTAAACCCAAACAATGACCTCATTAAACACAAACAGTGATGATATCAAACGTAATATTACAGACACAAGATGCGATTTGAAGGCAGCTTTAAGACCAACACTGGAACAATGTTGAACACAATCACAGACGTCACCAGATGGTATTTTGTAGGAAATCTGTGAATTGGTTCTGTGCTCGTCTCCAGTGATGAGACTTCACCAGTTTTTTTTATTGTGTTGCTCTAAAGTGAAACCGTGAAATCCTGTTCCTCATTATCAGACTCATCTCGTTCGCCTGAAATTGGGTTTTCAATATTGTTTGGGGACATTTTTTTGGGAATAGAGAATATCCGTTTGTCAGGGTGAATACAGTCCTTAACTACTGGAATATATCAGAGCTTCAAAGCTCCTCCAGCATCATCTGCTTCACTTTAACTGGACTCTTTCTTCCTCACTGAGTTCACCACTCTTCACCATTTTGAACAGGAGTGAGGGATTTAAGCTGTTGGGTTTTGTTGGGAAGGCCACGGCTAACAATACCGTCTGCTCCTGTTCACTACAAGTGTTTCTTTTTATATAAAGGTGCATCTTGTCTTTGTCCTGATGGTAGCGGTGCAGGTGAGGGGAGAGGATCTATCATCCCCATCAGCTCAGAGGACTCCAGGAGCGTTATTACTCTGAGCCAAGCCATTAAGCTTTTACCCCGGAGCGATCGATGGCGGCTGCTGGAGGGGCTGTTTATCTTTTGTCTTCTTATCAGAGCGCCAAAGAGGGAGCAGGAGGATGGATAAAGAGAAAGAAGAGGAAGGAGGGAACACCTTGTTCCAACAGCTTGGACTTAGAATTTGGTGCACAGTCTGTCCAAATGTCCGTCCGAACATCCATCCAAATGTCCATCTAAAAGTCTGTCCGAACGTCCATCCTAATATCTGTCCGAACGTCCATGTAAACGTCTGACCAAATGTCTGTCCAAACGTCCACCCAAATGTCTATCCAAACGTCCTTCCTAACTTCCGTCTAAAGGTCTGTCCAAACGTCCTTCCAAAGGTCTGTCCAAACGTCCTTCCTAACGTCCTTCCAAAGGTCTGTCCGAACGTCTGTCCAAATGTCCATCCTAACGTCTGTCTGAACGTCCGTCCAAAGGTCTGTCCAAATGTCCATCTAAAAGGCCGCCCAAACGTTTGTCCAAATGTCCGCCCAAACGTCAGTCCAAACTTCCGTCCAAACGTCCATCCATCAGTGCACTGTCTTTTTCATTTGCCAGCATTAATGTGAGGAGCTGTGACACTTCTGATGTGGGACATCAGTGATGAGACGAGGTTTTGTTAAAGGCTCCAGTCTGCAGGGGATGACTCAGTAAAAAAACGTCCTGCTTTGCATCATGAAGCCACACCAAGCAGCACTCAGAGCCTACCTGCATGTTTTTGCTTTTATCTGACCGTCACTAAGGCAACTCTCTGAATCATATCAGTGAGTGACGGCTCAGGAGGTGAAATAAAAAAAAAAAAAGCTTTTCCAAACCCTGGGGTGTGAGAGAAATCCTGATGAAAAGCCGTTCGAGTCGCCGCTAACAAGGAAGACGGACCGAGCGTGAAGCAGAACGAGGAGAAGCAGCTGTCTGGAGACGTTTCCATGTCTTTCTGTCTCATAAACACACTCAGACATACACAAACCCCCTATTCCCTTTCATCAGTGCCAACTTCAAAGCCCTCTTGTTAAAATGTGTTAATTCCTCCTCATAAATAAAGGAAAAACACACAGCGAAGTGGAATTATAGTGAATTAATCTTCATGAGTATGAGCCTTATTTCATAAATCTGTTTATTCATCCCCTCTAATGCTCTTCTTCACCCCGTCAGCCGCTCTCTCTCTCTTCTCTACTGCCTCATTTAATTCAGCGCTAACATCATTATAATGATTCTGCATCCAGGTGGGAGCCAGGCTGACTTTTAAATCAGGTAATGATGTGTTTTCTTCTGCATCTGGAGACGCTTCTGTTTATCTGACACGAGTCGGATCCAAGCGGAGCAGCCATATAAACCTTTTATTAAATTATTTCAGAATCATAATTCTGAGTCTCGTTAACTGTGTGTGGTGTTTGCCTCAGGGGTGAACCACCCTCTGAACGGGGTCCATTGATAGGCCTGAAGCCTGGGCGTTTCCTGCTGAGCGGCTGCTGACAGCACTAACGGCGCTCTGAGGAGGCGCCTGTCAGCAGCTTCCACTCTCCATAAAGCAGCAGCTAGTGGAGGTGGACAGAGGTCGTCAGGGTGGAGGGCAGGTGGAGGTCAGGTGGGACCAGAGTGCTTTTACTGTAATAACACCTCAGGCCTCCAGCCCCATTCTCAGTGGTTATTTTTTTATGTGTGCAGACAAACACACTGTACTTCTGCATCGTTTTAAAGAGTTATCAAGTAGTTAAAGTGTTCCCCTACAGTTCCCTTTAACAGACACCTCCTGCAAACAGGATCCCCATCCCCAATTCAATTTAAAAAAAAATCCATTATTTAATTTTATTTTAATCAAACAGGTCTATAACAGTGGTTCCTTTTATCAAATAACAAGCTAACTCTAATTTGCACACTAATTTGGTGTATTGGTGCATGACATAGAAACCTCAAATACGTATATAAATATAAGAATAAAATAAAGCCAGCAGACGTACAAATGACATGTAAAAAAGACTAAAATGTGTCCTTATGATGCATGGAAAGTTTTGTGTAATTTATACGTCTTCCTGTGAGACTGGGATGAGAAGAAACACTATTTTTTCCCCTCAATAGGACCACTTAAAATGCATCTTATCTTGCATCTTAAAACAGCTCGCTTATCACCAGTTCATAATAGCAGAGAAACACTGAGTCATCCTCTGAAGATTGCCATCAGTCGGTTTCATCATTATCACTTGAACTGACAGAGGCGTGCTGTGAGCTCAGCTGACCCCTCTCACTTCGTCTGGGTGGAAAAACATCGTGAGAAAAAGTGACTCAAGTTAACTTCCTGCCAGTTCAAGTGCTGTATTCCCTGCAGCACAGCTGGCCATTTATGTGATGACAAGAACACTGGACATCAGCGGCATTTTGTTACCTTCATCACAGGTAAGGTGCTTTAACCATCCCAATTTTTTCAAGGTAACAGATGATGCAATTTGATGCAATGGCAATTTTGCAGGTTGCAATTCAAAAGCAATATTTCTGCAGGGAGTGAGGAGGAGATTTAAAGATTGTGCCTGCCACTGAAAAGGACCTGGCGTAATATTATTCATATTTGCAATGAGAAAATACATATTTATGAGTATTAAAGGCATAGCTTGACACTTTGGGAGCTCATTTACTTCTGTATTGAAAATTAGACGTGAAGATCAATACGAACAGGTGGGAGCACAGTCCAAATGTCTATCCAAAGACTGTTCAAAACATCTGTCCAAAATCTGTCCAAACGTCCATTCAAACGTCTGTCCAAACATCCATCCAAAGTCTGTCCAAATATCCATCTAAAATTTGTCCAAAAATCCTTCCAAAGTCTGTCAAAATGTCTGTCCAAAGTCCGTCCAAACATCCATCCAAAATTTGTCCAAATATCCATCCAAAGTCTGTCAAAATGTCTGTCCAAAGTCCGTCCAAAATTGGTTCAAATGTCTGTCAAAGGTCTGTCCAAACGTCCACATGTCCGTCTACTAAGATAAGATAAGAAAACATAAGATAAGCCTTTATTCGTCCCACCAAGAGGTAAATTTATATGACTACAGTAGCAAAGGTATGTAGCAAGGAGGGCAGCCACATAAATACACAGTAGACTTAATGGTCAAAAAGAACCTGATAGCCAGCCTTAGCTAACAAGTCCACATAATTACTATGCCTCCACGTACTCCATCGTGTTTTTCTCACCATATCAAAGATGGAGGCTGCCACAGCCTGCCAGCTCGTCACCGTTCAGGAACAGCTGCTGTCCTGAAATCCCTGTCAGATAACCCAGAGTTCAGTCTGCCTGACCGCTGACACACTCCCGCTGGCTGTCCATGCCGTCACTCTCCATGACCCTGATCACTTATCACCACTCTGGTGCAGGCATTAACACTTCAAACACACACAGACGTACGACCACACACACACTCACTCTCTCTTTTACTTTCTCCAACTTCGAGGTGATTCAGGTTGGATGATGCTCTTCGATCAGCCTGTGTTTACCAAGCCATCCGGCATCATCTCTGCTTGTTTTCGCGGTATTAAGTGGTGTCGGGGACAGCTGTGAATGCTTCCTGGCTTAATCATTCAGACTGTGCAGGTGAATACATTAAAGCGATTAGCCTTAATATGGGGTTGTGCTCCGCATCACTCGGCCGTCCGATAATGGGAGACCTGCATTCAGAGCACCTCATCCTTGAAAGGTTCAAGAACCTCAGCCACTCTCACTTGCTCATTATACTGTGCAGGATATTAGAAGGTGTGTGCTGTGTTTTTTGCAAAGTTAATAATAATGTACTGCAGCCAGCAGCCACCCAATTACTACAACCAACAGACCTGAGGGAACAGCATAAAGGCTGAGTGTATTCCAACATATTACAAACTGTGAGAGTTACAGGACTACTGTTCCTAAAACCGCTGTAATGCATTTATATAAACACAGACTGATGCCACATTTATGTCATGTAGCTATTGCTGTAATCACAAGTAATTTCAAGCAGGTCACTTTCCCAAAATGCTGCTATATAAATTCTATACCATGTATGCATTAAATAATGTCTCCATACATTATTATTATATACATTATTAACTTTAGCCTGGAATGATGGGATGTTTGGGTTTCCTCAGGCAATTACCACAAAGTTTCACCTGTTTTTGGTGAAACTCAAAATACCCTACGACCACTCATATAGTCACATAGCATGAGAAAAAATCATTAAATAAATGACTAATCGACTAAAGAAATGAAGAACTGCATTTCAGAGTTGTTAATGTAAACATCACGTGTCTCAGTGAATTTTCTGCGGTGTTGCCAATGACGTCAGCTGACGGGAAGTAAACATGGACTCAAGCTGTTGCCGAGCAACGTAATTCAATAGTAAACACAAATACTCACATATTAAACTGACAGTCTTTATCCTCAGAAGAACATAAAGTTCAACTCACAGTTTGTTGTCAGTCGTGGAAAAGCAGAAAGATGAAACCAGACGGCAGCGGAAGTGAAAGCCTTCTCAGGACGGTCACTTCCAGGCAGCAATGGCATCATCGGACCTCGTGGCATCTGAGCGGCCAGGCTGGCGTCATCATCAGCGGACCCACGAGGCTTGAATCCAGTCCAAGCTCAGCCTCCACTTGTCTACTAGTCACACAAGCTAACGTAAATAAACTGCTGCTAACCGATGCAAGCTAACTGCTAGCCGATGCTACCAATACATTCTAATAGCAAGTTCGCAGGTTAGCTCAGCAGTTAGCATGGTTACCTTCAGCTCATGCAAACATAAACACACACAGACAAACTTTAGTGTTCAGGCTAACTAACCGATAGAGTAAATAGAAGGAACGTATAATCTAATTTAGCAATACTTGTTTTCTTCCACTTATACAAGCTATCGCCGTGATTTTCTTGGCCCCGCCCTCTTTCACACCTCCGACCAATTAGCATAGGTTTCCCTAACTGACAGCTGCAGCAGCCAATCAAACACGAGGGCTGACCTTAAAGGCACAAGTTGTGTTTTCAGTTTACCCTTCAATATTCTTTAAAACCGGTTTATTTTAACTACTTAGTAGTATTCATTACATTAAACTTAATAAATTTGTGCCATACTGAATAATTTTCACCAATTTTTTATTATTACACAAAGACAATCTTGTTTTACTTTTACATTTAGCATTGGTGAACTGTATGCACATATGTACATCCATCCACCCATTTTCTACTGATTATCCTTACATAGGGTCATGGGGGCTGGAGCCTATCCCAGCTGTCATAGGGTGAAAGGCAGGGTACACCCTGGACAAGTCTCCAGTTCATCACAGGACACACAGAGACAGACAACCACTCACACTCACATTCACACCTACGGTCAATTTAAATTAACCAATTAACCTAATCCCCATGCATGTTTTTGGATGGTGGGAGGAAGCCGGAGTACCAGAGAGAACCCACGCAGATATGAGGAGAACATGCAAACTCCACACAGAAAGGCCCCGGGCCGGAAATCGAACCTGGAACCTTCTTGCAGTGAGGTGACAGTGCTAACCACTACACCACCGTGTTTGGTCTATAATTGAGGTCCATATAAATAGTTTTTCCTCAATAATAATATTTTGAAATTAATTTCCAAACACCTACAAACTGTTTATCCATCTATTGTAACTTCAATCTGCAGTGTTTCATCACATCTTAGCAGAGTTAATCAGTGGGCTGGTGGGTTTTTCTGTTTCCAGTTTCACAAAATTAGCCCTCATGATAACAGTGTCACAAAACACGTTATATTATATCGGTTGTTTGACTAGTGCTTTCACTCCAAACACTGCTGGCTCTGATTGGTGTCGTTTCTGTCAAGCTTCGGGGCAGACCTTGGAATATTTTAGTCAAATGATTAACAAATCTTGACATTTGTGGTAATGAAGCTGATCACAGGATGGATGTACTGCAGGAAACATTACAGAGAGTTTCAGGTTTCAGTGTGTAGATGTTGTAGCTTTATGTGAGGATCCATTAATCATCACACAGCTGTTTTTTCTGATACTGAAACTTTAAGAAAAATATATGACTCTCCAATGACACAACACACACATCCACAGTGTGTGTGTATATATGACACACTGCTCTGTGTCGCAGTAAGCTAGTCCTGCCCATAGTGGTGGTGGGCTTTAGATAAGAAATGTCAGTAATCTCAGCTCTTCTTATCATGCTGGCACAATAACATGACCCTAATCCTACACTGCAGTAAATACATCCTTGAAAACCTATATTTGTGCTGCAGCAAATCTGTGAACCATGGAGCTCTCCTCTCACATCACGTGTGCTCCATGACGACCTCACTTTCCCTCACTGTGTGTCATCTCCTGCCTCTGGGCGTTGCTTTAGGTGGGTTTCATCTGACATTTCTTCAGCTTGTCAGCTTGTTCCTGCTACCTTTAGCGTTATTGACTTGAGAAAACAGTTTGAAGCAGCGCTCTGCAGAGCTACACCTCTTGATTCTGAAGAGTGTACATAGAACTGTCACAAGTAGATATGTTTTAGTGTCAAAACAATGTTTTCTCACATAGATTTCTGCATGATGATGCTGCTACGTGTCCAGTACACATCCATCCCTATAACTATCCTTAAGTAATTTAAGATGGCGGTCAGCATACTCCCAGTTTGGACAAGCAGACAGGAAGTAGCGGCAGGAAGCTAGGCAACTACTGCTACTGCTATGGACGCGATGTTGGTTCAGATCAGAAAGTCACACAACAACACAAAGAAACTAACGGATCAACAATGGAGTCTGGTGAGAGGAGAGCTTAAATTACAGCTTTAGTGAATGGAGTCTGGTGAGAGGAGAGCTTAAATTACAGCTTTAGTGAATGGAGTCTGGTGAGAGGAGAGCTTAAATTACTGCTTTAGTGAATGGAGTCTGGTGAGAGGAGAGCTTAAATTACTGCTTTAGTGAATGGAGTCTGGTGAGAGGAGAGCTTAAATTACAGCTTTAGTGAATGGAGTCTGGTGAGAGGAGAGCTTAAATTACAGCTTTAGTGAATGGAGTCTGGTGAGAGGAGAGCTTAAATTACAGCTTTAGTGAATGGAGTCTGGTGAGAGGAGAGCTTAAATTACAGCTTTAGTGAATGGAGTCTGGTGAGAGGAGAGCTTAAATTAGAGCTTTAGTGAATGGAGTCTGGTGAGAGGAGAGCTTAAATTACAGCTTTAGTGAATGGAGTCTGGTGAGAGGAGAGCTTAAATTACCACTTTAATGAATTACAGCTGTTTTTGTTGCAGAACTGAAGCTGTTATGTCACTCTCTGCAAAGCTACCACACTCCATTCACAAAAGGAGTACTTTAAAAACCCCTTCAGTTATTTATAAACACAGCTGACATGGACTCAGCTTGTGCTGGCTTTCACATTATTAATAACTTTATTGATTATCTTGTGTTGGTAACCTACGTCACTGCTTCCTTTTAATGGCTCAGTGAACCTGCCCTTTTACGTCATCAGACTCAAGCTGCACTGCCTCTTGAAAGATGACTTGCTGTCTGGTCCGTCACAGGCTCAGCTCTACCTCCCTCCTTCTCAGATTTGTCCCTTCTGCAGTTGTTCTTATTCCCCTCTCCTTCCCCTCATCTTCAAAGTGCGTCACAGATCCGGCTGTTTATTCCCAGCCTTTCTCCAGGCGTCTCTCCTCCTGTGCATCACTTTCATTTGCCACAGCGGCTCTGATGGCCTGTCAGCTCACGCCACGCATGTCCTGACCCACACTAACCCACACACACACTAACTAACAGACCGTAAGTTCATTAGCACATGCATTCACCCTCTGTTTATGTGGGTTATTCCTGTACTTGCAATGCACACACATGCAGAGTGGGAAGGCAAGGGGAGGGTGTGACAGAGAAAAACTGCTCACACAATAAATGTGCTCACATCTGCAGCCGACTTTAAAGCAGCCTTTGCAGTTTGCTTGTTGTGCTCGTCGGAGCGGTGCCGAATGCATTAATTACACATGCACTGCTATAGAGCCACCATCCGACCCTGCTGATTGCCTTCACCCACTGCATGTCAAACCTAATTGGAACTGTTAACCTTAAAAGTTTCTCTCATAAATGAAATTGACAATGTGTCAGAATTGATTAAGTTGGATAATAGAGTGGTTTGTGGAGTTTCTTTTAAACCTTAGCACACCTTCAACATTTCACTCCACTCTGGTGCTGCTGTACTGTGTGCAGGCATCCCATTTAACCACTCATGATTTGGACTTTTTCTCCCCCATGTTCAGTGGAGCGGTAAAGCTGAGACAGCAGAGTGTGAAAGGTCCTCATCTTAAACACATGTCAAATATTCATCACACTTGAGGGGAGTCTTGTGACCAGCGGCTCCGGATGTCTGAATATAGCCCCGGTGATCTGAGCGAGTAGCATTGCATAACAAGGTCCACAGTGTAATCTCTTTCATTTAATAATTCATAGTCGAATGTTAAACGACATGCAGAATCATGTCTATTTCATTCCAGGGTCACACATCTGAGTGTTGAGGCGTAATAGTTTGGATGTTTGCATTAAACTGTTCACACAACTTTCTTCACTTATCAGGAGAAAGAAACACAATAGAATGAAATGTGAGTAGTACAGCCACCTGTCGCCAGAAAAAAAATATGCATTGTAAGTTTCTCTATTGATAGATGAATGTTGATGTTTCTGAACCAAAAATACAAATCACACCTGCAGAAACAGACAATGCCACGTGCTTAATGTTGTGAAAGAATTGGTTAGGTTTAGACAACAAAAGTACCTGGTTGAGGTGAGAAAAAACATCACGGTTTGTGTTAAAATAACAATGTATCAACGCAACAACGTAATGCAACAACATAACGCAACAATGTAACACTACAACATGCAGCAACAACATAACACAACAACGTAAAGCAACAATGTGGCGTGACAACGTAACGCTACAACATACCGCAACAATGTAACACTAAAACATGAAGCAACAACATAATGCAACAACGTAACACAACAACGTAACACAACAATGTAACACTACAACATGCAGCAACAACATAACACAACAACGTAAAGCAACAATGTGGCGTGACAACGTAACGCAACAATGTAACACTAAAACATGAAGCAACAATATAATGCAACAACGTAACACAACAACGTAACACAACAATGTAACACTACAACATGCAGCAACAACATAACACAACAACGTAAAGCAACAATGTGGCGTGACAATGTAACGCTACAACATAACGCAACAATGTAACACTACAACATAACGCAACAATGTAACGCTACAACATAACACAACAATGTAACACTACAACATAACGCAACAATGTAACACTACAACATAACGCAACAATGTAAAGCAACTACGTAACACAACAACATGATGCGACAACATAATGCTAAAACATGATGCAACAACGTAATGCACCAACGTAACGCAACGTAAATCAATAATATAATATGACAACATAATGTAACAACATAATATAAAAATATTATGTAACGATGTAACGACGTGGCGCAACAATGTAACATAACAACTTAAACAACTTGACATGAGAACAGAAAGCGTATCACAATCGTAACTCACAAATATCAGCATTCTTTCTCTCTTTTTATTGTTTTTATTTTTATCATTAGCCCTTAGCGTAGCATATCTGTACAGATATTTGTGCAGTCAGTACAGACTGCATGGAGTGAAAGTGCTGTTGACATTACTCATAAATTACCATGTCACTGACACATGATCTTGTAAGACCGTTAGTGGCTCGTTGTCCTCCATCACCTGCTCAGGTCAGATGTAAAACAACAACAAAAGAAAAAAACAAAAAAAACAAAACGGCAACATTTCGTCCTGTGACGGAGCTAAATACACCAGTAGCTCCTCCATGTTCTGACACATTTCACATGTCCTCGCTCTCGGCAACGTATGAATAATGTACCATAAATATTATGCAACAACACTGTTCAATAAGCAGATCAATTACAGCGTAACATGGAGTGAAATCACTTCAGTCAATGGTAGGAAAAAAAAGAGAAGAGCGCTGATAATTTGTAACAAAAGTAGTGTCGCTGCCTCACTCTCTGAGTCCACTATTTCACCGTGACTCATTCAGGTGATGGAGAGCAGAGATATTCAGGCCTGAAGGTTTAAAAAAATCTCTTAAAAGTCTTAAAAAATGTAAAAGCAGGAAGGAGCCCCTCAGGGGCCAGAAGAAGGGACTTCTTAGTCATGGAACTGACAGATCAGTGCTGTCCGACTCCATGATGTGATGTCCAGTGTGGGTGAAGTGCCAGCACTCACTGCAGTGTTTCCATCTGGACGAACAGTGTTTGATAAGTTCAGCACAAACAAAAGCTCTTGTTTTATAGC
Organism: Synanceia verrucosa; assembly: GCA_029721515.1. Lineage (NCBI taxonomy): Eukaryota > Metazoa > Chordata > Actinopteri > Perciformes > Synanceiidae > Synanceia > Synanceia verrucosa. The sequence goes on along the minus strand of CM056558.1, from coordinate 25,502,681 downwards.
CACAGTGAAGACGTTAAAAATGGAGGCCTTCACATCCCTTCCTCTCCATTATAATGCACTCCAAAAGTAATTACATTTGTGGACATAAACTTGTTTCTTTTTAAGGCACGGTGGTAAACCAAGCTTGAAATTACCCACAAATAAAAAAGACACAATGGAGTGAATAAAGTTTGCAGGGCAACATATTTTTGGGGGGATTATTTCCTGGCAGGACTTTTCATTTCCTCCCAACGTCGTCAGGTAACGAGCGGGACGACACGAAAATACTCTGAGAGCTGAAAATGACGATAAAAGAGACAGGAACAAATTTAAGACTTCATTGTCAGCCTGACGGATTATCCAGCTCGGGCGGCTTTGAGGAATTTCATTTCCATAATGTCCAAAATAATGTCTTCTTCCTCTTCTTTGGGAAGGAAAATGAGTGTTAATATCTCAAACAAAGCGTGTGGAATAATCGAGTCTGTCAGAGGTGCTTTTAACTGTGTTGTGAGGGCTTCAGTCTGTTCTCCTCCAGTCATTCAGATCTGCTGACCATGAAGATGTTCTTCATTCAGGCAGGTTAACACTTTCTTTTTTCCATTGCAGTCTTAGTTACTCTATAGGAAAAGTAAAAACCTTCCTTGTTGCATTGCTTTTATTGCTCAACACATCGAAAGCTGATTTAAACAACACGGTCTGAGGCTGTGGGATCATGGTTATATTATTTTATCCCATAGACAGTCAACAATTTAGAATATTACTGCTGTTTGACAACAAATTCATCAAAAAAAAAAAACTCATTTATTATTTTCTGTCTCTGTAAACCCCCAAAATCAACTGTAGCTCTTAACTCTTAGCTGATGCATTGCACTGTTTTTGTCTGTTTTTTTAACCACATAATCAGAGGGTTTTTTTTTTTTTGCATATTTATTACTTCGTTATTTAGTCACTTTATCATCTACGGTCCTTATCTCTGCACTACGTTCATATGTCTATATGTCATGAACCAAGTTAAAGTCCTTGTTTCTGCAAACTTACATGGTAATAAACTTGTTTCTGATCCTGACATTTCATCTATTCTATGTGAACTTTTCGATATCTAATGTAATATTGTTTCTTTTCCTTTCTCCTTTTTTGAAAATCATAACTAATCATAACATAATATGGCATGAAGAAATGGGCACAATTTCTAATACCGGTGGTATTACCTAATCATTACTATCAACTGAGCACAAAGAGAGCAGATTTTAATTTGAAGTAACTTTCCAGAGCTCTTTTTGGAGCCTTTAAATGGGCTAAAGCCTCAGTCCAGCTGGACTTTGCGGCTCATATTTTATTGTCTCGCTGGTACTTTAAAGGACACGTTGTAACGCAGCTCTTTGAACCCTGTGACTTAATTTCACTACTTGTTAACAGTGTTGGGGTTGGATCAAAAAAGCAATGGATTACACATTACTAGTTAAAAAAATGTAGAGCCTTACTTTACTAAATTAGGTCAAAACATGAGACTTGGTCTTTGTATTGCAGATTAATTTTCTTGCCTGTCAACTCTAAAGTCCTTTAGAAACCATAGAAAGCAGACAACATCTCCCTACACTTTCCAGGCTGTGATGAACCCCTGAGTGATGAAAGCGTGAAGCGTGAGCGTCGTACAGTTAAAGCTAGCCTCTTCACATCTACAGGAGCTCAAAGTGAGAAAAACAGATATGAGAGTGGAGTTTAACGCTCATGCAGGCTGGCTAATCCATGCTGACGAACAACCCCGCTGGATTAATGATTAGTCCATCCCTCTGCTATTGGAAACACATCTAAGGGAACATTGATATTAATGAGCAGCCATCCCAGTTAGCGCCTAATGCACATCACATGGACCATACTGCTGCATGCTTCCTGCACTAATGGCTCGCAGGGCTCTTTTATCTGCGGATGATGTAACGGCTCGATTGGTGCATCACGGGGGGAAGGCCACGCGTCGAGGAAACAAGGAGCGGCGCTCCCAAAACAAACCTTAAATATTAATTCAGCAGCAGCTTACGTAAGCTTCGACTCCGGCGGGAAGGAGGCGGACACGTGTGCACGGAGAGATTTTTACAAGAGCTGCAGGGTTTGAAGCGTCATGACGATCAGAGTGTCAGATTTACATTTCATCCTTCTATGTTTGTTTAAAGAAAAATAAAGATGGGCACCATTGTTTTGTTTTTGTCATGAAATAACACTCTGGATATGTATGAATGCAAATGTGTGTGTAATTTGAATTGGTGCTCACATACAATCCAAAAAAAGTATATCAATAAATATATAGAGTATAATAATTCTTTTACAATAATATATAGAAATATAAGGACATTCTCCGAGCCTAGTAACAGCAATAATAATAACTGCAGATGAATAAAACTGCAGATGGGATCAAAGATATGGAACACCTATTGAATGTATTGTGTGTACGTGTATGCATGAGTGGCTGTCTAATCTCGTCCAGATGTGCAGCTCTGCAGGGAAAAAACGACTCTAAATGCCATCTTGCAAAGAAAGTTTCATTTTTTTTGTGCATGGAGCGCAGAGATAGCAAACGAGGCCCTATTTATTGGAAAGGTGAGGCGGAGCTCGTATCACAGGAAGCAGTAAATCTTCCTCAGGACAGAAAAGGTTACCCAGAATCTGCAGATGTCTTAAATATTTACATAAGGTGTGCGTCGGACATTCAATCTCTCTTTTCTGCGGCGCTGCAGGAACAGTTCACGTCCGTCCTCAGAGGTGAAACTCTCTAAACACTTTTATTAGCTGTATCAGGGGAACCTAAATATTTGTGTAAGAGGAAGGACGAGAGGCGGATATATGCTTCGAGGAAGACGCCTGCAGAGGGCACAAAAATGAGATTTACTACACCAACACCATTTCTAGCACTTTACCTTGTGATATTTGAAACACGTGGAATAACAGGGTTTTAGCGGCACATCCGTCAGTCTGTTCAGACATTTGATGGATTCATCAAGTTAGCTGATAAATTTAGCTTACCCATTAGCCTCAGCTTTGGTGTTTTGTGCTAATTAAACTTCAGTAGCATTTTTAGGACATTTCGGTGCACTGAACCGCCAAGGTTAAAGGTTAAAGTTTAAAAAAAGACCCAGTCAGCTCCTATAGTTAGCAAATGTTTGCATGCTAACATGCTAAAGTAAGATGGCGAACACAAATTTGCTTTGTACTTCCATCAATTTATACCTGAAAAACACCTTCCTTTCCTTCTTGTGCGACCATCATCGGTATGTTAGTGTTGACATTTTAGCACAGTGATGTTAGCATTTAGCTTTAAGCATCTGGAGGGATGCTAGCATGCGCATACCCACACTTTCACTGCACAGACCTGAAGGAAACCTCCCAAAGGAATCAAACTGCTTTTTTTAATCTACTAAACCTGCACAATCAAAACTCCACTGAAGCACCAAGAAATGCTTAAATGCTCCGAATATTAAATCCCAAATACAGTTTCTCTGCGTCACATATAAAATCCTTGAGTGAAGTTTTGACGACCTGATTTTCTTTTTAGTGTCTATACTTTGTCTTGATCATTGCAATCAGCTGTGACACTTTATTGTCGTGTTTGCGCTGTAATGTAATTTGCAATCAATTTGTTGGAAATTGACAGTTTCTAATGACAAAACAACCAAATATCTGGTTCATGTCAACTGCAAACTGCAGAGCATCTCTGTCTGTCTCAAACACCTCTGTGGTTATCTCCTTTAATCTGATTATTATTATTATAATAACACGCTCCCTCCTGCACAGAGCAAAGAAAAGGACACTGTGGTTCTAAAGATAACAGCAGTCGAGCTGTAGTAATGGACACACTGCCATCTGCACCTCAGGGATAATTTGATTTGCCCTGACATGGTAAATTACTCTGTCCATTTTATTTGCTAATTAAATCTGGTGTCACTTAACACCCAGAGTCCTGCCTTTCGAACATAGTGGCTGGTCTACCAGACTCCATGACGCTGCACCTCTCTGGGTGTCTGGACTCTGAACTTTACCTGAAAAAAATGCATTTACGTGATTGTGTATTTATTGTATTTTTGACGCCTGCTGGTTAAAAAGAGGACGCTTCTTTCACTGCCTCGTCCTCCTTTCTCTATGGTCTTATAAAACATTTGATATATGTGACGTTAGCCTCCATAATTCATCCCTTTGACAGAGAAAACCTCCAGGAAGATAACTCCCCATTTATTTTCCTAAAAGTGGCTGCTGACCTTGTTTTTCCCACCACAAACAATACTTTCTGTCATGATATGTAGTTTGTAGTTTTCTCTCCAAACACGCATGATGAGACGTCTTTTTACAGTTTATACATCAGAACAAAGAATCCCAACTCAGTGACTAAGATACTCCGACTTACAGTTTCAGTCTTAGTGTTCACTCATTCATTGTTGATGTTTTTTGAACCCAGAGCCCACTCCTCGGAGCTTTCCAGTAGACTAATATTTGTCTTTCCACCTCCTCCCACTCTCCGAACATCTGGACTGGAGCTCCACAGGAACACAAACTTCCTTGGCAAGCTTTTTCATATCTTTTGATGATTGCATACATGACTGTCAATAGTTTACCGCGACCATAAACATTCTCCCCTCTGGCCAGCTACAACATGCCTGCTCAGCTGACTGGTGATTTTTGTCAATTTATCTGGTGTAGCAGTGAGACATTTTTTATACAGAGGACATTACACTAAAAATGGAAAAGCCCAAGTAGCATATCAAAATAAGCTCCATTCACGAAAGCAGTAATTTTAGCTCTCCTCTCACCAGACTCCATTCACTAAAGCTGTAATTTAAGCTCTCCTCTCACCAGACTCCATTCACTAAAGCTGTAATTTAAGCTCTCCTCTCACCAGACTCCATTCACTAAAGCTGTAATTTAAGCTCTCCTCTCACCAGACTCCATTCACTAAAGCGGTAATTTAAGCTCTCCTCTCACCAGACTCCATTCTCTAAAGCGGTAATTTAAGCTCTCCTCTCACCAGACTCCATTCACTAAAGCTGTAATTTAAGCTCTCCTCTCACCAGACTCCATTCACTAAAGCTGTAATTTAAGCTCTCCTCTCACCAGACTCCATTCACTAAAGCTGTAATTTAAGCTCTCCTCTCACCAGACTCCATTCATTAAAGCTGTAATTTAAGCTCTCCTCTCACCAGACTCCATTCACTAAAGCGGTAATTTAAGCTCTCCTCTCACCAGACTCCATTCACTAAAGCAGTAATTTAAGCTCTCCTCTCACCAGACTCCATTCACTAAAGCAGTAATTTAAGCTCTCCTCTCACCAGACTCCATTCTCTAAAGCAGTAATTTAAGCTCTCCTCTCACCAGACTCCATTCATTAAAGCTGTAATTTAAGCTCTCCTCTCACCAGACTCCATTCGCTAAAGCTGTAATTTAAGCTCTCCTCTCACCAGACTCCATTCGCTAAAGCTGTAATTTAAGATCTCCTCTCACCAGACTCCATTCGCTAAAGCTGTAATTTAAGCTCTCCTCTCACCAGACTCCATTCGCTAAAGCTGTAATTTAAGCTCTCCTCTCACCAGACTCCATTCATTAAAGCTGTAATTTAAGCTCTCCTCTCACCAGACTCCATTCACTAAAGCTGTAATTTAAGCTCTCCTCTCACCAGACTCCATTCACTAAAGCTGTAATTTAAGCTCTCCTCTCACCAGACTCCATTCACTGAAGCTGTAATTTAAGCTCTCCTCTCACCAGACTCCATTCACTGAAGCTGTAATTTAAGCTCTCCTATCACCAGACTCCATTCACTGAAGCTGTAATTTAAGCTCTCCTCTCACCAGACTCCATTCACTGAAGCTGTAATTTAAGCTCTCCTCTCACCAGACTCCATTCACTAAAGCTGTAATTTAAGATCTCCTCTCACCAGACTCCATTCACTGAAGCTGTAATTTAAGATCTCCTCTCACCAGACTCCATTCACTGAAGCTGTAATTTAAGCTCTCCTCTCACCAGACTCCATTCGCTAAAGCTGTAATTTAAGATCTCCTCTCACCAGACTCCATTCGCTAAAGCTGTAATTTAAGATCTCCTCTCACCAGACTCCATTCACTGAAGCTGTAATTTAAGCTCTCCTCTCAGTTGCTTTCTTTGTGATATTGTGTGACTTTATGATCTGAACTATAAAATGACGTCCACATACTAAAGGTAAGCCACTGGGAAGTGACATCATAATATGAAAATACACAAAATGATGGACACGTCCTTTTAGAAAACAACAACAAAGCTCTGGTATTTTAACATATATATATATTTATATCTAGACAAACTAGTATTTATCCTCAGTTTTTAAATGCTTGGGGCAAATTTTAGTGGTGAAAGGTTTGATTGCATAAGATCTGTGATTATCTGGTAAATCCTGGTGAAAAGCTGTCCATTGCTGCGGGAATCTGGTCTGCAGGGGGTTTGATGCTGATCCTCAGAAATAATAGAATTGGGTCTGAGCACTGAGGAGGAAATGGAAAACCTTTATTCTGTAGCATCTTCTGCTTCTCCGGCCCAAGTGGTGATAAGAGAAACGAGGAGGGCGAACAGAAAATGAGCATGAGCTGGTGGCGAACGTGCTCCTACTGTCAAACTATACAGACATATATTTTTATATATATATGTGTGTGTGTGGGTACAGCTGCCTGTTTCCTCATGTCACAGAGTCAAACAGCCTCAAGTTCAGTCCAATTTCCTCTGTGTGATGGAAGTCATTACATCTCCAGCTCCCGGCTCTGATTGAAGTCTTTTAGTCACAATGGGTCAGCGGAGGCCGGCTCAGTAATCAGGTGGGATTCAGGAGGGAAGGTGTGTTCAATCAGGAGACGCTGGATTTCATGTGTGAATGCTGGCGTCAATCAATGACTCACATACAGGAAACTGTGAGCATCACGTCAAAGATGGCAGCTCGGCCAGCGGCTCTGCAGGTCAAAATACGGCGCTCTGTGTAGACGTCGTTATAAGATAAAATAAGATGATAATTAATTTTCCAATAAATGTTAAGATAACATAAGAACAACATAACTGAACACAATAGAATAAGTGGTGTAATAAGTAGTTCACAGTGAATAATAATGCACATTAACAAATAAAAAAATATTGCAAAATATTGCAAACTACAATCACACTCACAGAAGTGTGATTGTAGTTTTAATTTAGCATGAGTCTATTTATTTATGTATTTATTGCACATGTTCATCATACTCCAGCTGGGAGTAAAAGTTGATTTTTCTGATCTTTCAGAACGGCCTCATCTGATAAGAGAACGAGTTAAATATATATAAAATAAGGCAAACTTTATTATTCCATTCAAAATCCAGTGCTCCCACTGTCGCCTTTCACAATAAAAGCCCCAGAAATAATATAGTCTCAAGTAAGTTTTTTGCATTTTGAACTTTGAAACTACTTGGCAGCTTACTGTATACTTATGTTTGCATATCTGTGGTCTTTAGTTTCTCTAGATTTTTGTATATTGCTGTATTGTTACGACTGTTGACTTTGCACTAACACTGCATTTTTGCATTATTCTGCACTGTGTATATTTTGAAAAAAACTTTCAATCTCCTTACTTTTTCCTGCTGTGTATGGCAGCTGTTGTGAAACACTTTCCTTCACGATGAATAAAGTCTTATCTTATCTTTTGTTTTTGTAAAGTCCTTAAAGGATGAAGTCATGTGACAATTACTTTATGCAAAACGTACGTAGAGCGCTGCTTTGTTGACGTGTCGCGGCATTGATGATACACTGTCAAAAATACAGGAAGTGAGTGGAATCAAACTGTCAAACTGATTTAAATAAAGTCAAGTTAAGTAAGAAAAAGAGCTGAGAGTTTATTTAAAGATATCATTTTGATTAAAGAGCTTGTTTGTTCTGTTTAATGGGGACTAATTTGCAGTAGATTTGATGAAAAACTGTTTTCTATTAAACTTAAAAACCTCACAGTTATTGAACTTGTGTCCTTGTTTGTCCTTGTCCTGAGTGGACACTGGACAGATGCACAGCCGTGTCTTTCTGTAGATGGCAGTGTCGCACACATTTCCTGCAGCTCTTTCTCTACATATTCATTTGTCCCTGATCACCAAGATAAATCCTTTTAATGGAAAATATCCATATCCCAGAAATAGCAGCATTCCATCTCACCATATTTAGCTCAGTGTGGCTTAAATGCACAAACAGCAGAGCGCTCCTACAAACAAATCACTCCACCTGATTTGATTTCCGTCCTTTGCAAACCGAATTGTCCCTCTGATATAAATACAGCAGAAATATGGGAGCATCTGTGTGTGTTTTAGACGACGACTGATGGAAAAAAAAAGACAACAAGACAGCTCTTTGAGCCACGGTTCTGCATTCATTTGCATTTCATGTTTTCCAGTAAATCTGCTGCTCTGTGTTGAGCAGACAGAGGCTCCACTGTGGACGGATGAGCTCTGCAGGAAAAGGATGAAACAAAAAGGGCCAGATTAGAGCCAACGGAAATAGTAAATTTAGCAGATATGGTCTTGATAAGAGGGAGAGGAGGAATGTATGGTGGTGCTGAGGAAGCAGAGGGATGACTTTATGTTGAAAGAAGGAGACGGATGTGACCCGCTGGTTAGTCCAGCAGCCCCCCTCCCTCCTCTGGTCCTCCGCTTCAACATCTGGAGTCTGTTTAGCTTCATCAACACCAGAGCGCTGCCATGACACCTCTCCGAAAAATGCCTCGGATCAGGACTTTTTTTTTTTTTTTTTAGATATAGAGTATATATATATAAACAGAGAGGGTCGGTTTGCGAGCGTTTCTTCTTTCACTTTCCTGCAGTTTCACACTCGTTTCAACCTCACCGCCTGTTTTAGAGCAGAGCTGCAGCTAAAGGTTACTTTAACTGTCCATTATTTTTTCTAGATTAAATGTTTTCCAGACACATACAGAACATTAATGCACTCTCTATTTGAAGCATCTACTCTATCTATCTATCTATCTATCTATCTATCTATCTATCCTTACATCTATCTATCTATCTATCTATCTTTACATCTATCTATCTATCTATCCTTACATCTATCTATCTATCTTTACATCTATCTATCTATCTATCTATCTATCCTTACATCTATCTATCTATCCTTACATCTATCTATCTATCTATCCATCCTTACGTCTATCTATCTATCTATCTATCCATCCTTACGTCTATCTATCCATCCTTATGTCTATCTATCTATCTATCTATCTATCCATCCTTACGTCTATCTATCTATCGATCTATCTTTACATCTATCTATCTATCTTTACATCTATCTATCCATTCTTACGTCTATCTATCTATCTATCTATCTATCTATCTATCTTTACATCTATCTATCCATCCTTACGTCTATCTATCTATCTATCTATCTATCTATCTTTACATCTATCTATCTATCTATCTACCCATCATCTAACTATCTATATACCTTTACATCTATCTATCCTCACATCTATCTATCCTTACATCTATCTATCCATCCACTTAAAGCCACTGATCTTTTCTTTTGGTTTCAGCAGACTCATATTTTTTAAGCTTCTTTTCATGCTGAATGATTTATTTCCTAAACCTAAACAAGCTCATCTCTGTTAAACAGCAGATCTAAAACTAAACTCACAGATCTGTGGTTTGAATCACCTAATCGATGAGTCGACTGTGAAGAAAAAAAAAAAATCACATTTAAGAAGGTGCAATCAGGGACTTTTTCATCTTTAAAAAAACGGCCGACTCACTGCTGAGTCATGTTTGACTGTACTGTGACTAAATGCTTTGATATTTCTGTTGCTTTAATTTAAAAATCTCTTCCAGGAAGGTCGGGACTCTTTGAGCAGACTGAAGCTCTGTGTTCACTCCTGCTGTGTAATTTACATAAACTGGGTGTTTACATGGATTCCCTCCACCTCCACCTCCACACCGCGGCGAAAGGATTAGCGGTCAGCAAACACCTCTGTGAAAGTGTTTAACGCCGAGGCCTCGATGATGGATTTAACGCCCGTCAGTCAGCAGATGAGCCCATCGTTCACTTCCTGTTGTCAGAGAGGTGACCTCTGCGTCGGCACCCGGGGTCGTCGCCTGAATGCTGGGAAACGAGCGACGTCTGGAGGTCTGGACGTCTGGTCAAAGGAGGCTAAAACTTACAGCTAAACTGCACTGAGGAAACATTTGTAGTGACGGTCAGGGAAAGTCTGGTTAGTTTAGGTTAAGGTGAAACAAGAGCCGAAACAAGAGGTTTTGCTGCGTTATGTTTGCGTTGATTGACTCTCTGATGTTTCAGGCCTTCATCCACATGTACACTGGTCTAAGATCAGCATCTCCTGATTTTATTTGGCTCTTCTTTTACATCCCAAACTGAGCTTTTCTTTCCAGAAACTTTCACTGTTGCTGTGTCCTCATGCAATGACGCAAAATTCCTCCGTTGTGTGACGAATAAAGGATTATCTTTATACATATATATATATATATATATATATATATATATATATATATATATATAATTAAGAACAGTTTAGACATATGGGAAGGTCACTTTATTGGAGACAGAATGCTGTAGATTTTTGGGGTGCTGACAACTGTGAAATGTGTTATTGACTTCATATGAGGCATACGTGCGCCGTGTGTGTGCAGAAATACCTGATGCGTTCTGCTCTCAGACGCGTTTCAGCCGATGCAGCGAGTAGAAAGTAGAGTGTGTGTGTGTGTGTGTGTGTGTGTGTGTGTGTGTGTGTGTGCGCGAACCTGTGGGGGGTTCCTTCAACAGTAAAACAGACCTAATGACTTCAGCAGACAGGGCCTGGATTTTGGCTCGCCCCCCCCCGCCGCTGTCGCCACCAACGGCCATAAAAGCCTCCATGTTTGGAATGCAGAACATGGATCCTGCGGACGACAAGACCAGCAGCGATCACACACTCAGGAAACTCTGCGGCGTTCATTCAGCTATTAAAACACACAAAGCTGTTCGCTCTGATGGTTGGTGACTCGTTGAACCGCTCGGGTGCGCTTCATTCGTTCACCAGAGGTGCACCCAGAGGGGTCGGGCCGGACGGTGATTCATGGGTCGGCGTAAGTGACAGTGTTTACGGGAGGTCGTACCAACAGGCCAGTCCTCCTGACCTTTGACCCCTAACCCACAGAGGCTAAAGGAGGGGTTCGTTTACGGAACATACAAACATACAAACACACCTATTTACAGCATGTTATACAGGTGTTTATACACCGTTTGGAGCCGTACCTACGAAATATAACACACTGTAACTCAAATTATCTCATGAATCGATGCATATTTAAGAGGCAAGTACAACTTCTACTAAGAAGTTATTATAACACAAACATTGCATGTAAAGTCCATATGTTTTTCTTTATACATTTCAACTAAGACATTGACTTATTTGTCATATAATTTCACTACCTACTACCTTTGTATTTCAGTTACACCACACCCAAAATTAGCTTATTTACCACATCATTTCCATACATGAGTATCTGCACTTGTTTTAACCCAAATATCAGCTTATTTGCCACATATTTTCCGTACTTAACATCCTTTTCTGTAGTTATCTTTACCCAAGTGTTTAGTTATTTTAACCAAAACCACAGTCTCTTCCTGAACATAACAAGCTGTTTCATGTGAAGCCGGAAGTTTATTTTGAAAAGCCTGGAATGAGGAATAACTTTTCCTCAGATATCAAACGAACCGTTGCAGGAGGATACAGTGATATTATTAAAGATGTGGTTATAAAATAAAATAAATAAATAAAACAGGAAGTTGAACTCCCAGGTCTGTGAATGACGTTAACGCTCCTATAGACCATGTCAAATTCCCCAGCATGTGTCCATTAGAGTCCCTTATCTTGGCCCACCTCCTTCCCATAGGGAGGAGGTGGGGTTGGGTTTCTAGGAGCTGACCTCCCACATGGAGGAGCAGCTCAGGCCTGTTTTTCACTGTAATAAATGATACTAATTCTTCATCACCTGCAGAACTCATGGCCTCTTAAACGGTTTCATAACTTGATGATCTTAAGCCACAGAGCAGAGGGAAAGAAAAAGGTGTAAGGATTGATGCTTTTAATCTGCTTCAGGCTGAACGAAGGAGTGACCAGATTAAACCAAGGAGGTCATTTCTAACGGGACTCCATCGGCTGCGATAGGTCACCTCTCTGGACGCCGTCACCATGGAAACCAGACATCAGCAGAACAGGTTATGATGAGCTGCATACATGAAGATGACTGATAAGATGAGATAATACTTAAATTATTCCCACAGACGAGGACATTTGCATCGTTCCAGCAGCAAAGTGGATCAAACACAACAACAATAAGGTTCTAAATAAAAATATGACGGAAAATAAGTCAACAAGGCACCTTAAAAATATGCCTCTCGTGCAGTTTTGAATACTCACATGCAATATTAATACTCATACTACAATAAGACTTCTGTTGAGAAAACACTGCAACTCTAATGATCTATATGTGCAATATTTTATATATACACTGTATATTTTATCTATTAATGTTTAATCACTTCTATTCATTTCTATTTTTCACTGTGAAACACTTCTGTTACCTTTATTAAACCACTGTGCTCATTTATTTTGTTCACTTGGGTTTTCTTTTAACCTGGTTTGTTGCTTATTTAGACTATTTATTTAGACATTTATACATGAATTACTGATGTTCTTATTGTTTATTGGTCCACTTTGCTGCTGTAAAGATGCAAATTTCCCTGTTTGTGGGACTAACGAAGAATTATCTCATCATCTGTGTGTGACTAAAATCATCATAGATCAGAAACCAAAGTGTCTAATAAGAAAAGAAACCAGGTGAACAAAAAAAAAAAAACAGCATATATACAAAATAAATGACCAAAATAAGTGAACACAATGGACCAACAGTTGCAATAAAGCAACAACAGAGGAATTTCACAATGAATAGGAGTAATTTTGCACATGAAAAGTTAATAAAAAAAAACTGCAGCACTCACTCAACAGAAATGTTATATATTATTATGTGAGACTACTTGTTTGCTGTTAATTGTGTTAAAACTCGTTCTCAGTCAAAAGGTTAACAGAGGACATGCTGAACCAGTTTTGGAAGTAAAACATCTCATGTTTTTGCCAGATTTTAAACTGAAATGTGCAGCTAACAGGAGGCTTCTGGGTCAAATCAAATGGGAATCAGGTTTTATTAGTTGTGAAAAAATCCCCTCGTTGTCGTTCCCTGCTGAGCTGCACAGGAAGGAGGAAAACAGAAAAACATTTTGTTAAGAGCTTAAACTTTTTAAGATGTTTCTGCACAGAGAGGACTGTGGGTTTAGTTTCCATCACATTAAAAAGAAGAATTAACACTATTTATTTTAATTAACACTATTGTTTGGACTACTATTCATACTTGAACCTGAACAATGTGACCTTTTGTTACCTTGAGTTCTTGAGGAGAACTTTGTGTTTCTCTCAAGACTCCATGGATCAACAAAACAGAAAAGTCTTGATGGATGGAAGTAAATGGAGGAAGCATTTAACAACTGCAAACCTATAAAAACAGAGTCTCCTTTATCCAGTCACATGATCCCCAAAACAGGCATCTTCACTCAAACCTGACTATTAAACAGTTTAATTAGAAATACATGGAAGGAGTTTTCATGAACCAAAAATATGTTTCATATCAACATTATTTTGTTTTTATAGTAGATTTAAAAGACATCTGCATACACAAGAGAAATAACACGGCTGACCATGAGTGAGGCTGTTTATGCCGAGACTTAAAATGAGATAAATGAGACTTAAATTAGATTATTCTAGGCCATCATTTTTCCTAAAGCAGCCAGTACTGTTTCTATAGGAAATGCTGCCAAAGCTACAACTTTTACTTTGAAGGTTTTTAGTTGTTTTTTAAGACAACACATTAAATATATCCTGGATCTAAACATTTTGTTTCCAGAAGAACTTTGTTTTGCTGATAAACACTAAAGCGACGGCTGCAGATTGGACCGACAGCGTCACAATGGCTGTTTTCTTAGAGATACTAAAACTAAAATTAAAAAAAAAGACATCATGAATAAGAAATGAAAAGTCCTCAGAGAAACAATTTATCGATTCACTGACCACGGAGTCTACAAAAAGCAGCTCGAGCCTCGAGGTGAGGAGAAATGACAACAACAGTAAAACAAAATATAATATCATCTGAGGAGAAATGCCTGATTGCAGGTCATCATGTTGTTTCCACATGACTGAGATAGAGGGCAGTGTTTGTCTTTTCAAGCAGAGTCAGGCTCAAAGGAAGCAGAGCCTCTTAGACACTATAAACATGGAGGACAATCAATTTTACAGCATCCAAAGGAAAAATTAGACAAATTACAGACGTATGCAAAGATGCATAACTCCTACAGTCGCTAACATTATCATTACTTGTGCTGGATGGAGCATCCATCTGATCTTTTCAGGTGGTTTTGCACTGCTTTGTTGACCCTGAGGACGATTACTGACGGTAATTGGTCGCTTGTATACTTTTGAGGAGAGGCGCTGAGAGCGTCTTGAGAAACATCTCGAGTGCATCTGTCTCTGTGGAGGAGTGAAGAGCACTGTGGTTTTTCTAAACGGCCTCATTTAGCCTGAGAGAGTGCGTCTCCAGAAAGCTCTCAAACCCCGTGGAGAACAATGCTCCACTCTCTGGACTTTGATCCAGAACCAACAGACTGGTTTGTTCCACTTCTTCCAATGTTGGCGAGACCGTCACTGTTGACATGTTCTGCTCTGGAGGCAGATCAGACGTGGCTTTGATTATTTATTATTTATGTTGGTCCTGGTCTTCAAACAAGCGACTGATCGGAGACGTCATTTATTTGTGAGTTAAAAAGTTTTAAACCCAGCTCGGCTCAGTGGTGGGTCGGGCAGCACACGATGGGTTTCACCTAGCAGTGACCTTAACTGACGACCAAATCCCCTTACTGCATCCCAGCGGGCCGATTAGCAATCAAAATCCCCCTCCTCAGTGTGCCACCTCACCTCTTTCTGACAAGACAAACGAGCGATCATGACAGCCACTGTGACATAACAGGGTTTACATGAAGTCAATGCTCTTCATTGGAAAGAGGTGTTAGTGTTTTGATGAGTCAGTCTGAGGACAGTACCACAGAAAATAGAAAATATAACTAACTTTAACTTAAATACTAATAACTCAGACTTAGCAAGTGTGCTCCTGCATAAAGCCATGAGTGACTAATATATGACTAAGGTGACAAAGATGGTCTGTTTTGTGCTTTAAAGGAGAAATAAGACACTTCACTGAAGAGAAAAAGCATAAATGATGCAGATACAGTTGAAATATTTAGCGAAAAGTTAACTAAAACTAATGGATAAACAGTAGAAGTGGGCTAATTAGCTAAAACTAGGCTAAACAGTTGAAGTGATGTACTGAGAGTTAGCCAAAAATAATGGGTAAAACAGTTCTTCATGAAGTTAGGTAAAAGTAATGGGTTGAATAGTTTGCTAAAAGTAATGGCTAAATGGCTGAGCTAGTTAGCTAAAAGTTAACATAAAGTAATAGGTAAATAATAGAAATAATCAGCAGAGAGTTAGCCAAAGTCAGGTAAACGGTTGAAATTCTTAGCTTGACGTTGACAAGGATCAATTGTTTAATGATTGAAAAAGTTGAATAGTCAACTAAAAAATAGTAAAAGTAATAGGTAATGGTTGAACTAGTTCGATAAAACTTAGCATGACAAAATAGCTGAGAGTTAGCCAAAAGTAATGGGTAAATGTTTGAAATAAGTAGCTAAACAGAAATAATGTCTAAATGCTTGAAATAGTTAGCTCAAAGTCAATTAGCGTAATGGTTATTAGCTAAATAGTTAGCTAAAAAATAGCAAAAGTAATTGGCAATGATTGAAAAAGTTAGCTGCAAGAAACCAATGAATGGTTGAACTAGTTAGCTTAAAGTTAGCATAAAGTAAAGGATAAACAGTTAATAATTAGCTGAGTGTCAACCAAATGTAATGGGTAAACAACTGAAATAAGCTACTTTGCTTAACCTTAGCCAGAAATAATGGTTTAATGCTTGAAATAGCTAAAAGTCATTTAATGTAGTGGATATTAGCTAAATAGTTAGCTAAAAAATAGCAAAAGTAATAGGTAATGGTTGAGCTAGTAAGCATAAAGTAATAGGTTACTGGTTCAAATAATTAGCGGAGAAATAATGTGTTAATGCTTGAAATAGCTAAAAGTCAGTTAATGTAATAGATATTAGCTAAAGGGTTAGCTATAAATTAGCAAAAGTAATAGGCAGTGGTTGAAAAAGTTAGCTAAAAGTAAAGGTTGTTAGCATAAAGTAATGAAGTTGCTGGAATATTCATCCATTCATTCATTCACCGTCTCCCCACAGAGAGGCGGTGGTCGGCCGGACGCTAGCCAGGCCTGAGCTGTCGGACGCTGCAGACTAAACAGTAAACAGAGTGAGCGTTTACAGGACAGCCTGGAAAGCTGCAACAAGACAAACAAAATCTCAATCGTATTTTCTTTCTCCACATGCAACACGATCATAATTCATTCATATTCAAAGAACAGTAAAGGAGTGGGGAACACGCTTTGAAACATATTCCCATTGTTATTTCTGAACACAGTGTTTTGCAGTGTGTAATTAGAGAGAAACGTGTCACACTGGGGTGATGTCGTAAAAACCAATGGCACACTGACAGAGCCTCGAGGCTCTGATGTGTGGCTGTGTTGGGTTTATCTGTGTGTGATGTCTGTCAGCCAGTCTTTGTGCTGTGGGCTCCATAATGGGAGGATCTGGCTTCATAATGGGACCCTCTCTATGGGCCCTGGCCCTCTGCCAGCAACCCCAAATGCCTCTTACTGGCTGTTGGTTTAGCCGTTGATCCCTGGAAGTGGCGGTGGAGGATCCTAGGCCGTGCTGGTGCTCGTGTAAATCACAGGATATGGTTGGTTTTTACTGCGGTTGATTTTAACATGTCTACAATGGGCCCTGAAAATAGTCTTCAGATAGCCCTGTAAAGCATCAGGCCACATCTTTAATGTTCGTTATTCTCAGGCGAGTCTATAACCGTTCCACCCCCCACCAAAAAAAAAACAAAACAATGTCGTCTCCAGGACCCTTTACATCCTAACCTCACATGTTCAGGACCGGAGCGACAGGATTTCTGTGTCCCAGTTTATATCCTGCTGCAGGAAGTAAACACGGACCCAGGGTGTTGCCGGGCAACGCTGTTCAGTTGAAATGCACTAAAAACTGAGCGTTTTTCAGACAGTTTGAGGAGAGTAAAGTTTTTGTTTCTAATATTATCTCATGTAAACATGTAATAGTCTGATGAGTTTAGTCCCCTCCAGGATCCTTTATATCCATTTATTCAGGCACTAACCTAATCCTACATACAGCTACAGACACAGAGCAGCTCTTTAACCACAAGCAGAACATGGAAAAATGTTTGTCTCCGTTGACGGCTCTGTTTTTCTGCTGGTTTGTTGTTTTCACTTCTCAAAGCTGCAGCTACGTTGACTGACTGTCGCCAGGCGAACACAGATCTGTACGCTTATAGAAGTGACATCATTATTACAGTAAAACCCTTTGAGGCGTGTGCATCCATAGAGCGATAAGGAGATAACACCAGGGTCAGTTTGACCTCTGACCTTTCACTTGTTTTGGCTGTGCCATGTTTATCATCACCTTACACTCCATGAGTTACAAAAGCAGCCACTGTGTGGTGTTTTAACATGCTAACATTTGCTAATTAGCACTAAAAACAAGCACAGCAGAGGCTGCAGGTGTTTTTTCATGACTGTTCAAAACAGGGAAACCTGAAGACCTAAAGGCCTGCAGATACACAAGCTGTCGTCATGACGCATGCATAAAACAGAGAGCATTTTGAAACCACTCTCTGGTCTCCAGTTAGCTTCATTCCATGTGGCCACGTCACTGCAAACTGTGCTGAATTGGCTGGAAAAAGCGCTAACGCTGTGGGACACGCCACAAAAACTAGGGCGACAGACATGTCAGGGGCTTAAGATGAATAACTCATCCTTGTTAATATATACATTTATATGTTTCTGTTTGCATATTGTAGGGAATAGCAGCGGCACTACACGAGCCCAGATGAGAACTTCATTTGCATACTTTGCCAAATACTAAAAACCTCAAACTGTCAAGTGAAAAACAGATAAAACAGGCGATTTCATCCCATCTCCCCTCATCAGAGGCTTATCTGCTTCGCAGAGCTGTTTCGCTGTGTGAGGGCGGCGGGGTACGGCGTAATGAAAAGTGTTATGAATGTATGTGTCTTAATTCTCTTCTACTAATGTCTGTGGGTGGCAAAATTAGGGTGGGCTGCTCCGGGGCTACTTAAATAGAAAACTGTGTCCAGTTTAACCGAGCTGCTCTAAGCCGATTTTTTAAGGTCACGTTGGCACCAATGGGGGATTAGTTTGGTTCAGATCAATGTCTGATTGGGATCTTTCTCCCTGCCATTGCCTCCCTCTGTCCTGAAAGAATGCAGCCAAAGTCTTGCGATTTGTACTTGGGGAGAAGAAAGACTCTCCCCTCCCATGGAGGACAAAGACGCACATTAGCTCAGTTTTGCTGTTTTTTCCTCCTGCAGGAGTAAAGCTCCCAGCCAAAAGGATCAAACGTATGAAGACATGACCGCTGACGGCACCCCACTGCAGCTGCTGCAGCTACTGCTGCTGCTCCATATGTGTGTGTGTGTGCACAACACATATATAGATATATGTGTGTGAGGCTTTATCAGCCCGTGCATGCTCTGAATGCAAAGCTGTTTTTAGGCTCATGAATTTTGTCCACATTAGTGGGACGTTCCCACAGAAACTTTTATTTTGTGTTGGTTTTGGCGGCCCCCATGGACAAGAATGGTAACGTTTCTCACCTCCACCAGACTCCCTTTAGAAAAAGTGACATTTTGCTGCAGCAGGGTCTGACAGTCTGCCCATTATAGTCCTGGTCCTGGTTCTACTGAGCCTCCCTTCCCTCCAGTTTGTCCAACAATTCAGCCTGG
This sequence comes from Synanceia verrucosa, assembly GCA_029721515.1. Lineage (NCBI taxonomy): Eukaryota > Metazoa > Chordata > Actinopteri > Perciformes > Synanceiidae > Synanceia > Synanceia verrucosa. The sequence goes on along the minus strand of CM056558.1, from coordinate 25,483,649 downwards.
ACCTCCAGGAGCGTGGTGAAGCGAACTTGCTTGAATTTGTGTGGAAACCAACCCGGGCGTACGGATAACAAACGTTAAGAATAACTACAAATGCATTAGAGCGTCCAGCATCATCTCATTCACTTTAACTGGACTCTTTCTTCCTCACTGAGTTCACTACTCTTCACCATTTTGAACAGGAGTGAGGAATTTAAACTGGATTCACCTCTTTATACTGTTAATTTAGGGCGGTAGTGGTAAACACCTGAATAATAAATGTGTGAATCACTGTATATAAAATCTATGAATACTAAATAGCCCCTCGCTGATGGTCTGTAGGTCCAAAATTCCCAACTACTCCCTCTATACCAATAAGCACAGGTTGTATGATGAGTTTTCTTCTTGTATGTGGTTTGACAAGTAAATATTAAAAGAAAGGAGCACGCACTGACTGACAACAATTATATTATATTGTATATATCTGAAGTTGAGGAAGAAATTATGAGAACAGAAAATAAATACCAGATTTACTGGCAACGTTTTGATCAAACAAAAAGACAAATCCTCTCTCTGAGAACATCGTCAGTGTTTTCCTCCATATTTGCTCAGAGAAAAGGTTCATCATGCAGCACAGAGGGATAATTACTGGCGTGTTTCTTTGTTCATCTGTATATCTCGTTACAGCTCAGCGTATCATTATCCACTCAGAGAGGAGACCGACTAAACAAACAGGGCAGACCATAATTGACGGCCGAGGCTGCACAGTGACCTGTAATCCTGTCTGTTTTCCCACCAAAACCGGCGTCGATATTCAAATAAAAGAGCGGATCAGAAGACGTGTCAGGTGATTTGTCTCTTTCTCTTCTCCGTTCACACGTTGGGAGATTTACGCCGGCGCAAAATAAACTGGTTTAACCCTGAGACGTTCCCAGCAGAGACTGGAAGAGCGGCCATGACGCCTCAGGAGCTGATGTGACTGCTTTTTATGGACCTTCAGTAGATTTCACAATTCCTTTAAAGGTCCCACATCGTAAAAAAAAAAAAACATTAATATTTTCACATATTTTTGTTTGATCATAAATAAGGTTTAAGAGTAATAAACTTGATAAAATCTTAAATAAGCATGGACCCAAGCCGTTGCCTAGCAACGCTGCTCCATTGACAGACATTAAAATGGAGCGTTTCCAGACGGTACAAAGAGGAAATACAGTTTTTTTTAAAAAAAAATTAACGCATGTTAACATGTTCTAATGGTGTTTATTTGCTGACTTACTTTTTCATCTAGTTTGTTGCTTATTTACACATTCTTTACTGATCTGTACTGGTTATTAGTCACATATATATTTATTTAACTTTGTCGCCTACTTATTTTGACATGTTTTTCTACTTATCCTACTTGTTTACAGATTCTTATTTATTATAGGCCCTTCCTGTAATGTTGCTCTATCTACTTTGCTGCTGTAACACTGGAACACTTTGCCCTGTTTGTGTGACAAATAAAGGATTATCCGATCTTAGAGACATTAAATACAAGTATGAACCTGAAAATGAACAAACTATGGGACCTTTGGAATCATCTGTGTTGTCATTTAGATCAGATTTTTGCTTAAATGATTGCTAAATCAAACTACAATCCCCACGTTTCACCAGTTTCTTTTGAAAAAGGGTCTTTTGTCTGTGAATTTTTGTTATCTGCTGACACAACAGTCTCAAGTGATTTCCTACAAGAGTACTACAAGCATGGTGAGCTGCTGCTGCAGAATGGACTCTCCTCCCCTTCAGTTAAAGGCCTTTGAGAGCCTCAGCAGCTGGGAGTGTTTGTCTCCTCGTAGTGCTGAGGGTTAGTTAAAGGAGGGTCAGAGGTCAGAGGTCAGCTCTGGCTCTGGTGTTAGAACAGCTTTAAGTGACACAGAGCCGAGCACCTCAGGCAGTCACCTGTGACACTGTGACCAGAGTACAGAAAACTGCTTTAAATATCACAATATTAGAAAGAAGAGACTCTCTATTTCATCATGAAAAAAATGTTTGTTTTTACCTTGTTCCATTCTTGTTTTATCAGAGGTAGAGTAGAGGACACTTTCACCAAAATCAACACTTTTTGTCCAGATTCTGTTTGTTTTGCTCTCTAATCTCGATCGTCTCCACTTCCTGTTTTGATCTCTGTGGTGTATACTGTCTCTTTATGCTCTGACTACATCTCCCAGAAGCCCCAACATTACTCACAGTCTGAGTGAGACCGTGATCAGTGACCCACTGTGGAAAAACCACTTTGACATATTATTACGTCGATGGCACTCAAAGAGTTAATGTTTCTGTGATGTTAATCCACCAGTAGCTATGTGTAAACTCTTTAATCAAATGACATCTTTAATGATAAAATATAAATATTATTGTTATTCAGGAATTTTCAATTTTACTGCTTTATAAAAAACATATCATTGATAATGAGATGTTAAAATTCCAGTTATTTCCAGTATATTCCTGAACAGAAAAATGTGTTTTAGCAGTTGTTTGTTAATCTGGATTAAGGCTTTTAAGTCACTTCATGATGCTGGATCATCTGTGACATTAATAGGACGTGTTCTGATCAATTTCGTTATCGAAACATTTTTCCGAGTTGTTTTGGTTGTAAATACTTTTGCACGTTATTTGTAAGCACCTATACAGGATAACTCAGTTAGCGTTAGCATTAGCGCAAGTAATGTAAATGGGAACCCATGCTACTGACACCTCCAGCAGACACACAGAGCAACATTAGCTTTCATTTAGAGTTTTATATCGTGCTCCTTTTAGCTGTTCTTTGGTCTCCAGATGGCTTTTTTAGCTGCACCGTGTTTACTCGCTAGTGGCTAACTCGCTGGGCTGTAACACCCAGTTACGCCCAATTTATTATGAAGCTTTTACAGAAAACATCTGGCTGCTCCGGCCAAACCAGAAAACCAACACAGGACTGAAAAGATGCTATAAATCTCTGTGGATGTGGATTCATCTCTACTGTGATCCAATAACATGACTTCTTCACCAGACAGGCGTAAAATGGCGGTTTTCCCGTCAACATCTTTAAGACGTACATAAACTGTGTGAACGGTTTCAGTCAGTTATCATGCAGCTTCCTTTTTGAAATGCGTTCAACAGACTTTGAGCAGCTTTTTACAGTTTCAGGTAACGGAGGAGGGTTTATGATCCGGATTAACTCCGGTAACTCCATGTTTGCTCCTGTGATGTCATCAAAGAGCTTCGCTAAACGCCAAACCAGATAGCAGACACAGCTGCTGGAGGCCAGGCTCTGCTGGAGGCCAGGCTCTGATTGCCTAATTAAGTTAAACGCCGGCGTAGATGAGACGGTCGGAGAGGTCGCTGCTGCTTCGACACGCAGCTGCAGGGCAGGACAGATGTGTTTGTGCTTCTGTGGGTGAAAGTGAGTGAAAGTTCCAGAGAGGAAGAGACGAGGCGCCGTGATCTAATGATGGGTAAAATCGACTGAAACAGAAAACAGGATGATGCAACACAAGAGGAGCTCCAGCCTGTGGATTCAAGGTGAACTGTGACGCCACAATCAAGATGGCTGCTGGATCCCGCTGGTCTATTTCCCTCCTCCCTTTCACAATAAAAGCACAAGACCTCAATTAGTACCTGCGGAACATTTTGCATTTTTGTGTTGCATCACACATCTTTAAATGTGGTTAATGTTGTAAACTAAGACAACAACAAAACATCTTGGTTAGGTTTAGTGAAGTATGTCACAAACGCTGTGAACATAGTATTTATTTGTTTGTTTGAGCCATCCACCAATATTGTCAAAGTTTTAATGTATTTATTTTCTCATTTAAAGTTTATTTTATCCAACATAGGGAAGGTGGTGGGTCTTTTTATTTGTTTTATTTTCTTTCCTGTCACAGAAGTTTTACAGTGTCTGCAGAAAACTCATTAAAAATATGTTGTTTGATATTTATTTGGTTGTTATCAAAAAATATAATGAACTGCAAATGCCAAAACAAAGATGGCTGGACACAGTTTTCCCGTTTTCTACGGAGGAAAATGAACGTTTGTGTTTCTTTTGCCTTTCACAGTAAAAGCCCACGACATAATTATTCACATTTTCATACTTTCATTTCAGTTGTAATCATGGTTAAAAAAAGACACAACAAACCTGCTTGGTTATGTTTAGTGAAACAAACTTGGCTCAAAATTACTGACTGTCACAAATTCACGTCCGCGAATGTGCAATTTATTTAATGCTCTTTTTTCGTGCAACTAATTTGCAGAGGTTAACTCTGTGAATTGCAAAATATGTTTTTTATTAATATTAACGTGGCTGTTATGCTCTATCACAAATATACTGAACTGTGACACCAGTTTCCTGTTTTCTTACGGAGAAAAATAAATGTGTTTTACTCCTGCCTTTCACAATAATTCTTCGACGCTAACTCATTTTAGTGCACGGCAAACATGTTTTTTCAGTGTCAAAAAAAATATACTGAACTGTGACGCCAAAACGAAGATGGCTGCCGGACACAGGAAAATAAATGTTTGTTTTGCTCATGGGTTATGTAAAGCAAAGATTGACGGTGCACCTGTGGGCCGTCGATGAAGGAGTCACCCTGAAAAAGAGAGGAGGGGTTTCCTCCGCTCTGCAAACCACTTCAGCTCTCACTTGAGTGCCTCTCTTTGGGCCTGAACCCTCTCCCCCTCCTCACGGCTGAAATTCCTCCACTTGGCGAGACCCTGAGCTCGCCTCCCTTCCCCCCCCCCCGCCTCTCCGGCGCTCGGCACACACCGAGGGGCATTCAAAACGCATTAACACCAAATCAATGGGAAACGGTGAAAAAAGCAAAGAAAAAGAGTAAAATCTCCTTAGCAACATAATCTAGACGGCCTGACAGGGAGGAGTGAAAAGAAAAGGGGAAAAGAGAGGGGCGCCGGCGGCGTTTAGGGAGGGACGAGGAGCTGGACACAAAGCCGAGGGACACAGACGGCAACAAAATTGAAAATTAACACAGAAGAAACTGTTCCTTTTTTTCCCTTTTCTACAATCGGCTACTTTAAAGAGGAGCCGGGCGCCGCCTCCTCGCCGGGCCTTCGCTCGCCGCTGACTGAAGGTCGTAACCACAGACTAACGCTGGAGCCATCAGAAGGGTTTCCACTAACGTTTCTCCTGACAAAACTTCCAAAAAGAATAAAAAAAGAACAGTTTATTTGTTTTTGACCACATTTTATTCATGTTTAGCCACCTGTACCGTCTTAAGTGGTTTCTTCTGGTTTCCTGCAGCTTAAATAAAGTGAAATTTAAGGCTTTTTAAGATTACTTTAATGCCACTCTAAATATAGGAGGAGACTTGTTTTACTTAGGATTAGGTACACTTTTGCCAAAATATTTATTGTGACATAAAAACATGACTGTTGTTTTATTGGAGATCAAACTTTTAACAGGTTTTAAAGATACGCATTACAAATTATTAACAAAGAAAACATCACATAATTCAAAACAAACTTAATTGAAAAATAAAAAATAAAACAAAATAATAAAATGATGACTAATAATGGTAATAAATACCCCGCAGCCCACCCCAACACAAAATAAAAATAAAAAATAACCTCATTGATTTTCTCCCATTATGATGCAGTAATGTGATGTTAATCCTTGGATTTTAGTTTATTGGCAGCTAATTAAATAGTTCACTCCTGACAACATGAAGATAAACAGATAATCACTGAGTTTTCTTTGCTTGATACACACCAAGCCTTGTATGATTTTTATTTTTTCCATGCAGTGAAATCTTTGTTAAAAAATCAGTTTTCATCAGTGACATCTCATCTGCAGAAGGTGGAACCTTAAAACATATAATATATATGAGTGTTGTTAGTTCCTGATCTGTGTTATGTTAAAGTAAGATGAATTCTGTAAATAATTTACTGAAAAAATAATAATTATTTTTTTTAATATTTTGGAGAGAAAGCAACAACAGAAAAAAGCTGTCTTAGAAATTTTAAGACTTTTGAAAGATGGAGTTAAGACATTTTTAACACCAATTAAAGCCTTAACTTTGTATTAATTACTTGTCTTTAACAGATGTTCGAGCATCTTTATCTTCTGTACTGTGACCTTTCCCCAGTGAAACTCGTTATTTGAGGGTGTAAAGTTACAAGGAATTTGACTGGATCACTGAAACATTGATTGACAGATGCATATCATCATATTATTGGTTGAAATTAGTCGGTACTAGTTTAGGTAAGCACACATAATTATATGTTTTTATTTTATTTTTATTTACAGAAAAAAAAGGTTGGATTTTCAGATAAATAGGTGCACAATAAGAGCGGAGAGGTGGTCTTAATGGCTTAAGATGAATCCTATAAACGGTGCAGCGTCTGCAGCGCTTATCTGCATGTCCACAAACACTCGGGGGCTTTAAGTTGTCTCGTCTAGCCTTTAGACAAACACTTAGTCCGGCTTAATGAACTCTGTGGAGGAACAATGCAAACGTCCCTGAGAGACTCTCAGTCTGTGTTTACACCTACAGGTCACATGATGGATTCTGACCCAAAACAACAGCACAGTAAAAAAAAGTTACGATAATAATATGAAGAGACAAATACGCTGCTAGCGCTCGCCTGAAAGAATTGAGTATATTGGAGGGTAATTAGCACGGAGCAGGAACTCTGGCCACCAGCAGCCCTATAAATGACCTTTGACCTCCACTACATGATCAGCCCTTTGAGAGGAGGGCCTGCTTTAATTAGGAGGTCATTAAGAGCCAACCTCGCCCCACCATGGGAGCGCATAAAGCCAGCGCTCACTCCCACCTGCAATTACTAAATATGCAGCACATATTCAAACTGCATGGACGTCTTTTTATTTAAAGCTCTTTTTATGCATGCAGCTACTCTGGCTTAGCTCTACCAATATAGAGTCTAACATATAAATCTCTACATGTACAAAATGTTGTGTTGCAGCAGAAAAGGTCAAAAATAAAAAAAAAGCTATCAACAGTTTCACTTTTTCTCAAAAATAATGGAACGGACCACACTTCACAGGGTGATATATGAAGGAAATGAACATTTATTTGCAAAAAATGAAAACTAAAGAAGTGCCAGAGAGAGTCTAAAGAGGTGAAACAACAAAGTCAGATAGATAAAGGTGGAGAAAATAGATGACAAGGGGAAAGAGCGCTTTTATTCAAGCCGCTGATTTCACACTGGCACAAAGAGCTTTGGGGACGTTTCATCCTTTTCACATTTCTTCTGCGTTTAGTGCAGCGTTATTCTGCATCGCCGTGCTGCCGGAGAGGAGAGGAGTCAGCCCCATTCACAGCTTTATAAATCACCTCAGCATGCGCAGACCGTGGCCAATCGGCCAATTACGCCCCCCTGACACACCGGGGCCGATAAAGAAGGGCCGGCACAATGGGATCACAGGCCAGATAAACGACCCTTTAATGGAGTCGCCCACAAAACAGGCCAAAACCGCGCGCCCCACTTACGTATTCCATCACGCCGTTGCCCTCGCATTTCCTCTTGCTCGGCCGCCGCGGCAGGCCCAGCTGGGGAGAGAAAAATGACTCTGTGCTCTGACACTGCTAAGCCCCCCAACCCAAGGCCCCCTTTCAGACTCCTGGCCGAACAAAAGCATCTGTTGCCATACTGCGCCGCTCAGACCCCCCTTAACACAAGCCGGGCGAGGAGGGGAAGCGCCGGGCCGAATGATGCAGCTGAGGCTGCTCACCTTGTGGCTCAACCTATTGTGAGGCCTCATTCCAGGAGCTTCTCCATCCATCTTTGTGTCTAACAGAGAAAGACAGAAAGAGAGAGAGAGAGAGGGAAAGTTTGTATGAGAGAGAGAGAGAGAGGAACAAGACTGCAGCTGCAGGATGAATAGAAAGGGAATGGAGGGATGAGGAGAGAAGGGAAGGGGGCAGCTGCAGGGTGGTCCCACCCCTCCGTCCTAACGTCCATCCCTCCATCTCTGCAGCGTTGTTAGGATTCAGAACACAAACGACTTCATGCTACAGCGTCGGACCGATCCTGTGATGCCACAGACGGTCAGTCGTCCTGTTGATCCGCCGCTCGGCCCGTCAGGGTCGCTGGAAACCAGTCATGAGCTGCAGAGGCTCAGAGGTTTACCAGGCATGGATTTTCACAATAAAAGTGGCAAAAGCTGCAAAGTAAAGCAGGCACCAGTCTGGTCACGACTCCTAACGAGTCCTGTTGTTTTTTGGACAGAAGGAACCCGAAGAAAATATATAACCGACTGGTTTTTCTAGTCTGTTACATATTTAGACCTTTAGACATTTATACAGACACTGATCTGTATTAGTTATTAGTCCCATACAGTTATGTCTATTTCCTATCCTTTGCTAAATAGCTCTTCTGCTTACTGATGTCACTGTTTTTATATAAGTCCTCATTCTAATGTTTGCTGCTGGAACACTAGAAATTTCTCCACTGGTGGGACGAACAAAGGATTATCTTATCTTATCTTATCACACTGCGGGTGAAATATGTGCAGAGTAAAGGAAAATATTTAGTGATGGGAACGGGGGAGAGGCCACAGGTAAACAGATCAGTGGTTCCCAAAAGTGACACTAATTAAACCATGAACCCATCTGCTTCTACAAGTTTTATTAAAGAAAGGGCATCAAACCCACATAGAGCTGAAACTGTTATCTTAAATATTAATCTGTTTCTAGACATGATGAGTTGTTTTGTCAATAAAATGTCCCAAGTCTTTAAAGACGACGTCCTCAAAGGTCAAAACAATTATCAAAACTATTTCTAATCATTCAAATTGATTAGTTAATTATGAAAATAGTTGCAGATTCACTAGTTGACAATTAACTGTTAATAAATCAACTCTAAACCCCAGAATAAAATAGATTGTAATTCTTCTGCCAGAGAAAAAAAAATAGAACAGCATGAGAATAAAAAACACAACAGAGTGAAAAATTAAAGTATATAAGAAGTAATATTAATACTAGAGTCTGATAGAATAACAGTAAAAGTAAATTACTTAAAGTACTATTTTATGTGATATTCTGTAATTTTGTTGCTTATGGATGCAATTAATATTAAATTAAAAGTCTTAAATGTGAATATTTCCTGAATATCTTTGGGGTATTTTCTCACATTTCGATATTTTCTCACCTTGAACCTTCTACTCTTTTTATATTTTTTATTATTTTGTCTCTTTTTGCACTGTATGCACATTTTTGAATCTGTTGATATTTCCCACTTTGTATTGCAACTGCTGCACAGCATTTCCTTCAGGATTAATTAAGTTTTATCTTATCTTATCTTTAATAGACCAAACAGCTAATCGATTAATTGACCTAATCCACAGTGTAAATAATCGTTAGTCGCAGCTCAGAGTGCATTAAGTTTCTTTTAAAAGCAATAAAATGAGAGTTGTGGCAGTTTGGTGGGAGATTAAGTGCCTGATAATAACGATTATCACAGCTGCAGGTGCAGAGACGGAGTCACCGAGTTCAAACCCATCGTCTGACGCCACGGGCCGAACCGCCACTTCCTCCTGCTCTGTATACGTAACCTCGCTCCTGGTGAAAACTGGACCCACGGATCCTGATTTATATGGAGATCAGGTCCAGAGATGCTCCTCACTGTAGAGAGACACCACACCAACAGTCTCTCACTAAACACTTAAAACAAATTTACTCTGCCGGGGCATTGTGACGCCGCAGAATGAGACTTTATAAGAGTGTGTTTAGCATTCAGGATGGCTCATTCATTCCCAGAAATCTTTGTCCGGCCGCTCCTCTTCAAACCGTGGAGTGTCAGGAGGAGCGAAGAGGAGGTGTGGGGGGATCGATTTGATTCTAATCGGACCATGAAAAGAACATGATCTAACTACTTTCAGACCGGAGTATATTTAGGCCCTCTCCTCTCTCCATCACCCCCCCTCCAGCACACACTTTAGTGCAGGCACAATGAAGCTGGCCTATCTGAAAAGCTTTGAATGTCTCGTCAATGACTTTGTGAATACTGGGGAGAGAGAGATTTGGAGAGGAAAGCAGGGCCGGTGAGGAGGGGGCCAGGACATAAAAATTCCAAGAGTTGTTTAAGCGTGGGTGGGTTCATTTGCATGACAGCGCCATGTGAATGCGACTGACCTCTCGGACCGCCCCGGTGCTCGGCCGAGCTGCAGCCCGACGTGCCGGCTTTGACCCAGCTCATTGACTCTGAATGGATACTCCGTCAAAAGGGAGGGACCTCTCAGCCTGGACAGGCATCTGCAGACCTCCTGTTTGACGCCTCCGTCGTTTCCACCCGTTTCTATCACCCAGCCCTTTGGCAGAGCTCCAGTGTGTTATCGCCGACCCCCGGGCCTGCAGCAGCAATCACATTCAGGGATGTAAAGGCCCACAGAAACATCCTGAGCAGAGTGCGACAGGTGCAACACGCTTCATTGATAGCTCTATGATTTACTGCAGCAGGCAGGTGAGAGAACGTAGAGTGGGGGGGGGCCGGGTAGTGATGTAGTCTGCATACAAATGTCCTCACCCCCCTAACACCACCAACTCAAACTGCCCAAACAAAGTTGTGACTCTGTGCAAACACAAAGCTCAGACTGCTAACAAACACTCCATCTATCTGGCTGGCCCAGAGCTGGACGGTGCAGACAGGAAGTGACCTCCAGAGAAAAGGCCCGTCGCACTTGGAAATAAAAATGCTTGTGAAAGTTCTTTAACTCTCAAAATGAGGAGGATCCTACAGAGAGTGGTTGATGATGTAGAAAAAATATCTGTAATGTACGAGTGCTTGTGTTGGACATATTTTAAGACAATAATAGAGCTGCAGCTATCAACTATTTTGAATATTTTTTAAGAAAAAAAAAATTCTCTAATTGCAGCTTCTTAAATGTGAATAGTTTCTGATTTCTATCTTCCTCCATGAAGTCGGCATGTTTGGGAAACACTGATCTACATTTTTCACCATTTTCTGACACTTTAAAACCAGTGATCGATTAATTGATAAAATAATCAACCTGTTAACCACCAATAAAAAATAAATGTCAGTAGTAGACCTAGATATTTTATTCTGAAAGAAAAAATGAAACAACAGAACTATCAGCTGGTCTTTTCTGATGTCAATGACAAACTGAATCCAGCAGCACCTTAATGGACTGTATAAGTTACTTGTTATTGTGGTGAACAGCACCGTGTTTTAATACTGTACTACATAAAAAAAGTTGTTTATTATGGGTCAGGCTGCAGGTGGTTTAAAATCTGGACTTTTTAAATACTTTTTTCCTATAAAATAATATCATGTGTTTTAATTATTTTTAATTATTATCAGATTTTATATTCAGCCATCAGAATAATTTTATTTTTCATACTGTGACATACCAAAGTATTTTCAAACTCATAAAAATGCTGTATAAATGCAAACTTAATCAGAATTAAAATGTTCTATTATCTTAAAAGAAAAAAAATCATTTAAACAGTATGTTTTGCACAGTATAAATGAATAAATAAACATTTTCATTTAGTTCTTTAAACATTTTCGTTTATTTAATCAGACTCATTTATTCACATTTTTATGTATTTATTTATGTATTTTTTGTTCTATTCTACTGAATTGGATTTCTCTTCCTTTGAGAGGAAACCACAGAGGTCTGTGGACGCTTTCAATGATTTATTATTTATTTAAGACAGTGGTTTTCAAAATGAGGTCCAGATACCCCCATGGGTCCTTGAGAAGCTTCCAGGGGGTCCTTGAGCAAAAAAGGAATAATTTATCTCAACTATAACTCCGTCCATAAGTAACACAATGACAGGACACCATGTGCAATGTTACTGTTCTCCTTTAGTTTACTTCTTTTATTAGACATATACCTCACTTTGATATTCTATCAGGTTCTGGTGTTAATATCACATTCGTCTACACTTTACCTAAAATTTAAATTGACTTCTCTGTTGGTTTTTTTATTCTGTTGTTGTAATTTTGCACAATTTCAAGCAAAAATGTCCCTCAGAATTTACAAAGTTTTGTCTTATCTCTCTCTTATGAGTATTTTAGTCATAAATTTCATGGATTTTCTGTAATAAAATTCAAAAATCCTCTCAGACTACAGTCAGAGGTGGAACATAACCAAGCATATTTACTGTACTTCAGTACAATCATTTCGTACTTTTACATTTCATGTTACTTTATACTTCATCCACTCCATTTTCAAAGCAAACATTGCACTTTTGACTCGACAACAATTGACCTGACTTAAGTTATTAAATACTTTGCATTCTCAGATTACAAATAAAAAATAAATCAATCCTACATTACAATGGGATATATATAGTTATTAAAGTGAACTAAACACATTGATGCACCACTGTTTTCAATAAAGTAAGATATTAAAGTAACATATTATTCTGCATAATACATACTTTTACTTTTGATACTGACTGATTATATATTGATGATATTTTTTCTACCAACTTCCTAACTAGGAGCAAGAGCGTAGGAAAGTATTTTTACACTGTAATACTGCTTCTTTTACTTAATTCAAAGGTCCTTATACTTCTTTATCCACCGGATAGGGATCGGTAGTTTAATTTGAATCATTTTAAAGCTTTTTGAACATGAAAATATCTGTAATATGTGAATCACTGATTAAAGACACTTAATCTCACTGATATTCCATAATTACAGTGACAGACTGTTGGATGGAAAAGCTCAAAGTGGGATTGCAGCAATTTCTAATTCCAGGTTTGCATATTTAAAGTAAATAACATGGATAATATCAAATATTATCTTATATACAGAACAAACCAGAGCTGCCTGGTGTGTAAGAAGCTTTACAACTTGTGATGCAAATAGATCCCAAAAAATAAAATCTGCAAACTCACAGTGGATTCCTCTCATAAAGAAAAACTATAAAATTCAGTCACAGTCCTTAGTGAAATGCAGTGACTTAAAATACTGTTATACTTAAAAAAATATCTCCAGTGAGGACAAAGGGAAAATTTCTTGCTCATCTTTGCTCATGTTTGATCTGAGAATTAAAAACAAAAATAAACGACTGTGTGTGGCTGCCTGCTGCCAATTAACACACATAAATCTGATAATGCTCTCATATAAAAGGAATCACATGAGCTGGAGGGAAGGAAGGCATTCATGTAAAATACAAGGAGAGCTTCAGAATAAATGAAGAGTGAAACGCCAACAGCTGTAACGCCAAAAACAGAAACAGAAAAATCATGTTGATGCTTCCTTCATCGTCGAAATGAGCAGAAGAAGACAGTGAGCTGCCTGCTCTCCACTTCTACTTCAAACTTCTTTCATATCGTCCAATAAATCACAGTATATTCACAATAATAGACAGGAAAATACCGCCATTGTCTCAATTAAGAAGAGTGAAAGCTTTCCCATTTGTTTGAAAGCCTCTATTTGACCTCGAGCGCTGGATGAGAGACGCTAACAGGCAACAAGGAAAATCAACATAATGACAAACTCTGCTCAACATGACATTTTTATAAATCAATATTAAATCTGAGGAGAGTAGGCACAGAAAAATAAACCAGAAACATTATTTAGCGGAGAATAAATTAAATTTAGCATCTAACATGATGCTGATTAAAATTAAAAAATGCTGCAGGAAATTATGAAATTATCAACTGTTTGGATTAAAGGTGGTGGAAGAAGTACACTCATCTTTTAGTAAAAGTAAAATCCTGTGATCAGAGCATGAAAGTACTGTGCTCTGCAGTGTACAGTACATGTATATATTATAAAACATTTTATACTGTTGGATTATAATAATTTATAATGAATTAATACATCATTTTAATGTTACAGCTGATACAGGTGGGTAATTTCAATCACTTTACATAAAGCTGGGAGGCCTGTGAATTTTCCCCGGGGTCAATAATTATTAATGATTATATTTTTAATCATATTACAGCAGTAGTAAAAAGTAATAAATACAGTTCCTTTAAATCTGTATGTAAGTGCAGTACTAGAATGAATGTAGTCAGTTACTTCAGTAGTGTAGTTAGTGTAGCTCAGTGAAGGTTGTTACTGGATTAGTTGGAGAGACTGACAGGTACAAGGTGAAGATAAAATGCAGATGAAACGTTTAGGTTTGTTTGCTTCTTCACGGTCTGACGGACGGCGGACAGAGAGACGGTGGCCCACGTCTATTCATGCCGTCAGCCGGCGACAAAAGAAAATTCCTGCTTCTGCTCCAACACACAAGCTCAATCCAGGGATTTGCCCTTTCACACCGGGAGAAAAAGAGCTACAATATCACCTCCTTTAGATGGAGGCTGGTCGAGGTCACCGGCGGCAGGCGGAGGGAGATGATGGGAGGCTGGTCAGGGTGACTGGTGGTGAGTGGAGGAAGAGGCTGGTCGAGGTTGGTGGCAGTGTTTGGGGTAAATAGTGGAGGCAAAGGAAGAGGCTGGTTGGGGTTACAGATGGAGGCAAAGGAAGAGGCTGGTTGGGGTTACCGGTGGAGGCAAAGGAAGAGGCTGGTTGGGGTTACCGGTGGAGGCAAAGGAAGAGGCTGGTTGGGGTTACAGATGGAGGCAAAGGAAGAGGCTGGTTGGGGTTACAGATGGAGGCAAAGGAAGAGGCTGGTTGGGGTTACAGATGGAGGCAAAGGAAGAGGCTGGTTGGGGTTACAGATGGAGGCAAAGGAAGAGGCTGGTTGGGGTTACCGGTGGAGGCAAAGGAAGAGGCTGGTTGGGGTTACCGGTGGAGGCAAAGGAAGAGGCTGGTTGGGGTTACAGATGGAGGCAAAGGAAGAGGCTGGTTGGGGTTACCGGTGGAGGCAAAGGAAGAGGCTGGTTGGGGTTACCGGTGGAGGCAAAGGAAGAGGCTGGTTGGGGTTACCGGTGGAGGCAAAGGAAGAGGCTGGTTGGGGTTACCGGTGGAGGCAAAGGAAGAGGCTGGTTGGGGTTACCGGTGGAGGCAAAGGAAGAGGCTGGTTGGGGTTACCGGTGGAGGCAAAGGAAGAGGCTGGTTGGGGTTACTGATGGAAGTGAAGGAAGATGGAAACTTTGATTTTGACACCACTTTACATGACTATTCTTCACACCAGTATCATGGTTAACTCTGTGAAACAATTGGTTAGGTTTAGGCCACAAAGCTACTTGAATAAGGTTA
Organism: Synanceia verrucosa; assembly: GCA_029721515.1. Classification (NCBI taxonomy): domain Eukaryota; kingdom Metazoa; phylum Chordata; class Actinopteri; order Perciformes; family Synanceiidae; genus Synanceia; species Synanceia verrucosa. Next base: position 25,468,550 of record CM056558.1, on the reverse strand, counting down.
AAAGATATCTTTACGGTTTTCGGTCAAATAACAATGAATCTTCATACAAATGTAATCATTTTTGTGTGATCATGGTGCGGGTTAAAATAACTACAATGATGGTGTAACTAAAGTACTGAAGTTAGGTGACAAATAAATCAATGTTTTATAAATGTGGTTCACAGTTACTTTGATAAATATACATAGATTTTCTGGAATGTGAACAAATTACAGTATGTTACTTGTCGTAGGTGTAGCTATGAACAGCCTGAACAATGTAACGTAACAAATGAAACCAGTGTAAATAATCTCATCAGTGGACTCACGTACATTACGAAACAAGTGTAAAGTCAACGTTTACTTCTGGTATCAAACGGGACATAGTGTCATTTCGTTCCAGTGTTTCTTTAACTTCAACTTTTAACCTCCATCACAAAAACAAACAAAAAAAAATACATTGATGTCCAACATTTTCTTCTTTGTCGATGAGCATCGAGTCTAAAGGCATCACTCTGCACGCAGATAATTTGGGTAAAAAGACGATAATCAAAAATGATAAAACAGCATCTTGATCTTCCTGAAGACCAGCGAGGAGCACAATAACGAGTCCTCCTAGCTGCTACAGGGAGGACAAGCACTCCAAAGTGACCAACAATGGCTTCCTATTAGGATAAGAGGGTGGAATTTCAGCACTATTTGACAACTCGAGCGAGAAAAGATTGAAATAAGGGCTGTGCTGCCTCTGACGGCATGCGCTCAGTCGCTCGGAAACAACAGAGGGACGCGTCCAACAATGAGCTTCAGTAAAGACGTTTCTCCAGGAACTTAACCGTGATCAGCTTCACTATCAGTCGCCGTTTATCTCATTTTCGAGGCTCGTTAATTGCGTTCGGCAAAGAGCGCAGACTCGTACAACACGCAGGCGTCGAGTGTGGACATCCAGACGGGCTGGAGGTGGGGGGGCGCTCACTTCAGTCTGGAGTGTCTAGTTCTGGGCGGTTGTGAGACCGAGAAGCTTTTTCCTAATTAGAGGGAGGCCGGTGCAGGACGTCTCTATAGGCTGTGGACAGGGCCCTGGCTTGCTTTGTTCTGCAGCCTCTTCTTACACTGAAGCTGTCACTTTACTTTTCTATAGGAGTGAGCGCTCCCTAACAGCTCTCCCAAATCACTGAAAACGCCTTTTAAAAGGACATAGCTGCAACACAAACAATCCTACACTGGAGAGAGGTTTCCCAATCCAGTTTAGCACCAACGTTTAAAAGATCGAGTATTATTATTATTATTGTTATTAAGTGCTGTGTAAATACTGCGAAAGCATCGAAAAACTTTGGAAAACCACAGATATTCAGAAACTGAGCGTTTGTGACGTCAGCTGCTTCTTGGGTGAAAATAGTGTTTTTTTGCCACTGTTCTTGTGTGTATATATAAATATATGTACATATATAATATGCATACAGACTATATGCACATATTTTATCTACAATTTGTATTTTAAGCTGCATGTAAAATTTCTCAGTGAACTATGTAGAATATCACAATAACGTATCATATCGTGAGTCAAGTATTGTGATATGTATCATATCGTGAAGTCCTTGCTGTCCCTTTTTGTAGGTAGGTTATAGCTGTGAAAGGTGTATGAGAACAACCATAACATTTATTGTCCTCAGACTTTATACTTCCTGGTTGTTAGATATGCATTTATTTTGTGGGATATATATATATATATATACACACACACACACACACACACACACACACTAATAACAGTGTATTATTTGGTCTGAACAATGTAATGTAACAACTGCAACAAATAAAACTAGTGTAGATAAATATCAACCACTCTCAGCAGACATGGCTTGTGGTTTACTTTCCTCTTAACATACTTCACGGTTACTTGAGTTAAATATGTACAGATTACATGGAATATACTGCATATACACATGCTGTCGTGTGTTAATGTGTTAAAAAACATAACGTAACAAATGAAACTACCGTGAATAAACTGAGTGTTCGTGACATCGTCAATTTACAATATTTAGACCAGTTTACTTCCTGTTGGCAATGAATGTGAATCAGCTGACAGGAAGTAAACATGGACCCAAGCTGTTGCCTAGCACTGGAGTGTTTCAGTCTGACGTTAAGCACAAATACACTCAGACAGACAGTATGAGGAGTTATTCTGAGCATTAAAGCGTGTAAACGTGGTCGGTTGAAACGTGAAAAGGAGCCACAACGCTGGACCTTTAAGCTTATTGATCTTGACAAACCTCCCACCGCGACACACTAAAAGAGACTGCTTCTCTTTGTTTATCCGGCCCGCTCGTCACGGCACTTTAAAACGCAATTATTTCTAACTCATTTTTGCATAGAAACCTAATTATTCACCCAGATATAAATTAGATTTGGCACGCACGGAGACTGCAGACTCCTTTAAAACTCCTGCAGGACGCTTTTTTTTCACACGGCGAGCTCCCTTTTCTCTACGCAAAAAACCACGAGATGGAGAGCAGCCACTGCAGCTGCTATTCACATCAAGCAGATAATTGTTAATGAAAAGTCATTGCGTGGCATTATGTTGTCTGCAGGATCATTGTTCATCCCCCCCTCCCTCCCAATCGCCATTGAGATCTATATGGAGGACCAGAGTGTTTCCCTTTGAGTTTTGGTATTCAGGATCTGTTGCCTGGTAACTAATAAAAAGGGGGCAAATCATCCACTGTATTGGCCAAGATGGGCCGCAGACTGGCCCTGTGCAACAATGCTGGGTTTGTAAAAAGGCGTTGGAAACAAGTTAATGACGCTTGTTCAACAAAACATTAATGGACTTGGTCACGGTATAATATGGCATGGGATGCGACGTGAATGAGGGGGGGGGGGACTTTAGCTGTGCACTTTTACAAGTTTGTGTTTTTACTACTGGGAGGAGCTGCACAAACACACACTCTAACACACTAACACACACACCTTTTCCCTTATTTCATGCACTTGCACACACTTTCATATTCATATGATCCTCTGAGGAGAACAAACAGCCCAACCAGCCTCTGAAGAGGTTGAAATTGTTTGAAATTCCTCCTGTTTAAATTGAATTTTCATGTTACTGAATGGGCCAGTGATTAATTGCCCATCAAGAGGGTGAATAGTGGAGGGTAACCGCTGCACTATAAAGTTTAAAAAAAGGCCCACAATGTTGGAGAGAAAGAAGAAGAAGCAGGAGTGAGAGGTGGGGCTCTGAGAGCTTTACACATTTCTGAAATTCTTTTTTTTTCCTGCTTATAATCTAACGTTTAAACAGTGATATAGCACCGGCCCCATTTGTTGCTTCTTAACCGAAGCGGACAAAAAGACTGCAGCCCTGTCACCCCGAGCAGAATAAAGGGAATCAAAGGATTTTTTCCCTTAAATGGACTAATTTTCTCCTTGAATTATGAAAGTAATGGCTAGGTAACAGCCTGTGCTCAGTACCCGACGGCTTAATGCTTCCTAAATCCTTCCACGTGGCTCCACTAGTCCTGGCAATTAGGCCTCATTATAGCCTCATAAAGGATCTCATTTGTGGGATTACTTAATAGACAATGAAATTTTATTGTGCAGAATTATGGAAAAATAATATTAGAGCTTGCATGGTGTGTTGAGGGCGCGCGCCATACATCATTCCGCTTGGTTTGGTCTCTCTCTTTGCCTCCTCGTCTCCTCTCAGACTGATATCTGCACCAAAACAACTCCTCAAACGCTGGATTCACTTTATTAGAGCAATTACTGTCTGTGTGACAGACGTGTTTGTTTCTGCCATTACTGCAGTTGGATTTTGAAGACTTTCTAATTCTTCTCCATCAGGAGGAGGATGAAGAAACAAAATGAGCAAAAAAAAAACCAAAACAAAACAAAAAAACCTTTCAAATCCAGTTGACTCTTTTTTTGCTCTTTTGATTTACCTTAACCTGGATGATTGAGAAGCTACAGGAACACACACAAGAATAAGAAACAAAAAGTGCCTTAGTGGAACTGGTTCCTCTTGTGTTTCTGTCAGAGGAGAAACCAACACATGTTGTGTCACCATAAAGCTGCAGTGTGAAGGTCCGAGGCGTTACTTGGCAGATGAAAGCAGAAGCTAAACCTACCGGTGACCCAGCCAAAAGGATCAAACTCACTAATTATTGTCACAAGATGAGGGATTAACGCATTTCTGACATAGCTGCCTGTTTACCCTGCACAGACCGGCCATTATAAACACTTTCTAATTGAATCCTAATCGCCATCGAATCACCAGCCCCAGACTCTCCATCGCTTCATAATTCTTTAATTGTTGGAAGTGAGAGAGCAGGAGTAGCCTGCAGGGCAATTAGTGCTCATGGTCACGTGCACAGCTCATTAAATCATATTTAGGGTAAATAAACCTAAAAGTACTTCTGGATAGAGTCCATCATAGCACATTTGAACTGAGCTATTGTGGGGGAAATGGCAGTGATTATTCTGTTTTAACAAATACAGACTGGAGGTCACTGGTTTTGACACATAATTCTGCAAACATGCATCTATGTGTGTTCATCATATGGAATTTGTATATTTAAGGGATTTTTAGATATAAATCTGTGATAGCCTAATTCAAAAATGCCTCCATGCATTAAATACATGAGATGAAGTGGAAACAGCTGTTGGAGAAGCTGCAGACACACATGAACATATAGAAATGTTGCTCATATCATTCTCAGACTTTCTTTAAAAAAAATCTGGTCTAAAAAGAGTAAATCTGCAAAGTTGTGATTGGAGGCCCAGGGAGACATCACGTGGTTTGGGTCGCTGACAGTATATACCCTTGGAGCCCGGTGCGCACGTGGGTGACGCGGCAGGGCCAGCCCTCTTCGGGGTTCCTTTTGTTGAAGCATCAAACATAAGCACCTTTGGAGATCCCGAGGGGTTCAGATGAGAAACAGCGACCATCACCACTGAGCAGCGGCGCAGCCATGTCGAGGTCTTTCTACGTTGATTCTTTAATAATCAAGGACTCGGTGCGACCTGGACCGGCTGAGCACCCGGGACAGGACTTCCTCATTCCCATCAGCATGCACTCTCCAAGCGTCATGACGGTCACGGCGCCGGTGTGCCCGTCCAGGAAGACCGGGACTTTCTGCGTTTGCCCGCTGTGCGTCACGTCCCACATTCACTCGTCCCGCAGCGGAATCCCCATGCTGAAGAGCCAGTTCCCAGGAGCGGAGGCGCAGTACTGTCAGAGGATAGCGCACCAGCAGTCTCCTGCGCTCGCGCACCCGGGACACACACCTGTCTGCACGCCCACCTTCAGCGTCACAGATCCCAGGAGATATCACTGTCTCTCCATCGGTAAGACACCTGTTGGGTGATGAGGTTTTTATGAACGCGCAGCTTTTACGCACCCATTTACGCGCAGCTATTACGCACAGACTTACGCGCGGCATTTTGTGCCATTTGCATCTGTGATTTGGCTCAGACTTGTGCACTAATACACAGTTTGTTCTTCCTCCCAACAGGCGCCTCCGAGAGCAGCCACATACAGAATGGCAAGAGGATGCGCACGGCGTTCACCAGCACGCAACTCCTGGAACTTGAAAGGGAGTTTTCCACGAACATGTACCTCTCGAGACTCAGGAGAATCGAAATCGCCACGTATTTGAACCTGTCGGAGAAGCAGGTGAAGATCTGGTTTCAGAACCGCCGCGTGAAGCACAAGAAGGAGGGGAAAGCCACGCAGAGGAGCTCGCACAGCGGGTGCAAGTGCGCAACCGGCCACACGGACTACCCGAGGTCAGAGGACGAGGAATCCCTGTCTCCGGCCTCCGCGTCGGAAGAGAAAGAGGTGTCGCCTATCTGAGAGGCGCAGCGGCGCGTCACCTTGCTGCGGTTATTCTGGGTTACCGACGGCACCACGCGACCTCTGGGCCCCAAAACATCCTGCATGAACCCTGAGAAGTGTTGAAAATGTCTTCACGTCACCTTTATCCAGATTTTTTTTTTAAATTAAAAGGAATAAATGTGAATACATGTTTAAACGCTGTCGTGAAATATTGAGGAACGTGACGTGACCTGTGCCGTAATGATGACGTGTGTCACACCTGTTAACTCTCCCCGGTAAATGTGTCCAAACCGCCGCCTGATGTTCAGTTACTGTCGGTGAGGTTAACAGGGATCATAGGGAGGCCGAGTCTGTGTGGAACCTGCACCAACTATTTGTAAACTATGTATATGTGTATTTATTGTAATAAACAGTTGACCTAAGAAGTTGTGAGTGGATTGATTATAAGATCAGCGGTGTGCTCAGTTATAAACATCAAAGATTTCATGATTTATTGATAAAAAATATGCTGTTTTTTGCATACATGTCCGCCATTATTGCATTTCAAATGTCTAGAATTAGTAATAGATATGTTAACAATTTTATCAATTATTCATGACGCATTAATGACCAGCTAGCACCACTCCTACAGCTGAAATACCTTTTTTTTTAAATACTGAGAAAAAGGAAATACCAACTTGAACTAAAATCTAACTTTCAAAATATCATATTTTTTCTGTGCAGTGAGAAAAATACTAATAACCACCACTTTGTCAATAATACAACTTCCTGTTTCGACACACCCTCAAGTTAGCAAAGAAAAACTTAAAAACACACTTTTATTGAGGTAAAATCGCAGTATTCGTTGAAACTTTCTTAGTGCGTAAACGCGCAGGAGTGCGCTTCAGAAGTTCTCTAATAACCTTTCCAACCAATCAATATAGCATTATTATTATTATTATTATTATTAAGCTGTCATTGGCGTGTTTCATAGACTAATAGCCAATAATCACTGCGCGTTTTTTTATATTATTGAACCACTGAACTATATGTGGTTTATAAAGCGCCCTTCATCCAATCATAAGCCATGTCACTGTGAATGAATGGGCAGAGTTATGTAGATATATGGAAGTGTAATTTCTCCTTAGCTCGGACCACAAAAGGGTACCCGATAAGGCCTCCGGGGAGCCGCCAATAGTCCATTAATGTTCACTTTTCTAAAGATTCTGCTCGTCCAAAGCGAGTTTAATTGCGTTTTCGGTCCCACGTTGGTTGATTATGCTGCTATTCCTTGAAACCACAGAACAGGGATATATAGAAGTGGCCAAAGGCTTTGACAGGTTAGATTGTCCTGCCTTGGGACTCGCATTTAGCCGCAGACCCCCGACGGGCTGTGCGCTCAGAGCGCATTGAGAGACAGCGACAGGGTTCCTCTGAGCGACAGAGAACGATTTAGTCACTGTTTCATCAGGCACCATTTGAACCTTTCAACTTGTGCTGAATTAAAAGGGGAGGAGGTGGGGGGGGCGCTCAAATGGAGAGAGGGATTACGTGGGAGGGGCCGCTGGAAATTAGCTGACGCCTAATTTAACTCGTTTCTGTCAGAGTTTGGGATACATTCCTAATTGAGAGGGGAAGCAGGTGAAGTTTTGGTCCCACGCAGACCCATTCAGAGCCCAAATAAATGGTCCCCTTTCACATCCCGCTGCTGATCATATATTATTTGGGGAAAGCCACCTAATGAATATATACTGAAGTTCCTATTAATCGAATTAGAGTTCCCTTGCAGGTGTGAAAAACCTATGCAGCATTTAGAGCGAGTGACAATGGAGTGACCCCCCCCAACACAGGACGTGACCTCAGACTGTACAGGACACCATCATGAAGCTCACTTAGACCCACTTGTCGGTCCCCAAAACTCCTGATCACATGTATCAAACAGAGCATATATACCATACACCATAAAAAGTGTTTTCCACATGAAAGAGGCTCTGCTCTACCTACTGCACACAGAAAACGGCACCACTCCAGAGACGTCAGGGCCATTGAAAATGTGGCCAATTACGCATGACAAAAGACAATTAATAAGAGCCTTTTCAGCCACTGCAGCTGCTGTCTCATGCGGAGAGATGGAGGCTGGAAGAAGCTGAAGTGGGAAAAAAGGAGAGCAGCGTTGTCTTTAAAGAGAAAAAGTCCACTTTACTAATGAACCAGCCTGAGTCCCATGTAAAGACACCTGAGAGCCTGAGGAGAAGCTCTGCTCTGCGGAGATCATTTTCCTCCCTCTTGGTTTCTAAAAGTTTTTGTAAATTTTAAACAATGACAGTGACCCGCTGACCCTCTGGAGGATTTATCAAATGTTGGCTGTTATAAATAACTGGAGGAGCTGAAAAAGTAAAAGTCAAGTGTGTAAATAGATCTTAGAAACAGAGCTGCAATGAGAAATCCATTAGTTGTCAACTATCAAATTAATCAGCAATACTTGATCAACTGATTGAGTAATTTTTGAAAAAAAAAATCCTGGTTTCTTCTCTGCTCTAGATGGAATATCTTTGAAACATTTGAGGATTTATCTCAGGCTTTGGGAAACACTGATTCACATTTTCACTGTCTTTTTTTGACATTTACAAACAGTGCAGGCTGGTCCCAAATAAATAAATATCTATACATGGATATGCACCTTTCCAGAAACTGACCCGAGCTCCCAGTGAGGCCTCAGAGTTTGTCTCCAGTCCACTGCTTCAGGTCGAGACTCCTGAAAAATAAAGAGGAGGGGAGGAAGACATTATTTAACACACAGGTCTGACTATTCAAAAACAGAAATGAAGAGAGAGATGTCAGAGGGCTGGGGCTGCGTTACAGGGGCGCCCTGAGGAGTTGGAGGTTCAGTATCTTGCTCAAGAGCATCTCAGCAGTGTCCAGGAGGAGGAACTGGCTCTCAACCACTCCGGTCAGACCAGACCAGAACAGACCAGACCAGACCATGCCCTCTACTTGTTCCATGAGGGTACTCAAACAGGCAACCCTCTGACTTATATAATGAAGCAGATTTATTTATTATTACTGCACAGAACAGAGAACAGAGAGAGAGAGAGAGAGAGAGAGAGAGAAAATCAAAGTGAAAAAACTAATAGATTATTTTTGATTGTTGACCGGACTGATTACAATTATTGTTATTATTGTTATTGACCTTCTGGACCAGACTAACCATCAGCACTCAATAGAAAATAGAAAGCATGTTTTGGAGACAGACTGGTGTTTGTCCAAAGCCCCCTGGTGGACAGATGGGGACAGCAGGTGAGTGATGATGGTGAGGACAGAGATGATGAAGACTGATAGCTCTTTCATGAATTGGAACAAATATTTCTTTAAAAGTGCACCTTATACTGACAATAGCACGGTTATGACCCAACTAACCTTTCAGTGAGATTTAATAGTGATGATTTGGTGCTGACTGGAGACTTGTTCATAACTTTTACGACGCATAAGGGACAAAACAAGAAGACACATTTGGTGCATTTTGGTGTCAAAGCGCCTCTAGAATTCACCTGAGTGCATTGTGTTGTTTAAGAGAAACGTGTTAAAAAAGAAGAATCCATAAAAGTGTGAACCTCCAACCGGTTTGAGTTGAAATCCTTTGTTTGGAGAACAAGGACACTGTTCTTTTCGGCAACATGTGGAAGTAATTGCGCCAGGAGGAGGAGGGGTGGATGGTGATCAGAGGCCCCTGGGCGCAGAGACACCTCACCGGTCTGATGCCCCTCTTGTGTGCCCAGAGATAGGTGATTCACAGCGGTCCATTATTCTCCTGATGCCCGTCAGCAGTGCTCCAGGGGGAAATAAACACCACCAATAAACACAGTAAATAACGGCTGAGGCTCGGTGACCAGCTGACGCACAGTGTGCGCTAGAACATGAAAAAATGAGTTTTCTGTGGAAAACATTAACTATGGTGTCATTTCATTTCAACAGAATTCATAACAACAACAAGAGCGATGTGAATGTGTGAATGAAATAAAGTCACGGAGGGTCTGGGGTGGTGTGATGGAGCTGGAGCGCCCTCTGTGAGTCCAAAGCTCCACTGTTGGCAGTTTGGGACAAAAAACTGGATCCATTCAGTCCCAAAATGAAAAAAAAATGTGCATTGTAATCTGGTGATATAACAAACTGCTAACAATAAACACACAAAAGTAAAAATATAAATCAGATGCAGAAAAGTCGCATCCAAACCGCGCGTAAAAGACTTTTACTTTGAAAAGGGGTCCAGCGCTGGAAGGGAGGAGAGAGGAGAAGGGGGGTGTCATTTCCTGAGAGTTATTTACTTTCAGCCAGATGATGACTTTTTTTTCGGAGAGAGGAGGAGGAGGAGGAGGAGGAGGACTGTAACATTGAATCAGTTACAGGTCGCTTAGCCGGAGCGCAGTAGAGAGGACGGGCGCGGATGCGGACGGAGGGGCGCACATACGCTCTCACAGCGCAGGACCTCTGAGGATTACAGCCGCCGCAAAAGGACCCTTACTGCGCTTTTTGGAGCCGCCAATTCACTGTGGATATACTGACACGAACGGAATATAAAGAGGGGATTACTGAAAGGTAATTGGAAAGGTTGCTGAGATCCAAAAAGATGATTGAACCCCATATTTTAAAAGAAAAGTTCCTTTTTTAATCGTAGCCTACAAATAAAGGAAATGTAACAGATTTAAAATCTGATAGGAAGTTAATTGCACATTTAATGATCCAATTATGAGATTGTGTGGGAAAACTTTCTTTGGAAAGTTTTAAAATGCGAATGGAGTTCGGTGCAACTTTCTGCATCATATTCTCATGGATTAGATTAGCTTTCTGCTCCAGCATATGGCCTCACCGCTGGACGCCAAACCGGAGAGATGCCGCTGACTCTGCTGGATGAAAAGCGCTCGGTTTCGGCCTCACAGCTGGAGGTGTCACCTCACAGACTGAAGGCACCATTGTGTGCGGGACGCTTGCCTGCTTGGCATGTAATGGGAAACACATTTTTTCTTTCGGGGGAATTGTACATCGCATTGTTTTCTCGTCTCGGTTTGTGGAATGTGAGGAATTAAAAAATGGAAACAAAGAAATCGGGGCACTGGAGGCACAAAGAGTCCGACTCGGAAGCCTCAGAGCTGAATGGATTCAAGAAAGAAGGGAAAGAAGAAAAAGTGTGTTTTCTGGAGCTACGACGCATTCTTCATTAAGCCACATACCCTGGGATTACAGTTTGTGGTCAGAAATTCCTCAAATATTCAAACAATAGAGATATGCAAAACTTTGCTTTTGCACAAACTTATTCACTTTTCAGCAAATTTCCATGGAAATCAAACTTTTTGAAGCGACCTATAGTCACAGAAAGTTTAGACCAAATCCAGAACTCTGTGCCACATTTGTTGCTTGCTGGAGGGATAAAGCAAAAGAAGGATGTGCTGCTGAAGTTTGACTGACACCACGGGCTTTTGGTCGAGAATTACGCGCAGCAGCGGCTGCAGGATTCTCGCCAAAGCCAATGCAAAAACCCCCCAAAAAACAGAAATTGTTTGAGACAAGGCGTGTGCACAAATACGTCAATAAGCATTAAGTTTTTTGTCAGCTGATTTCCCACATAAATATGTGCCCTTTTGCGCGGAGTGGGTCCTGCTAATTATACAGTTAAAAAAAACAGGCTGGATGACTTAGGACGGAGCCAGAGCGCACAGCCACAGGGAGATATGCGCTTTATTGTTTGGGGACAGAATCTATGGAAGATACAGAACATCCATAAAAAGGAGCTAGAGATCAAATATAAATCAGTTTGCATGGTTATTTGTTAGAATTAAAGTTTACAGAGTGAAATGTATTGGGGTGGATCCTTTGTGTAGCCCCTGATGAGGAGAGCCAAACTGAACCTGGAATAAATGTGTTCAATATAGCTTAATTAGGTGTCCTTAAGACATTTTTGCTTGGAAATATGGCAGGATGAAACAAGGAAAAGGGACACTTTGAATATGCATTTTAGACTTTGCAATACCAGCAATGAAAAGCGGATATTTCCTTCAATCGTGCAAAAAGAAAAAAACTGAAGTAAGACTGAGCAAGATTCAAGCGGGCTGAGCGGCTTCAAAAAGTGGACTGTGTCGCCCTCTACCGACCGTCCTGGTGTCTGCATGGAGCGGCCTCTCCTCTCCATCCTGTCCTCCATCCTCCTCCTCCACTGGAATTTATCAGCCTCCTTATCATCACCTTCACCCTATGAAAATAATCCATGTGATCCTGTGATACAGATTATTCACTTTTTCAGTAATTTAGGAGACCATAAATGTGGCTGCCAACTTTTCGAGAGTCGGTGTGACACTAAGAAGTCACTTATTTATTGATTAACCCGAGTGTCATGGCAGGAAGGATTAAAAAGTGCTTTACCTGTTGACTAAATAACTCACCTTTCTGTCTTAACAGGCTAAACATCCACAGCCATGGGTGGGGTAAAGGCGTATGTGGTCTTTGTGGGGATCCTGGCGGTGCTGGTTTCAGGTAGGACGTAAATATATTCCCAATATAGGTGTTTTTAAATCTCTAAATTTGTCAGTTTCTCTGATGTTTTCAAATCTATCTTTCAGCTACTTCCGGGTTGTCGCCTCCCACCATCGTATCCAACGATGAAGAGTTCGTCCTGAGGCCAAACTCCGTGTTCAACATCAGCTGCACCGGTAAAAGAAACGTGGTGTGGGCCGAACCCCTGCCGGCAAATACCTTCGTTTACCCGGGATACTACACGGCGACGCTTTTCATTTACAACGCCACGGTGGAAAACACCGGCTACTACATGTGTACCTACGAAACACCTGAGGCAGACCTGGAGGGCGAACCGGAAGACGACAGTGAAGCGGGAATATATGTGTTTGTCCCCGGTAAATGTTTTTTTTTCTTTTAATGCTGATAAAACCCCATATCGAGACATGTTCTCGAGTCAATTAGCGTTTATTTCCCGATAAAACTATAGCGCCCCTGGCTAAACAGTTGTCAAGGTAACGCCGAGATGACGTATTTTTGTAGGGCAAGCCGGAAGTTAGCAAAGCACCGGTTTCTTGTAGAAAAAGTTTTCCCCGCCAGTTGGATTATCGTAAAAAATAAACTCAAGTTAATGAAATGTACACGATTTGTGCAGTCAACTAAATAAAGAGTAAATACAAAAGTAAAAAGCTAAAGCAGACAAGTATCCGGCATGATGACGTTTAGGCTAATCACCTGACAACGAGCCGTCATAGCATTTAGCCACTTGTTAGCAACCGGCTTTTTTAACGTGCGTAAAGGCTTTAAAATTCACAAGTGTGATATTTAAGGTGTATTTTATGATGTATATCAAAATGTTAGAATCTCCCGTGTTGACAGAAGTTATTATTTTATGCATCTAATCATTCTAATGTTCTGTTGACTTCGAGAAGAGGGAGCCGGAAGTGCAAAAATGCTCACTAATTTCCGGGTATTAGGTCTTAAAGTCTATTTATATACAGTCAGTGCTTATTAGCCATGGAGTTATTGTGTATTAGCATTTTCTAAGTATTGCTGGGTAACAAGTAACAATTATTAGGATAATGTTATGAGTAATACTGAGATAAAATGGTCGTAACATTACTAGTATAAGCTAGGCTATAGTAGCAATACCCATGAGTTTCACTTTATTTCAAATGAATTCAAATTTTTAATTGCATTAGAAAGCACAGTCTTGCTTTCAGGGAATGTAGTGTATTACAAAACATGGTACATATTAATTGTAATTAATGATGTTAAGTATGAAAAAGAAGCACAGTAGAAAACAGTGATGCTGTTCAATTAAATCAAATCCTCCCTCTGTTTGCACACCCCAGATCCCCAGGCTCCATTTGTCCCCGAGACCCCTGACAACTTGGTAGTCCCCATGGACACACCTGGAGTCCCCATCTCCTGCCGTGTGTCGGACCCCTACTCCCACGTCATCTTGAGGAGCGTCCCCAGTGGAGAGGAGATGCCCGCCTACTACGACAACAAGATGGGCTTCTTCGGAGGCCTGTCGCCTGGGCAGTACCAGTGTGAAACCACAGTGAACGGCCAGACCATGAGAAGTGCTGTTTACACTGTGGAGGCTGATGGTAAGTCAAGAAGTGTGTGGAAACTTCTGAAACCTTAGAATGAGCAAGTTGTTATCATGTGAAGCACTTAAGTTAATAGGATCAGGGTTGAAAAACTGCACAGCTGGAGTCACTCCCCTCGTGTGTTTACCGTGAGAGGGCTGATCTCAGTGCATGACATCCATGACATTATGTCATTATCACAGAGGGAGATGACTTAACACGTCTGTTTTCACTCCGTGTGTGTGTGAGTGAGTAATGGCGACCTACTGAGCCACCCCGCTGTGATGGATGAGCTCATGGTAATCATGTTGTCACTATCTTTGGACCTGTGAGATGCTGCTGCTGATGTCTGCTCTCTGGTCTCGCTCTCCTCTAGCTCCAGAGGAGATGGAGGATTTTGACGTGGAAGTGAAAGCCAGCGGTGACACGGTGCAAGCCGGGCAGCCTTTTAACGTCACATGTGTCGCTCCGGCTGGTCTGAGCTTCCATCAACAGTGGCTCCATCCTAAAAAACAGGCAAGCCCTTTTCCTGTCTGTGTGTGTTTTTTTCATTCCAATATAACTTCTCCTTCAATCCCCTTGTCATATTTCCATGTCATTTCCTCTCAAGCAGCACACAGTCTTAAATTAGCAAATAAATGGTTTTGGACCTGAACCTACCGCAGCAGCAGCAGCAAGTGGAATATAGCTTTGAGGACGGCCCTTAGTGGTCGCAAAGTATGTGTTAGGAAAGCAGCAAGCAAATGTTGTGTCTTCATTATGAGGCCGACAGCCAAACCAGCTCCTGCTGCTGTTAACCCCATATGGGAAGTGCAGAACAAATGGCTTGAGGGGAGCAGGCGGTTCAAAAGAAGTGAAAAACAGGGACAGTAAATCCTTTGACCTCAGTGACCTTAAGACTTGTAGGACAGATGCTGTCTGCACATGACAGCTAGCTAAATGCTTTTGAAGTGTTGGCTGGAAGGATCCTAAAGAGTTTACGTTTGTTTATGTTTGCAGTCTTATTCTTAATCTATGCAGCACGCCGTCTGGTGTTTTCTCTGATTCCTCTGAGGTCTTTTCCAGAGAGGCCGAGGGTAGGAAGTCTGCTGGTTTTGGTCTCAGTTGCAATTAAGGGCTTTTAAAAGCCTCTGTGATCCTGATTTATCTCCTGTGTTTTATCCATTAGCCCTCAGCAGCAGGTTTTCATACCTGCTAAAAGGCTGAGTGTCATTACCAAACCCGTGCTGCTCCTCTGCTCTTACAGGCTGTGGGTGCCATTCAGATGAAACAGACTTTTCCTGACCGGATCGTCTACACACTCAGTATCCCACAAGCCACCTCTCAGGACAGCGGCATCTACGAGTGCTCCATCACGCAGGAAACCAGCGGAGAGGTCAGGGTCGGCAGCGTGGCTGTCGTCGTCTTCGGTAGGTTTCCTGGATACGCTTTTAATGGCTGACTTACACCCACTTAATCATCATCATCATCATTGAGTTAAATGTGTCGTGGTTTCACATATGTGCACAAGGTGCTTTTCAGTGGTGTGTGGAAGTCATTTTCCACCACCCGACTGTAAAGCTTCACCTCTGCTTTCAACATCAGCTACTGTGTTTTATGGGATGGCTCCAGCAGATGTGCGTCTCTGCCTTCATCTCCAGGTTTTTTTTTTTACTCACTAAATCCATCTCTTATCACTTCTTGTTTTATGTTTTCCTCTTCAGAGGAGAATTCCTTTGTGGCTCTGGACCACAGTGGGATCCTGGCGACGGAGTTCGTCAGCCTTTTAGAGGAGACCGAGTTCACCATCCTCATCAACGCCTACCCGGCCCCAAAAGTGACTTGGCTAAAGGACGGCAAGGCATTGCCCCAGAACTATTATGTCTTCACGAAAACCAGCCACCTGGGAGGGAATCGGTGAGGATGAAGTTTGTGGTCTGTTAATAGATTAATGGCTTTTCACTTTCAGTTTAAAGGAACAGTTTGCTTTCTTGCCAAGACTCTGATGGAACCAGCTAAGCTTAGCATAACAAGTGAAAGCAGGGGGAAACGCTCTGTCTAAAGGCAACACAGTCTGTCCACCATGAAAACTGACGAGTAAACATGCTGCTTGTTGTTGGTTGAATCCGCACAGAAAGCAAAGTGCCAAAAAAGCAGTTTGCTGTTTTACGAGCAGTTACGTGTCGCACTATTTCCTGGCTGGGAGCAGTGATAGTTAGTGTCACAGAACCTCCTGGAAAACCACAATGTGCCAACACATAAAGGATGTTTTTAGAGGAGTAAACTCACATGTCAAAATGTGTGTTTCTCTTTTGTAATGAATCCTTTCACACAGAGCAAAAAAATGTTTTTATTTTCTAACAAGGTCTTTTTTCATATATTTCAAGTTACGGCTAAAGGCATCAACCAATCACGTTATGTGTTGTGTTGCGTTTGTATTTATCAAACAATCTTATTGCTCCTTTCAGTCTTGACAAAGGCAGCGCAGACCAGACCATACTCCTCTGACCTTTTTTATTTTTCACACTAAAAGCACTCAACATATAATTCGGCATCATTTATTTCCCCAGGTTGTAAAAGTCTTTATTTTTACCACAGAGTCTGGCTAGCAGTTTCCTTCTGTTTCCAGTCTTTATGCTAAGCTAAGCTAACCTAATCACCTGCTGGGTACAGCTTCACATTAACCATCGAGGTGTGAGAGTGGCATCCTCTCCTCTAACTTTTTGTATTTCCTGAATTGTTTAAATTCCTTTAAGTGATAAAAAATGTGGTCATATTTCATGCATTACATTTTCACACAGGTATCAAAGTATTCTGACATTTCGGCAGCCTCTGGTGAAAGACAGCGGTAATTATTCCATCACTGCCCTCAGTGGCTCTCGCACCGCTCAGTTCTCCTTCAGCCTCAAAGTGAAAGGTAAGTGATAGATAGATAGATAGATAAATAGATAGATGGATTGTGATCTGTGATTGACCGCTGTCCTCATATTTCTCTCAGCTCCCACCGTCATGATGTTCCCTCCATCCTCGGCTCCTGTGCTGCTGCCACAGGTGGAGGAGATGGTGATTCCCCTCCACACGGCGTTCTCCTTGACCTGCCAGGGAGAGGCCAGACTAGCCTGGGACACGCCACTCAACGTGCTTGAGCAAACGCAGGAGGACAACAGCGGCCTGTTTGTCACCACCATCACCGTGGACAACGCCACCGCCATGCACACGGGCTACTACACCTGCTTCTACAGCAGAAACACCACCGACGACATGGAGGACAGCAGCGTCTACATCTACGTGCCAGGTCCACAGCAGCTTTGAGCTCATGCGGAGTCGTTGGCTTTCTTTTTTATGATTTTTTTGGCTTTCTGATCTGACAAACCTGTTTTCTGACTCCAGATCCAGATGTTCCCTTTGTGCAGTCGCCGGTGCCTTTTGGCAACCACGTCCTGTCTGACCACGAGGAGATGGAGATCCAGTGTCGAGTGTCCGATCCCAGTGCTAACGTGACGCTGATCAACGTTGACACCCAGCAGCCCGTTCACAGTGTTTATGACAGCAAGAAGGGCGCTTTGGGAGAGTTCACAGCTGGAACCTACGTCTGCAAGGCGGTCATAAATGGAGAGGAGCACTACAGCGAGGAGTACATCGTCCACGGCTGGACAGGTGAGTCTTAAAGTCTGTGTAACATCACACAAAAAGAGACGTCTTATCCTTCAGATCAGCTCCTCGCTTTCTTTATTAACACATTTTCACCCCGTTAATTGTCGTACCTCAGGCGGCGCTGCGCTGCACGTCGAGCTGGAAGCCAAACGGACCGCTCTGCTGGTGGGAGAAACCATCACCATCACCTGTCTGGCTCGGGGGTCTGAGATTCTGGAAGACCACTGGAAATACCCCGGCAAACTGGTGAGGACACAACCTGTGCAGCACTGATTCAAACTGGATGCTTTAGTGTCAGGAACTACTGTGGGAAATTGTGTTTGTTTTTTTGTTTTTTTATTGAAATGAATAAAAGAAAGGGAACAGTCACATAGTTTGATTTCTTGAAAGAAGATAAAAAGTAATATTAAGGCTTATCAGGATGAAAAGAGATCTTGAAATTAGCTGTGTTTTGAGCCAAAAGTAGTATTTTTTGTAAACATATTCAAAATACATTATCTAGGATCAAGTCCCTTTACCTCACTGAAACATAATGTTTTAGATGATTTTGACCTCTATGAAGTGGTATGACATATTTTGACAGGTATACTATTGGCAGGTATGTCTTTTGTAAGCTCAAAGTTTCTTATGGTTTGACAGAGTAATCGTGCTATCAAGAACGTGCAAGAGAACAAGAAGGATCAGGAGATCCTGTACACCCTGACGATCCCTCAGGCTTCAACCAAAGACAGCGGCATCTACTCCTGCTCCATCACTGATATTATCAGCAACGAGAGCCAGACGAAGGAACTAGCCATCCGAGTGTTCGGTATGAACGCTCTATTTTGTGGAGCTTTTGAGCTTTTTTGTGTTTGAGTGGTCGCTGATTGTCTGTCTCCTCTTTCCAAACAGCCGGAGAGTTCATGTCTGTCCTGCCGAAGTTCAGAGAGTATGAATCTGCAGAGCTGGATGAGGTCCGGGAGTTCAGGGCCGAAATCAGCTCCTTCCCCAGCGCTCACGTCACGTGGCTCAAAGACGGTGTCCCACTCAGCGACGTGACGGCGGAGATCTCCACCAGCCTCCGGCAGCTCAGCGAGACCAGGTGAGACTCTTCACCCCTAACCATACGAGGTCAGCTAATGACAAGCTCACCGTTAACATTCCCACACATCAACCAGGCCTGTTATTAGAGCAATCCTCTGACTTTGAGTTTATCGCTGCTTTTGTTCTGCTCTGTTTCAGCTACATGAGCGTCCTCACCCTGATCCGAGCCAAAGAGAAGGACAGCGGGAACTACACCATGAGAGTGGAGAACGGAGACCAGCGTCGGGACGTCGGGTTAATCCTGGAGGTCAAAGGTTAGAGAGGGGAACCTTTATGTCCTGAGCTTCTCCACAAAGAATCACACCAAAGCACCACTTTAAATGTGGTGTTTAGCAGCGAGGCACTCGAAAAATTTCTTGGAAATAAGTCGTTCAGTTTGGAAAAAAAAAAAAATATCATTATAAAACAACAAATAGACTAAAGCCATTTTTATAAAACAGTCACAAAAATCACAAAAAGGCACCACTTAGATCATTTTATCTCCTGGAAATAAATAATTTGCCAGGGAAAAAAGCATAAAATATTGACTAATTGACTAAACATTTTTTTCTACATATTTGTAGAAATATTTCTCATTTTGTATTTTTCACAAAATGAGAAATTAAATAAAGGAAGCACTTCTGCAAAAGTAACATTATACATAAATAATAAGAGAACAGGATCCTTTCAGTATTTCATATGATTAGGTTGACACTATTGACATATAAATATGACAGACAGAGCATAATTTAATTCTTTCTATTGTCCCACTCTTCACTAGTGCTACATTTTACTGATTACCTTTTTTAAATTTAAGTAAACTTAAATTTAGATTAGTTCTAAATAAATCTGAAGTCGACTGAAACCAAAATAACCCATTTATCATCTGACGGTCTGGGAGTTCAGCTTTAATTTTTTCTAATATTTTGCTGCGTTGCAGTCCCTGCAGTCATCGTGGACCTCATGGACATCCATCACGGCTCAGCCACCGGCCAGTCGGTGGTGTGCATCACCAGAGGGCAGCCCACTCCGGTGGTGGAGTGGTTCATCTGCAAGAACATCGAACAGTAAGTTCAGCCTCCTCTGGAGCCGTTCTCCAGCTGTTTCCTGACTTTAATCCACCGTCTCTCTTTCCTCTGTTCACATGAAGCTGTGCCAACAACTCGTCGGCCTGGGCTCCCCTCCCCGCCAACTCCACCGAGGTCACCATGGACTCGCACATCGACGAAGAGAGCAACCTGGAGAGCCAGGTGATGTTCGGCCACCTGGAGAGCACGCTGGCGGTGCGCTGCCTGGCCAGGAACGAGATGGCCGCCGTCAGCAGGGAGGTCAAACTGGTGTCTGACGGTAAGAGCACAGGCCATCATTTCCCCTGAAATGACATGTGACATGTGATGTTGTTGTTTCCTCTGTCAGCGACACTCATAGTGTCGCAGGCTGAGACAGCTGAGAGGGCTGCTTTTATTCTGACAGCTCACCATCTGTTGCTCCTCCCAGCAAACCTTTTGGTCCAGTCAGTCTGGATTTCCTGCAGAATTTCATTGATTTCATTCATGTTGTTGCACCCATGTGATGGGCGGTGTCCTCTCCATCTCACCCGTGTGAACAGGCCCTCATCCAGAGCTGACGGTAGCTGCTGCTGTGCTGGTGCTGCTGGTCATTGTCATCATCTCACTCATTGTCTTGGTTGTTATCTGGAAGCAGGTACTGATGCCACCAGTCTGCATTCATTCTCACACATTCATCTGTTTCACATTCTGACGTGTTTCTGGATTTGTGTAAAACTTCTCTGATTCATATTTCTAAAAATGTTATATATACTGCTTAAGGTGTTAAATTAACAGTAAAATAGTCTTTATTGTTTATGTAATGGTTAATCCACCAGTATGTGCAAGCTCTTTTTTTTTTCACCTTTATTTTTATTAAACATAGAAAAACACAATACAGAACACTGACAACATCACAATAAAAAGAAAAAAAAATCACACTGGGACCCAGAGAGTTGTAATAATGAATGAAAAATAACTAAATAATTTAATTTATTTTAATTTAATTTTCACAAAAACAGCTGAAAATGTCAGATGTTAAATTCTTCAGTTATTTCCTGTCATTCCTGAACAGAAAAATGTGTTTTAGTGGTTGTTTGTTATTCTGGATTCATTTCTGACTTCTCAGTGAATTCCAGTGTTCTGGATCAAATTTGGGTCTAAAAAGGTGAATTCAGTTTAAATTCTTCACTCCAGTTTAAAATGGTGAAGAGTAGTGAACTCAGTGAGGAAGAAAGAGTCCAGTTAAAGTGAAGGAGATGATGCTGGAGGATCTTTGAAGCTCTGATATATTTATTGAGCAACCTAAGCAAACTTTTTAGAGACAGCTCAGGCTGACAGACAGCTTTGGAGAAACAGATTTTTAAAATCTGCTTTATTTATTGGTTTTAATCAGTGGGCCCTGAACACTTAAGGAACCTGGAAGAAGCTGATCTTTAATTGAAAGAACCCTAGTATTAAAAAATGACACATTGTGTGCAGATCTAACATGAATTATGTTCGTAGGATATGATGTGCAGCAGTGAATTCTTATTTAAATTGTGCCAAATTGTTGAGCTGTTCAAAGTGACCCATCAGCTCAACCAACAGTCCTGATTAATCAACTCTTTTGTGCGTTTTGTCTTCTAGAAACCACGCTATGAGATCCGTTGGAGGGTCATCGAGTCGGTGAGCCCGGACGGCCACGAGTACATCTACGTGGATCCCATGCAGCTCCCCTACGACTCCAGATGGGAGTTCCCTCGTGACAGACTGGTGCTGGGTGAGCTGATGGAGCTAAGATGTAGACGTAGACTTTGAAGTCCTGAGCTTATCTCACTAAAGAGGTTTTGGTTCGACTCAGTGATCAAGGCGACACTCAGCTGCTGGACGAGTCACAGATGAGGAAGCAGAAGCATCCAGAGTGTGTTTGTTTGTCTGATAAGCTGCCTCTGCTTTGTGTTCCTCTCAGGTCGTATTTTGGGATCGGGAGCCTTTGGGAAGGTGGTGGAGGGAACGGCTTACGGGCTCAGCCGCTCGCAGCCCGTCATGAAGGTGGCGGTGAAGATGCTGAAACGTGAGTTCTGTTAAGACCTGAAGCTACCAGTTACCTGTTATTTTCATGCAGAAAGAGCAGAAGCTTTCAGCTTCTCAGTTATGGATATTTCCTGGAATAAATGACCTGATCACCTCTATTGATAAAGAATCTAAAGACACCTGATCACCTCTATTGATCTGAGCTCTTATCAGTCATGGTTGCCTCCTTTCAGCCACGGCTCGCTCCAGTGAGAAACAGGCCCTGATGTCTGAGCTGAAGATCATGACTCATCTTGGACCTCATCTCAACATCGTGAACCTCCTGGGAGCGTGCACCAAGTCAGGTGACTAGCTCCACCCACTGGAAATCCACTTCTCCAGAGGCAAACATAACAGCTGGGTGTGGTGTTTCAATGTTTAAACAGGCTTTTTATGGGAAAGTGGAGGCTCGCCCTCTTCACTGGGCTTTTAGCCTTTTTTTTTTTTTTTTTTTTTTACGAGCCCCTGATAAGATTAGCCTGCAGACTGACGCCGACGCAAGACACTCACTGCTATCTGCTGTGTTGTTTCCCAGGTCCGATCTACATCATCACTGAGTACTGTTTCCACGGCGACCTGGTCAACTACCTGCACAAGAACAGGGAGAACTTCCTGAACCTGAACCCAGAGAAGAGCAAGAAAGAGCTGGACATCTTTGGCATCAACCCTGCAGACGAGAGCAGCAGGAGGTAACCCATATATATATATATATATACTGTATATATATTAATATATAGCGTTTACATTTATTTCCTTTTATTTGCACACACAGAACACTTGAAATCCAGATAATGAAAAAAAAGATTATCTGTACATCAATGCGTTTAGTGCACTTAATTGATAATTGTTTTCACCTTTAGCGCTTTTAGCAACGTTAGCTCAGTCGTCGCCATGTTGAGAACCACGAGGAGGCAGCAGAACTGCTCCCGATCTCACACTGTGAATATTTTACAACAGAACAAAAAAAAAATAGAAAGTTAAGCTGATATAATTTATAGAAAATAAAACAAAACCAATAAAAAAGTAAATATATGAGTTTATTTGAATATTCCTTATATGCAGACAGTAATCATGTTTGGAAAATGTTAAAAAATGTTTTTTACTTTAATCATCCCCTTTGCCACTCCCAAACACTGTCAGCTGCTGTCACAATAATTTGCACAATTGTCTCACACACTCCCTCGATCCTTTATCAGTAACTCTATCACCATTTCTCCCCCGGTCTCCTCCTCGTCTGGCGTCTCCTCATGATCAAATCTGGGTCTGAAGTGGTCTCAGCTTTCAGCTTAATGTCATTGAGCTGGAGCTACCTGTTAATTCGGTCCCTCTCTTTCTCTGAGGCTCATCTGTGCTGACGGATGACTCACAGCAACCACACCTCCAACTGACCATAACATGATTTAATCCAACCATGTTAGGGCTCGACCACATCTCCCTCCACCCCCCGACCACAGGGAGGGGAGAGGATTCAAGGCCACTGACGTACCCGGAATAAGACGTTAGAGGTCTCTAATATTCCCACAACATGTCCATCATTTCTTCTTTCTTTGCTCTCAGCTATGTGATCCTGTCCTTCGAGAGCAAAGGCGACTACATGGATATGAAGCAGGTGGACAACACTCAGTACGTTCCCATGCTGGAGATGAGTAACGGCTCCAAGTACTCGGACATCCAGAGATCCGACTACGACCACCCGCCCTCCCAGAAAGGTACCGACTCCTCTCCATCCTCCCCTTCACTCCTGCTCCTCTCGTATGGTTGAGTCAGTGCTGGACGATGGGTCCACCCTCCCTTCCCTGTAATTACATGGAGAGGATAATTGCACCGCACGCATAATAATGCTGGTTTTTCCCCTGCCATTAGTAAAAGCCGGGTTTGAGCAGCCAGCGCTATATTTACAATACATGATGAACAAGGCGTGTTCGGTCTGTCTGTGTGTGTTTTCTAAAGCAGAGGACGAGATGGACGAGCTGCTGTCAGACGACATCAACGAAGGCCTCACCACCACCGACCTGCTCAGCTTCACCTACCAAGTGGCCAAAGGCATGGAGTTCCTGGCCTCCAAGAATGTACGTCTTCTCCGACCAATGAACGTGTTTTTCCCAGTGTTTGTAGCCTCACATCGCCATGCTTCACCCTGATGTGACTTTATTTATATGGCACCTGTCATACGGGGAAGAGTGATGAAACGAGAGAATTAAATCAGCAAGAAAACCAAGCGATGAAACAAAGGAAGGCCTGAACATGATAATACATGTACAAGATAAAACAAAGGAAGAACACCAGCTAGCGGAAGACAAACGCACTCTTACTTTTTTTTTTTTTTAAATATCTCGTACAGCCACAGACAAAAACATCTTTTTGTTACTGAACAAGCTTGATTTTCCTGACAAGAGCAACAGCATGGAGGCTGTGTAATCTTGCATCTCTTCTAGCCTCGGGTAGGGGATTCCACGGTGTTGGTGCAGCTTTATAAAAAGGTTGAGGAGCGTCACTGCAGTGGTAAGCAGTGTGGAGGCTGCAGAGCTGAGCCCACTCAGGACAGAGGCCAGGGGCTGAATATAGTCGCAGCACCACCAGGGCTAGAATTACCACGCAGCCAGAAGCTATTCATTCAGCTTCATAGTTATTATCCCTAAATATCCAGTGGTCACAGACATCCCTCCAACTGGCATGTTTACACAAAGGCTCTATAAAGCAGTATGAAACGGCATTAAAAATGAAATCGCCTGAAATGAAACACGTACAGAAATAGACGCTGTGGGAGAGAAATGTGTCGGTTTGGGAACGGATGAAAGCGAGCAACGGTAAAAACGATCACAAATGATGCAAAACGCTCATCGCCTTCGCTTGTTGGTGTTACAGTGTGTACATCGAGACCTGGCCGCCAGGAACGTCCTCCTCTCTCAGGGAAAGATAGTGAAGATCTGTGACTTCGGCCTGGCCCGGGACATCATGCACGACAACAACTACGTCTCCAAAGGCAGCGTAAGTCTGCGTTCATACGTTTAAAAATACACAGATCTGTTCGTCTTTTCCATTTGCTGATGTGTGATTGATCCTCTGACATCCTGCAGACTTTTCTGCCGGTGAAGTGGATGGCACCAGAGAGTATTTTTGACAACATGTACACCACTTGGAGCGACGTATGGTCCTACGGCATCCTGCTCTGGGAGATATTCTCCTTAGGTGAGTCACCTGTGAGATGTTGTTGCTCTGGCCAAAAACAATATAATAATATTGAAAGATTAAAAAAAATCAATATTGTATCAGAAGAAAAAAAATGCGATATATTGCCTTATCAATATTTTTCCCACCCCTCATATATACTATATGTCCTGTCCTGTTATAATAATAATATTTTAGCATTAAATATGTCAAAGATAGTGATATTAATATCCTTGAGGTTGAAGTTGGTTGATAAAACTCATGAGGATGTGTTTTTTCGTGAAGGCGGCACCCCCTACCCAGGCATGGTTGTGGACTCGAGCTTCTACAACAAGATCAAGAGTGGATACAGGATGTCCAAACCGGAGCACGCCCCTCATGACGTGTACGTATATATCTCCCTGACGTCCTGTCAGACGGGGGAATGTGGCGGGCCATAAACGGGAGGGAAATTACAAGGCAGAGGATGGGTGAAGGGAACATTTCTGCTTTTTCTTTCCCCAGGTATGAGATGATGATGAAGTGCTGGAACAGCGAGCCGGAGAAGAGGCCTTCGTTCCTGGGTCTGAGCGACGCTGTGTCATCTCTGCTGCCCTCCAGCTACAAGAGGGTGAGTGTCCTCGTGACCTCTGTAACACCTGCTTTCTAGTTCACCACCTCTTTGTCTTAGAACCTGCACACTGTCTTGTGCTTTTTGTTTTGCAAAGTAAAACCGTTTAGACGCACTCTGAAGTTAGCAGGCCACCCCCTCCACTTCCTGTGTTGGAGTGTTTCTGTGGGCTCTGTGAAACACAAACCTAACGAGTGATTAGAGCAGCTGGGTGTCAGAGCGGCCGGCCTCAGACTGGCTAATGACGCAGCTCCAGTTCTCGCGTCAACCACCCAAACCTTAATTACCCCGTTAAACTCCACGCCACACATGGCACATCAAACCTCGGCCTCCTTCACGGCGTCTTAAAGGCCGGGGGTGCAGAGGAGGAACCCACCTCTTGCTTTAGCACCTCGGGTTTAGACAGGAAGTGTGATTTTTCAGTTTGTGTCGTCCAGCTGGAGGCGTGACCAGCGATCACACTCACAGTGCTGTTCATACAATATTAATATTAAAAAATACCCCTGACTCCAAGATTAAAGTCATTACTTCATAAAAAGTCTAGGATATTCTCTGAGATTAAAATGGAAAATTTAAGAGGAATAAAAGAGGAAAAAATAATCTGAGATCAAATTGATCGAATTATGAAAAAAAATAACACAACCTTGCAAGACAATTAAATCATGAATGTACATGTAAAAAAAAAAGTGGCAAATTAGAGATTGCATTCAAATTTTTGAGTCTGATGAAAGTCACACAAGAAAACCCTTAAATATCCTCTGAGATTAAAATCTCAATAGCTCAAAATCAAATTTACATGACTAAATCTGTACACAAGATTATAAAGTCATACATCTATGACATGAAAAAAGCTGAGAGGAGAGAGTACTGGCCCGTGGTCTTTCTTTTGTTATTGAACCTCGTCACCTCCCTCAAACACTGGATTATCGCAGCATCGTCTTAAATTCAAGTTTTTAACCCTGATTGCATCCGTCTGTCTTGTGCAGCATTACGAGAGGGTGAACCACGAGTTCCTGAAGAGCGACCACCCGGCCGTGACTCGGGTCTGCATGGAGAACGACGACGCCTACATCGGCATCGCCAACAAGAATCAGGGCAAGCTGAAGGACCGGGAGAGCGGCTTCGACGAGCAGCGGCTGAGCTCCGACAGCGGCTACATCATCCCCCTCCCCGACCTGGACCCCATATCTGACGACGAGTATGGAAAGAGGAACAGACACGGGTAAAAACTACGTCAGGAGTCTGCCTGAATAATGCTCCTACTGTCCTGATCTGATGCTAATGCTAATGCTAAATGCACATGGTGGATTTATAGTAGTAGAGTGGAGTTAGTAGTAGTAGTAGACAAGACTTTGAAGTGAATGAAATGACGCTGGAGACTCTTTGCTGCTGTAATGTTTCAAAGTCAAATCAAAAACCTTTATTTTCATTATATTCCAGAGAATACAACAGAATTAGGAGCACTGCTCCAACATGGGGCTTTGCAAATTTACAGACAAAAATCAGCAGAATAAAATATAAATATTTAAGATAAAAATGTAAAAATGATATTTAAAAATTTTCTGGGCTCCTGCGGTTCCTTAAAAAGTCTTAAAATGTCAGGTAATTAAGGTCTTAAATTGTCTTAAATTTACTGTAAATTTGCCAGGTATTTAATTTTCAGATGGTGCATTTAATGCCAATAGGAAAACACAGAACTTTGTTCACAAAGTTCACTTCTTTGTTCTTGAAAGTTGTGAAAATAAAGTTGTAGAAAAAAAGTTAAGTGTTATGCCTTCGATTTATTTCCTCATTGCAAGTGTTAAAGAGCTAAAAAAATCATTAAAAAACTGTTTTTGGAGATTAATCGGTTATTTGGATTTTTCGGCCTCAAAAACTCCATATTGATCAGGCCCGACAATAAATTGACTGTTTTATACCAAATAAATTAGATTTAAATTCTATTTGTTGAGGTCTTAAAAACTTTTTTAAATAGTGCTTAAATAGGTCAGATGTGACGGTCTGTTCGACGCTAACCTGCGTTTTTCGTGTCGCCCTGCAGCTCTCAGACGTCCGAGGAGAGCGCCATCGAGACAGGCTCCAGCAGCTCCACGTTCGCCAAGCGAGAAGGCGAGACGCTGGAGGACATCACGCTGCTGGATGAGATGTGTCTGGACTGTAGCGACCTGGGCGAGGACAGCTTCCTGTGACAACTACCCAGCCCGTAGAGCAGAAGCAGGGAGGAAAAAAAAACTTGTAAATGAACCAAAGACTCGACCCCTCCGGCCCCTCGGTCCCTCCTCGCCGACCGTCCGTTCAGAGGACAGAATAAAAACCACTTCCCTGTCTGGATGATGTGACGGCGGTCCCAGGACGCCGCCCCCTGTTGGGCCAGAGGAGCGAACGTTGGTGAGAGCGTCGACGGACGCAGAGCTTTATTCTATCGGGCATTTTTCTTAACAGCAATATAAGCAACAAGGGAATAATTCATCATGTTGGTCAGCCGCTCATGTGATAAACACACATCTAACCACTACAGAAGCACTCAACTAGTCCAGGACTAGCAACAGGTCAAGTCACCTGCTGCAACAGAAGCACCTGATGCTGGCACAGTCAGTCGCAAAGCACAACATCTGGACCGTGTTTGTGTGAATGACAATATCCTGTATTCAGCAGCGGAAGTTTCAAATTTATTTTTTTACTTCATGGTTATGTATTTTTTGTGAATACCGAGCAGATGTAGCTGTTTATGTGTGAGCGGGTTCGAAAGACCGTGATCTCTCTAAATGTCCTCAGTCTAGTGTGATTGTACTGTAAATAGCTCCAGAGTTGTTTTTATAAGAGAGACTTAATGGGACAAAAAATGCTGTATTTTATGTCAGCACATTTTAAAGGGACAGTGCAGGAGTTTCTCAGTGTAATAATGTTTAGATACCTTAAACTATCAATATCACTGCTTCAGCTTTTCCTCACACAGCTCTTTCTGAGTGGGACCTGACAGTCATCTGTGCTCACTTCAAATCCACCAAACTCCATTGGAAAAAGCAGTAATTTTACGTGGCAGAATGCAGGAGTTGCCGGTCTATCTGATCATTGATTATTAGATAGTTTGTGTTATTGTGTGACTTTGGGGTTTTAAACGGTTTGTTCAGATTCACCAAATTCACACAGTGACACAAACAAACTGACCAATCAAGGCAGAAGTAGACTAGCAACTCCTGTGTTCTGTGAGGTAAAATTACAGTTTTTTTCAATGGAGTCTGGCATGAGTGCAGAGTCATTTCCCTGTTTGGAAATGCTGCTCGTTAAAGCTGTGCAGGTAACACTCACCTCACACGACCCACGCTGAGAAACACCTGAACTATCCTTTTAAGCTTCTGCACCAACGCTTCTGATGAATCCATTCCAAGAGAGGAAATTTAGCTCATTTCCCTTCATAGGACTCACATGGAAACATCTGCCCTGATATAATGGACCGCATATAGTCTTTGGCAATACTTGTGGATTAGAAATATTCATATTTCGTCTTGTTTTTAATGTATGATATGGATCGTAATCAATTTCGCTACTACAAAAAATGAAAGGGATGAAGTAGAAACATGTCAGTAAACAAGGAAAAAAACACTTTATTGTGTCTAATAGCTTCACTAGCAGGTCCTCCAGTCTCATATTTGACGTCTGTTAGCAGTTTGTAGTGAAATAAGACACTAGAGGGACGAGAGGTTCATGTTTATCTGATGTTATACATCCATGTAATCCTCTGTATGTTATACCAGCTGTGCCACTGCCTCTTCCTGTTGACTGTGATTATAATCTGCTGTTGCACTTTCCTCTTTTCTCCAATTTTATGTTGGATGTTGCAGAAAAAAACGAAGAAAAAAAAAAAGAAAAACAGTACGACAGACTTTGATCCCAAATCAACCCGTGTGGATGTGAATGTTTGAGCTGACGTTTTCGTTGACGGTACTGTTTCTGTAATTATAGGTAATCACACCCCAGTATGTCGATTTAATACTGTTTCTTAAGTTACATTGTGTACATTCAGATGATTTATATTTCAATAAATGATTTATAATGTAAAAACAATCTCGCTTTTTTTCTGCACAGAAATAAAATCTAAGGAGAAAACAGACAAATATGTAAATGTTCACGTTAAATGCAGCAGAAGATCCTGGACAAGGACACTCATTTTAATCTATAAACATAACATAATGGTAAATAGCATCAATATGAATAATGCAAAGAAAAGCTTTCTGTATGTCAGAGAGAGAAATACGAGCATTAAAATAATCCATCAGTAAAAGTACTGCATTTAAGGGGTTCTCTTGGCAGGAATATCAGATTTTAAAGTGTCTTTCTTATCTTTTCTTTAGTATTTAATCACCTGAAAATAAGAACTGATGTGTTTTTTCTTCACCGTGAGATGTTGCTACAGTAGCCCAGAAGGGACAAACAAATGTGTTTGTTAGTCTGTGTTGGTTGCAGTCTGCACTCTCACCACTAGATGTCACCAGATCCTGCACACTGTACTTTCCTCACTTATTTCCAGAGCACAAACAGGAGCTTCACAAGCATTTTAAACCCAGAGAGTTCAGTAAAAGCAGGCAAAACAGACATTTAGAGGCTCTTACAGCAAGAATGAGCTCTGACATTTCTATATGAGAAGGATTTTGAAGTTCAGACTGGAAGAAACTGAACTTGACAAGAGAATTTACCTGTAAAAGTACAGACATTATTATCAAAATGATTGTTGTATTATTATTAATAGTCGTGCAGAAATGCATGAGCAGAATTTTACAGCTGGAGTTTATTTTAATATTTCATATCCAGTTATTTTAGCGTGGTGTTTCTCTGGGACACTTTTCTTCAGTCTTTGTTTTTGCATAAACTCTCCTGAAAACTCTAAAGTTGCATCAAATGGAAATAATCAAATCATCTTGTGGTTGAGTAGTTGCTCACTTTCTAACCAAGCAAACAACTAACGAGGTTTCAGTTACACTCCAACCAGCACTGAAAAAGAATAAAGAATGACTGCCAACTTTCACTGCAGCTTTAAAAATAAAAATAAACAAATCACAGTAAATCACATGATGCTGATGTTTCTGTTATAACCGCAAACACAACACTTAAACACTACAGTAGTTATTGTGTTGTTGTTATTTAATCATAGGCTCCTATAGGCACATATCAAATATAAACACGTTAACTAAAGTGGTATCACAGCATGTCATCTACCTTTATTAAACACATTTACTTCCATAAAACCACCTCTGCGCTTGTTTGCAATTGTTTTTTAATTGTGATGTAAAATCTGAGACGCAAAAAAACAACACTATTACGAATGCTTTCTGAAGGACAGCAATGTTACCGCCAGGCTGTCAACTACTATTTATTAAACATTTTCATGTATTTTTTCATCATAAATCAGGTTTCAGTCCTTGTATTAATACAGTGACAGAATCTAAACTCTTCAATCCACAGAGAAATCCTCACATATTCAGAAACTGACTGTTTGATGTCATTAATCTACAATATTTAGACCATTTCACATTTTAAACGCTCTAAATGTTCCCAGTTTACTTCCTCTAAGCACCTGACAGGAAGTAAACATGGATCCAAGCTGTTGCCTAGCAACACACATCCATTGCGACACCATCAAAATGCGCTAAAACAGAGTGTTTCATACTGTTTATGAGGAAAATAAAGTGTGTTTTTTTAACATGAATAGAAAGTAATATTTTTATTGATCCCTCATTGGGGATATATGATAAGAAAGAAAAAACAATAATGAGATGATAGTAAGATGATGCGTAAATATTTATTCTGTTATTATTTCTTATTTTATTAAATCATATTATGTAATTTTGTCTACGCTGCTGTGGTGGGTCCATTTCCACAAATGGGGGATAAATAAAAAAAACTATTCTATTCTATTCAATAAGTCATACTAATGATAAACGTTTACAGTGTGTACTGAAAAAAGAAACGGAGTGAGAAGGACTGCTGTCATTGTGGAGCTCTCCACTAGAGGGGGGAAGTATCCAGGTAATGATCAGAGGTTGGAGGTGGAGGAGGTGCAGCTCCTGACCTGGTGGACACATCTGCGGTGGATTTGAACCTCATGAGGTTTGATCCAGTCTGACCTGCTCGACTTGACGACTTGATGAAAGAGGACAAACATTTTCTTTTCTTTGTGTGTTTTCTTATTTTAGAACCACGTCAGCACACCCACCCAACACCTTTACCCTCGTTCATCTGACTAACTCGTTCCTGAGTGGTGACGCCTTCAGGCGCTGCTACAAAGCAGGGTCAACATCAGCTTCACACCACATCTGGATCTGGCTGGATGGACAAGTAGCAGCTGGAGATGAGCTGGAGGCTCCTGGTAAACATGTCAGCTCATTAGCAGGTGGAGGTTTAACTGCAGCCTGCAGAAACGAGCAGGTTTCCTCTTGTGGAATAACTTTACACAAACTATATGTGAAATAACGGCGACTGTCAGACACATGACATGAGAGCATTATTCATATTTGACATGTCACAGGCCCTGCAGAAGATCACAAACCATCTGAACTTTGAGACGAGCATGCAAAGTGTGGTGGTGAATATCCAGCAGCTCAGCCCAACGGTTGGATTTATGGAAATATATTCCAGAGTAACATATCTGATGAGACACATTTAAATGTCAGCTTCAGCGGAGAGCATCTAAAATGGAAACGTGTCCTGAAGGTGGAGAAAAACAATGTGTGCGTTTTATTAGAAATATTAAGAGTGGAAAGCTGCTCCACTCATTTCCTCTGTGCTTCCTAACATGATGAGTGGAAAACCTCAGTGAGTCACTGTGTTCACTGTTTATACCATTTATTATTTGTACAGATAAAGTCAAGATGTGATAAAAAATGTTAAAAAGCAACAATGATGAGGAAAAATGGACCAAAAAAAACTGAATCTTTCAGCCGTAAAACATAAACTATTGTTGTTGTCATAGTAACATCACCTGAAAACACATTTATCACTGAACCAGGTACTGGTTTTATATCTGACCCAGTAACTGGTTTTATATCTGACCCAGTAACTGGTTTTATACCTGACCCAGTAACTGGTTTTATACCTGACCCAGTAACTGGTTTTATATCTGACCCAGTAACTGGTTTTATATCTGACCCAGTAACTGGTTTTATACCTGACCCAGTAACTGGTTTTATATCTGAACCAGTCTGTGGTTTTATATCTGAACCAGTTTGTGGTTTTATATCTGAACCAGTAACTGGTTTTATACCTGACCCAGTAACTGGTTTTATATCTGACCCAGTAACTGGTTTTATATCTGACCCAGTAACTGGTTTTATACCTGACCCAGTAACTGGTTTTATATCTGAACCAGTTTGTGGTTTTATATCTGACCCAGTAACTGGTTTTATACCTGACCCAGTAACTGGTTTTATATCTGACCCAGTAACTGGTTTTATATCTGACCCAGTAACTGGTTTTATACCTGACCCAGTAACTGGTTTTATATCTGAACCAGTAACTGGTTTTATACCTGACCCAGTAACTGGTTTTATATCTGAACCAGTAACTGGTTTTCTACCTGACCCAGTAACTGGTTTTATATCTGAACCAGTAACTGGTTTTATATCTGACCCAGTAACTGGTTTTATATCTGACCCAGTAACTGGTTTTATATCTGAACCAGTAACTGGTTTTATATCTGAACCAGTAACTGGTTTTCTACCTGACCCAGTAACTGGTTTTCTACCTGACCCAGTAACTGGTTTTATATCTGACCCAGTAACTGGTTTTATATCTGAACCAGTAACTGGTTTTATATCTGACCCAGTAACTGGTTTTATATCTGAACCAGTAACTGGTTTTCTACCTGACCCAGTAACTGGTTTTCTATCTGACCCAGTAACTGGTTTTATATCTGAACCAGTAACTGGTTTTATATCTGAACCAGTAACTGGTTTTCTACCTGACCCAGTAACTGGTTTTATATCTGAACCAGTAACTGGTTTTATATCTGAACCAGGTACTGGTTTTATATCTGAACCAGTAACTGGTTTTATATCTGAACCAGGTACTGGTTTTATATCTGAACCAGTAACTGGTTTTATATCTGAACCAGTAACTGGTTTTATATCTGAACCAGTAACTGGTTTTATATCTGAACCAGTAACTGGTTTTATATCTGAACCAGGTACTGGTTTTATATCTGAACCAGTAACTGGTTTTATATCTGAACCAGTACCTGGTTTTATATCTGAACCAGTAACTGGTTTTATGTCTGAACCAGTTGTTTTTTTTTTTTAACATTTCCCAGCAGTCCCTCTGATAGTTGACATATTTCATACAAACAAACGAGCATCACCAGCTGCAGCTGCAGAGCTAACAGGCTAAGCTAACAGGGTGCTAATGTGAAACAATCACAGTCTGCTGACAAAAGGAGATCTGCTCATCTTCAAGCTGCCGCCTTCATCTCTGATCCACGCTCTGACGCAGCAAACGACTGAATCTACGCTCGTTACCGTTCCATGTGTTTGATGTGGTTCGTCTATCAGCGTCCAATCAACTGGCTGAGGTCTGTTAGCGCCGCAGAAAAAGGCGGCAAATCACATGATTGGTTGTGCTTGACCCTGCAGCCCACAGAAACAATCCATCCTTTGAGCGGAAAACGAATCGCTAACAAAGCAGAAGCGCTGCGTCGACCAAACGCTCAAGGATGACAAATTAAGATCTGTTTTAACTACATGCAGCGACTCGGTGAGAGATAAGAGGTCATGTGGGAGACCTGGTGGGGGGGGGGCATGATGCAATCAAATTGCATCATGTTTTACTTTGCGAGAGTGAGAGGGAATCTGATTTTGATATATTCGGTTGCACGAGTGAGTGTGAGACAATTAGATTAGCCGTCTCTTTGCTTTGTTTGATATGTAACATCAGTCTCCTTTGGGAAACTCAACGCCTTGTTGCCGTCCGTGTGGTCTCCATCCAGGTCCAGAGGTAGTCCAGGTCCAGGGGTAGTCCAGGGTTTAGACGGATCTGCTGGTGTCTCGTTTCAAGCGTTCCCCTCTTAGGAGCTGCCATTTGTGCCTCCAGGCATCACATCAGCTTTACTGCCATTGATTTCTCTCACAATGATGGGAAAATCAACAGCAGTCATTTTACATAAACAGTCTAAAAAGACACTCCTATGTTCCCCCCGTCCTAAATTTATCAGTATAACCACAGTGTAGGCCTTGTTGTTGGGAACTCGCTGCAAGCCAAGAAAATATGCTGATTCTTGACTGTGGAAACAGTTATTAGGAATCATATGAGACAGCTGGAGGCTGGGACAGTACAGGACTTTTATAGATATACTTTTCATGCAGCCAACCTTTCATTTATTGTTTTTATTTGCTGCGCAGCTGTGAGGGTTGGAAAATTTGTACAGAATTTCAATAATAAGTTATCAAATATCATCCCGGGTCCAAAGAGAGATGCCAAAATGGAAAAAAAACAAAGTCGTTTTTGTCATAAGAGATGTTTTGCTAGAACAAATGCCTCTTCTGTCTCCCAGTGTTGTCTATTCAGGGATGAAGGTCAGAGGAACCACAGCGTTTGTCTGTTGTGTTGACTTTGGTTTTTTTCCGCTTCAAAAATCACAAAATTTTCCAGATTTGCAAACACGTATTTTCCAAATTGTTGTATAAACAGTCTCGAAGCCGTGCAAATCAATTTAGCCGAAGCTCATAGAGTCCAAACACTAAGCTGTCTCCTACAAAACGACCTACAGTTCTTAACGATGTTGACAAGGAAATGTTTTTAGTTCAAGAAACTCTGGTTTGAAATGACTGACTTTTTTTTTACTAAAAATGTCCAGCTTAAACTAGTTAGCTAGGTTTAGACAGTAAAACTATTCAGGTTTAGGTAAACATAAACAACATAGTCAGGTTTAGACAACAAAATTACTTAGTGAAGCAGCAAAACCACTTAGTTGGGTTTACACAATTAAAATTATTAAAATAATTACCTAAAATAATTTTAGGTAAAAAAGGACAGAGGTTTAGGCAACAAAACTACTTAGTTAAGGCAACAAAATTACTTTAACTTTAGGCAACAAAACTACTCAGTTAAGTTAAGGCATTTAGTTACTTATTTGGGTTTAGACAATAAAACTACTCGAGTTTAGGTAAAAAAAAAACCCAACATTGTCAGGTTTAGGCAACAAAACTACATTGTTTTTGTGGTTTAAGTAAAAAAAACTTCTTGGTTCAGTTAAGACAAGAAAATTACTTCTTTAATTTTAGGCACCAGAAAAATTCATTTTAAGTTTAGGCAACAAAAGTACTTGGTAAAAGCACCAAGTTTTGGTAACTAAACTACTTATTTAAATTAAGACAATAGAAGTACTTATTTAAGTTTCAGTAACAAAGCTACTTGGGTTTAGGTGACAAAACTGCTTAGGTTTGGGCAACAAAATCACTCATTTTAATGTGGGCCACTCAGTTAGGTTTAAGCAGTAAAACTACTTAAGTTTAGGGAACAAAACAGAGAAAAGTCAACATTGACTTCTGTTATGTTTGTTCCTTTTTCTCAAATTAAATACGTATAAATATCAATAACAGTGCTTCTACCAGCGGAAATGTACGGTTATATTCTAGGACACATTAATGTTCATGTTTCATGACAGGGAACATTTGAAAAAGAAAGTCTCCTTTCTTGTCAGGACCAGTGGACACCAGAGACGCACCATGTAGTGCCTTTAAACATTCATGTCGGCGCTCCGCCTCACATTACAGCACTTCCTCCATCCTCAGTGACCTGGCTCGGTCCAAACTGCTCCATCAGGTAGATCACCTCCAGTGTTCTCGCTGTCTGTTCAGACCAGCTCTTTGATTCTTCTGCCCTCCAGGCCCAAAAAGTCCAAACCCAAACCAACAAACAGCGTCTTTATTGTTGAGGACACGTCGTGTTCTCGTCGGCGTCCTAAGAGAAGTCGACACATCAGCAGTGTTTGTGCGTGGCTTGTTTTTGAGCCTTGTTTTTGTCTCAGAGTGTTTTTGATGAGCCCATATAGTAGTCATGTGCTGGCTGACTGCTGACCTTGGCCTGAGGATGACACCCTGCATTCATGTGATCAGAGCTGGAGCTCTGCAGGAGCCTCAGGCTGCAGAGGAACATATGCTCTTTTCATCTGACCAAAATAAAAGCCTCTGCAGTTCATACTGTTAATACTGTGCACCGCTGCAGATAACCTTGATCATTTCATGATTAATGCTGTTTGGAACCTGTTTACATTTCATTATAAATACCACTGAACTGTTTATTTTCTTAACTCATTTACATTTAATGATAGATAATGTTAACCTGTTTTTATTTCATTATAAATACTGTTAACTTGTTTATAGTTTATGATAAAACCCTGAATGCTATAAACCTTTTTACATTTTGTATTAAATAACATTAACCTGTTTATATTTTATATTAAATGCTGTTGACGTCTTTACGTTTTATGATAAATACCGTTAACTTCTTTACTTTAAATACCGTTAACTTCTTTACATTTTATGATAAATGTCGTTAACTTCTTTACATTTTATCATAAATACTGTTAACTTCTTTACATTTTATGATAAATGTCGTTAACTTCTTTACATTTTATGATAAATGTCGTTAACTTCTTTACATTTTATGATAAATGTCGTTAACTTCTTTACATTTTATCATAAATACTGTTAACTTCTTTACATTTTATGATAAATGTCGTTAACTTCTTTACATTTTATGATAAATGTCGTTAACTTCTTTACATTTTATGGTAAATACCGTTAACTTCTTTACATTTTATGATAAATGTCGTTAACTTCTTTACATTTTATGGTAAATACCGTTAACTTCTTTACTTTAAATGCTGTTAACTTCTTTACATTTTATGATAAATACCGTTAACTTCTTTACATTTTATGATAAATACCATTAACTTCTTTACATTTTATGATAAATATTGTTAACTTCTTTACATTTTATGATAAATACTGTTAACTTCTTTACATTTTATGATAAATGTCGTTAACTTCTTTACATTTTATGGTAAATACCGTTAACTTCTTTACATTTTATGATAAATGTCGTTAACTTCTTTACATTTTATGGTAAATACCGTTAACTTCTTTACTTTAAATGCTGTTAACTTCTTTACATTTTATGATAAATACCGTTAACTTCTTTACATTTTAACATAAATACTGTTAACTTCTTTACATTTTATGATAAATGTCGTTAACTTCTTTACATTTTATGATAAATGTCGTTAACTTCTTTACATTTTATCATAAATACTGTTAACTTCTTTACATTTTATGATAAATGTCGTTAACTTCTTTACATTTTATGGTAAATACCGTTAACTTCTTTACATTTTATGATAAATGTCGTTAACTTCTTTACATTTTATGGTAAATACCGTTAACTTCTTTACTTTAAATGCTGTTAACTTCTTTACATTTTATGATAAATACCGTTAACTTCTTTACATTTTATGATAAATACCATTAACTTCTTTACATTTTATGATAAATATTGTTAACTTCTTTACATTTTATGATAAATACTGTTAACTTCTTTACATTTTATGATAAATGTCGTTAACTTCTTTACATTTTATGGTAAATACCGTTAACTTCTTTACATTTTATGATAAATGTCGTTAACTTCTTTACATTTTATGGTAAATACCGTTAACTTCTTTACTTTAAATGCTGTTAACTTCTTTACATTTTATGATAAATACCGTTAACTTCTTTACATTTTATGATAAATACCATTAACTTCTTTACATTTTATGATAAATATTGTTAACTTCTTTACATTTTATGATAAATATTGTTAACTTCTTTACATTTTATGATAAATATTGTTAACTTCTTTACATTTTATGATAAATGTCGTTAACTTCTTTACATTTTATGGTAAATACCGTTAACTTCTTTACATTTTATGATAAATGTCGTTAACTTCTTTACATTTTATGGTAAATACCGTTAACTTCTTTACATTTTATGATAAATGTCGTTAACTTCTTTACATTTTATGGTAAATACCGTTAACTTCTTTACATTTTATGATAAATGTCGTTAACTTCTTTACATTTTATGGTAAATACCGTTAACTTCTTTACATTTTATGATAAATATTGTTAACTTCTTTACATTTTATGATAAATATTGTTAACTTCTTTACATTTTATGATAAATACCGTTAACTTCTTTACATTTTATGATAAATACTGTTAACTTCTTTACATTTTATGATAAATACTGTTAACTTATTTACATTTTAAGATAAATGACGTTAACTAATATACAATTTATGGTAAATACCGTTAACTTCTTTACATTAAATGCTGTTAACTTCTTTACATTTTATGATAAATACCGTTAACTTCTTTACATTTTATGATAAATACCATTAACTTCTTTACATTTTATGATAAATATTGTTAACTTCTTTACATTTTATGATAAATACTGTTAACTTCTTTACATTTTATGATAAATACTGTTAACTTCTTTACATTTTATGGTAAATGTCGTTAACTTCTTTACATTTTATGATAAATGTCGTTAACTTCTTTACATTTTATGGTAAATACCGTTAACTTCTTTACATTTTATGATAAATGTCGTTAACTTCTTTACATTTTATGGTAAATACCGTTAACTTCTTTACATTTTATGATATATGTCGTTAAC
Organism: Synanceia verrucosa; assembly: GCA_029721515.1. Lineage (NCBI taxonomy): Eukaryota > Metazoa > Chordata > Actinopteri > Perciformes > Synanceiidae > Synanceia > Synanceia verrucosa. Next base: position 25,429,377 of record CM056558.1, on the reverse strand, counting down.
TTCTTTAAATTTTATGGTATATACCGTTAACTTCTTTACATTTTATCATAAATATTGTTAACTTCTTTACATTTTATGGTAAATACCGTTAACTTCTTTACATTTTATGATAAATATTGTTAACTTCTTTACATTTTATGATAAGTACCGTTAACTTCTTTACATTTTATGATAAGTACCGTTAACTTCTTTACATTTTATGATAAATATTGTTAACTTCTTTACATTTTATGATAAATGCCGTTAACTTCTTTACATTTTATGATAAATATTGTTAACTTCTTTACATTTTATGATAAGTACCGTTAACTTCTTTACATTTTATGATAAATATTGTTAACTTCTTTACATTTCATGATAGACTGTTATCTCTTCTATATTAGATGATTAATTCTATATTTTGCCACTCCATACACTGTGCATACTCTTGATTCTGCACCTTATATTTGCTTCTTACATTCCTCAACTGTTCATGTTTGCACTCTTTAAATTTACTCTCTAACTGCTGCACATTTCCCCTTTAGGATGAGGACATTTCTGTCTTATTACAGAGACAAACTTACAGGCGGACGTGTCCTTTGTTGGATTTAAGATAAGCGACTGTTTGTCCTCCAATAAAGTCACATCAATAGAGCTTCACAGCTGTAGATGGAGACCCTTTTTCCCCACGCTAAGCCAGCAACCTCAACAGGAAACAATAATATATTAATAAAGATAAATACGCCATAAATAAGCCTGAAATAAATTATATCCACGTATATGCCTAAATCCTCTGATATGAAGCTCCTGAATTCAGGCCCAGCAGGCAGGACTTAACACAATTTAAACTTTAAAGATTTATGTAAATATAGAATGTGTAAAACCACTTTTTCATGTCATAAATTATTCGCACAGCAACTTTTAGTCTTTAGCCACAGCCCGACTGGCAGACCAGCGTAGATAATTTACCGTACATCTGATTTAACGGTGGGGGATCCAAATGACATTTTTCAAACTCCAGTCAATTTCTAGAGGCAAAACACCCAAAACCTGTTTTTAAGATTGTGTTTTACTGCTTAGATTTCTCCTGGAGAATGCCTCCTCATTTGCACATTTAAACACAACATTTCAGAAAAACTTGTGTGTTACTGGAGATGCTTCATGTTGATATCTATTCGAGTTATGCTTTTTTTTTTTACCTTTAGTGTCTTAATGGACTGAATTTAATAATTAAAATCTCCAATCCAACATCTTATTATGAAAAATGTTTCGTATTTCTGATTTATAGAGCGATAAAAAGAGATCTCTGGGTAGAAAAAAGTTTCTGTTCTGGAAATTTATTTATTAAAAATTGTACATATTTCATAAGATTTTCAGAAAACGTTTGATACAAGAAAAGGAAATTCAGTAATCAGTCGAGAAAGTTTCACAGTGAATATATGTTATTTTAGTTTTTTATCCCATTCACCTTCCTAAAAAGATGTCAAAAATAGTTTTTTAATGGCTCTGTCAACAAAATGAAACAAGAATTTCACATTCAAGTCCTGAATTCATTGCATAATAGATAGATAGATAGATAGATACTTTATTAATGCTGATGGTTCCCCCTTGTTTTCATCTGCAGTGTCTCTCCTCAGTTTTACTGATATCAGTGTGTTTCTCTTCGGTGAATATTTGCAGTTTTTAAACAATCCGTCAAACCAGCCGAGCGACTCGTCATCCCTCCAAGAGCTACAAACCGTTGTGTTTGGTTCCCTGAGGCCATCACTTGATATATTCCGGCAAGATCTTTATTTTTTCAAGCCTTTCCACACAAAAATTCACATTACGAAAACACAGAGCAGCTTGAGGACGCCTGCTTTGAATTAAGATCAGCAAAGCGTGCAAAGCAGCAGCAGCAGCACATGAAGACTGGTGCTCATTCAGAACATTTCTGGGCCAAATAACATAAATTTGTTCGTCTGAAGCAGGAATATCAAACATACAGATCGGATGTATACTATTATTTATTATACTGGATGTAAAATAAAATTACATCCAGGCTCTGTTAGAAAAGTGAAGGGTTTTCCAAGGAAACCCAACTTTTGAGGAATTTTTTGACATTTTTAATACACTATACAATGACAATTTTAGACATTTTTTCAACAAGTTACACTATGACTTCATTCCGCATGCTGTGATCTAGGCTTTTAATGACTTTTTTTGACCTTTTAAGAGTCTACCTTTTTGGTGTTTTTCATACTATAATAAAGCTTTTTTGACATGTTACGTTTTTACTTTTTCAACATCACATACAGAAGTGTATTGCATTCACTTGAGAAAAACAAAATAAGTTTTTTTTCAGAGTAATTTTATTTTTATGGTTGATTTTTGGGGAAATTTCTTTTCTGATTTTCTCAGTAATAATTTTTTTGTATTTGCATTGAGCAATAGGCTTACAATAGAAGGATAAAGTCTAAAAAAATAAGAGTATCATAACCTGTGTATAACTAATTACACAGCTTACCTCTATATTGACCCGCTACGATAGAAAGTTGAAGTTGTCAATTTTCAAAGTATCTCGATAATTCAGGAAAAAAAACCTCGAAAAACAGAAACAAATTACTCTGAAAAAGAGGAAAACATTGGTCAGAAAAAAAATAAATATATATATATATATATATATATATATATATATATATATATATATATATATATATATAAAAATTACACAGAAAATGAATACACACTTCCTCTGCACTATTTGAGGGTTTTCTCCAGATTCTTCCACATACTATATCATGGCCTTATTTAAAGTTTTTTTTGTGATTTCTTTGTGATTGTTTTATTGAAAAAAAATGAACAAATCTTCACATCATATACAATATATTCCTTCTGAACAGATATAAAAAGAAAGAAAGAAAGAAACAGAGCCATTTGTATGTTATTTAAACTCTGATAGGACTTCATTTAACATCATATAATACGGCCTTTTGATGAAATGGGAATCCAGTCAGGGAAGATAACACTCAGAGAAAAATATACAACGACAGTGGTTTAACTGGTCCGACCCCCTTTAAAATGAGTTTAACACTCCTGTCCTAAAGGACACGTACAGTAGGGACAGAAAAGATAAATCAACAAATCAATCATTGGATTTCTTGAAAGAATTGTTTGATCATTAACTGTGAATATTTTCATAAACATTCACTATTACTGTTCCTAGTTTATGATGGTTTCACTGGTCAAATGAGGCTGATTGTGCCCGAGGATCTAAAGTTTGACCTCCTTGGTCTCAACTTTAATTTTCACGACAAGACGGCTAGCAGTTTGTCAGTTTCCTCAGGCTGTTGCACCTTGCTCTCATTGGCTGTGTCAACATTGGCAAAACCAGATCTGCAGGTTTTTTTTCACCTGCTCATGTGTTCCCAATAAAAATTAAGACTGAAACAAAAGGCTAAGAGAGTTGTCTCGTGATGATTGATATCCAAGCAAACGTCGTTGAGTATAACCAAACCAGGATCAGTGGAGAAAGGGAGCCTCTCCTCTCCCAGAGCTGCAATTTCCACTCATATCAGCGTCGTAAATGTGTCTCAGCTGTGGCAGCATACAGCCTTCCCTCCCTGGGAAACATGTTTTAATGCCTGCAGGGTGATAAGTGATGGCTCCGCTCCGCTGCATGAATATGAAACCATATATATGGAAAGCAAAGCTGTGCTCGGCCTACTTCCTCTCTTGTGACTCTGTTAGCATCGCGCTGATGGCTTTATGGCGCATGACAAACAAAGCGTTATAGTGGGAAGAGTTTGCAGCAAGTTCACGAGATGTGAATAAAATTGAAGGAAGTGCAGAGCTGACAACTCGCACTACAGAGCGCCTCGAGTGAGAAAAGCTCATTTTTCACCCTGACTCTGGGAAAATAAGGAGTCGGTGGTTTTGTTGGATGGATGGCGCCTGTGTTAAACACACTGGTTAAACCAAAACACACCAAACACATAATGAAAAACAAGCCAAACAGTCACAGCTGCAGGCGGAGACAGGAAGCTTGTTTTCATATTTCAGCTTGTGTAGTAAATACACAACCACAACCACAGGAGCAAAGTAGATACAAATAAAGAAGTATTTCTTCAACACCATCACATGAGCAAATTAATCGCCTCCTGGTCACTTCAGCGAGCAAAAAGAGGGAAAAGCACGCAGAAAGTTTTGTTTTGTTCAGGGTTGTTGTATGAGCTTTGAGCTAAATGCTAACACGCTAACAACAGTAGCAGTGCTGGAACAGAAGCATATGGTTAATTATTAAAGTCACATCATCACTTCTGGTCGTAGTATTTTTTAAGGGAGGGCACAAACATTTCATATTGTTAATCAAACGCTAAACTGATGTCGCAACTCATGCCCAAACCTAACCAACCCAACCAGGTCTTTCTGTAAGATACCTAGCCACGTTTAGTGTGCTATAATTTGATAATGAGGACAAACTCAACACACAAAAAGGTTTAAAACCCACCTTGACGTCAAACAATAAGCAGAAAGGTGGTGACTGATAAAAATAAGACAACCTGGACAAAGAGGACGAGGACTCATTAGCATTAGCTTAGCTTAGTGCGTCCCTGATATTTAATTCTGTTTTATGCTTCTTAAATCTCACCTCTTTTCTTTGGCCTTTCTAACAATTTAATGTGCATTTCTGTTTTTTTCTGGGATGGTCATTTATTTATTTTTTACATTTTACATTTTTGATCATTTTTTTTTATTTTCATTTATTCATTATGTTTTTATTGTGTTGTGTTTTTATGTACATCACTTTGGAAACCTTGTCTTTATTTAACTCTTTGACAGTCTTTTGCTTGTCCAGAGGACTTGGAAAATAGAATATCTGGTTATTTATTTACAATTTAATGCATAGAAAAGTGAAATATTAGTTTAAAATGATGAAAAACACAAAGCGGAATTAGAGTTTCATTTGAAAAAAAACAACAAACAACCCCCCTGAATATTGACGGGTATTTCACACACCGGCTACACTAAAATACTTATTTGTGATGTTGTCACAAATGCATACATGCTTTGTTTTAGTTCAGGCACTGTGAAGGACACATAGGTGGACACTAGGGGTCCTTAGGGGTCCTATGATACACAGGAAGTAGAGTTTGAATATTCTCAAGTTAGGGACAAGTCCTGACTGAAATGAGAATAGTAATAGTGTAGTCCATCTTATTAGAAAAGGTCAAGTTTGTGTCATTTACTGGCTGCATTTCAGTACCTGCTTCACTCCTGTTAAATATCATCACATCTAAATATCATCTGAAATGCTCCAGATGACTCCAAAGTGAAATGGGTGAGTAAATGACGGTATATTTTATCCTAGAAATAAGGTCCAATTCGTAAAAAATGGAACTTCCTCTTGAAAGGGTTACATTGTGCTTTGTAAATGAAATTGGATTGGATTGGATAATCTCACAGTCAGACGACACGTAAATAACTATGACTGAATAAGAAACATGACGAGACTAAATATAAAGAGTGGACACAAAATATAAATGGCTTAATATAATCATTCAGACGGTCGGTGGTTGGCTTTTTATGGATGGGATGATCGTGGTGGATTTCAGGCAGGAGGGGATGATGGGTTGTTGGGGTCAGAGGGTCGGCTCTGGCTTTGAGTACCTTCCCAGGTATCCATCAGGGCCGGCAGCCTTCCAGGTGTTTCCAGTCGTCAGCACACGCCAACAAGGTAAATAAGCAATAAAAGCAGCCGCAGGGACCACCGGGGTTCATCCTCTGGGCAACAGATTTGCCAAAGTTGTTGAGGTGTTTCAGACTGGAGGGTGGATCCATCATGTCTCAGAGCTGGACGCTGCTTTTTGAGCTCTTGTGTTTGGTGAATACAAACCGTAAAGTAGAGTCTGATAAGTAGAATTAGAAGTCTGGTTTCTGGTTTGTTCTATCAGATTCAGTCTCATTTATGAGATTAATGTGGTTTTTCACAGCTCCTCCTCCTTTACAACAACATGTTAGAATATTATGACTTTATTCTCATAAAAATATGACTTTAATCTTGTAAATAATGACTATATTCTCATAAATAATGACTTTAATCTTGTACATTTACGACTTTATTCTTGTAAATAATTACTTTAATCTTGTAAATTTACTTTTTTCTCATAAATAATAACTTTATTCTTAGAAATAATTACTTTTCTCCTCATAAATGACTTTATTATTGTAAATAATGACTTAATTCTCATAAATAATGACTTTAATCTCGTAAATTTCCAACTTTATTCTCGTAAATGTCAACATTTTTCTCGTAAATAATGATTTAATTCTCGTAAAAAGTGACTTTATTCTCAAAGTAGAGTTTGATCCTTATAACTGGAGTAGTAGAAGTTTCACATTCAATCAGGTCCTGATAATCAGTTAATGTAATGGATACTGTAATGGTGCTTTTCCACAGGCGCCGTACGGCACGGCACGGCACGGCTCTCCACGGTTGTGGCGCTTTTCTACTAGTACCTGGTACCTGGTGCTAGGTACTTTTTTCGTACCTTCTCAGCCCTGGTTCCAGGCGAGGCGAAGCGATACTAAAACATGATGTCAGCCAACTGCCTTCCACTGATTGGCCAACGAGTGTCGTCATTGGATGCGTGACGTATGACTAGACTGTAAAAGCCAAACACAACTCGACCCCGCCATTTTTAAAACCACCAGCTTCACTGTTGTTACATGAGGCAAAATGGCAACGCCATGACTGGTTGAGGACAAAAAGCCACAGAGCGAGCAACAAATGCGTGATGTGAGCGTAGTGTTCTTCTTCTTCTTCTTCTTCCTGGTTTTCTGTGTCACATGTAAATGAGGTCATGGCAGTTTCATGCTGCCGTATGACGACCCCGCCCACGCTGAGGAGCTACTCTGAGGTACTCAGTTGTGATGGAAAAGCAACAAAACTGGCCTGTGCCGTGCCGTGACGTACCGTACCGTACTGTGCCGTTACTGTGCCGTACCGTACCGTACTGTGCCGTTACTGTGCCGTACCGTACCGTACTGTGCCGTTACTGTGCCGTACCGTACCGTACTGTGCCGTTACTGTGTAGTGGAAAAGCACCATTAGTTCCTAAAGTTCCTCTGCATGGAGGACTACAGGACTCCAAACATTTGACCTGAAAATCCTCAGAATAGAAAAGGATGACAGCGGGAGGTGATGTCAGGTTAACTGGGGTCATTTTACCGACAGCCTTCTCTCACAGCACAAGAAAGGAATGTAAATTACACTCTGCATGTGAGCTACCCGGTCACTAATGGCAACACGTTCGTGTTTCACTTAATCACAGTGATTACCTGCCGGGTAGCAGAACTGGTGATTACACGTCTTCTTCTTCTATTTACTTTCCGATAAAACTGCTCTCAGGTGCTCTGAATGGTTCCATTGTTTGGTTTAACTGGAAGTTTTTTTTTTTCCCTCCAACAAGTTGGAAAAAATTAAAGTTTGTCATGTTTGACACCCCTGGTCATCTGGTGAAAGTCATCAATAAGGTGTTCTTTGCTCAAACCTTATTAATCTGTTAATAGTTGTTGGATTCCTGAACCATTGCACCCTGTCCACCCACCCACTCTATCGTCTTTATATCTAATTATGTCTATCTGTCATAATTATTCTCGTGACGCCACCTCTTTACTTGTTAACTACGAATGGCGCCGAATGAAAGTGGCAGTGTGGTTTTTGACAAATTGTGTCACCACATCAAACCAACCTTGAAGGACGCAGTCACGACACTTCACAGGTATGTTGTTGAACTCTGGAAAGGTACGACGGTGTGGGTGTGGTCTGATGTGAGGACGCCGAAGGCAGGGCCCCCTGGATGAAAGCCTTGATGTTTGTTGGACCTCATCCAGGACCTCGTATCGCTCTTTAAAGTGGAGATGAAGGAATCTTTTAAACAGTTTATTCATACTTTACATGAAAGTCCCTTCATCTTTTCCTTCCTGTGAAACCAAACATATGAGAGGACATCCCTCCAGCAAACAATCTGCAATTTTTTGTTGATTTGATACAAAATTTCATTGTAACTTGATCTATATAATTATGACAAAGTATTAGGGTCATTATTTACGAGAAAAAAAATCTTTATTTATGAGAAAAAATCATAAATTTGCAAGATTAAAGTCATTATTTAGGATAAAAAGTCAGACATTTCCAAGAATAAAGTCATTATTTAAGATTAAAGTCATTATTTAGGATAAAAAGTCAGACATTTCCAAGAATAAAGTCATTATTTAAGATTAAAGTCATTATTTAGGATAAAAAGTCAGACATTTCCAAGAATAAAGTCATTATTTACAAGATTAAAGTCATTATTTAGGATAAAAAGTCAGACATTTCCAAAAATAAAGTCATTATTTACAAGATTAAAGTCATTTATTTATCAGTCATTATTTATTATCATTTATTCTTTAAAGAATTACTTTTTCTCATAAAAACAATTTTAATCTTGTATATAATTGCTTAATTCTCATAAATAACATGTTTTTTCCTCTTAAATAATGACATTATTCTCAGTCTGTGAATTTATTTTTTCTAAATGTGGCCCTAATACTGTGTATATTGTAGATTTATATGTTATATAATAGAAGAAGAAGCAGTTTATTGGAGATGCAAAGTTTGAATTTGACTGAGATGTACTTTTTGTTGATTGCAGATTTTTAAAAATGATGAAAACAAAACACAAAAAAACACAGGTTTGCTCGCTAAAATTGTTTTGAGTAAAGGAAATAAAACCGAAGTTTCATCTGAGCTGCATTTCATTCATTTAATGATTGTATTTACGATCCTCAGGTGTTTATGTCCCTGTAAACAAGGAACAAAGCGCTGGCCTGGTTTCAGCTCCTCTGAAGTTGAAGGATCCTAAGAGGTCTTCAGCTCACGTGCACAAGTTTTAACAAGCATCATCCTGGCGTCTATACACATTTCACAATGAGAGTGGAGTGAGACATCATGAGGCCCTTCATGCAGCAGGAAGTGGCACAGATGAGGTGTTCAGTAATTACCCAGGTGTTTATGGGTATTTCTGCCTGTCTGGGGCTGCTACTAATTTATCCTAACTGAGTGAGATGAAGCAGCTCCCAGCCACCACCCCTCCTCACCTCATCCTCCTCCACCACCAGCACCATCACAGCTGACCAGCTGAGAAGTGACCAGAAGAAGATGAAGGCTAGAGAGGCCCCGGGCCCCGACAGCATCAGCTCCAGACTAATGAAGGACTGTGCAGACCAGCTCTGTCAGGAGCTCCTGCATATTTTCATGAGCCTGAGTCTGCAGAGAGTCCCATCGCTGTGGAAGACTTCCTGTGTGGTTCCTGTCCTGAAGACAACTCACCCCAGGGAGCCCAGCCACTTCAGTGGTCCTCACTTCTCACCTGATGAAGACCATGCAGAGCATCGTGCTGAGAAACCTCCGCCTCATGGTGAGCTCACATCTGGATCCACTGCAGTTCACCTACCAACCGAACATCGGAGTGGAGGATGCAGTAATCTACCTGCTGCACAGATCACTGACTCACCTGGAGAACACCAGCAGCGCTGTGAGGATCATGTTCTTTGATTTCTCCAGTGCTAGACCACAGTACATGAGGCTTCAGGACTGTGTGTCGGACATGGTAGTCTGCAGAATAGGGGCCTCGCAGGGGACAGTGCTCTCCCCCTTTCTCTTCACCCTGTATACATCAGACTTCAGCCACAACTCTGGGAGCTGTCACCTCCAGAAGTCCTCTGATGACACAGCTATTGTTGGATTTGTCATCAGAGGGGGATGATCGCGAGTACAGGACCGTCATCACTGACTTTATCGACTGGTGTGAGCTTAACCATCTTCAGCTCAATGCCAGAAAGACCAAGGAGATGGTCGTTGACTTCTGCAGGAGGAAGACACCCCAGACTGCACCAGTGAACATCCAGGGTCTGGACATAGAAAGGGTGGAGAGCTACAGGTACCTGGGTGTTCACCTGGACTCACAATACATATATCCTGTGTGAGAAGGTCCAACTTTTACTTAAAGGAAAGGAAAGTTTGCTGCATGCTCAGCGTGTTGTAAAAAGTTGCTATTTTTGTTTTGTTATCTCTTGTTTCACCCGTACATCAACGAAGCAGGTTTGCATTTGCAGAGTCGCTGGTCTCCAAGTTTCAGTGTTTTTTTTAGTTGTTTAGATGCTTGAAACAAAGTCTGTGTTTAATTTTTGGTCTACAATAAAAAATACATCAGTAAATATCCCTCTTGTCATTTTCAGAAGCTTAAGGCGGCTTGCTAACAAACGGATCGCCCTCACGGTGCACACTATGTTAGTTTATAACCGAGCGTTTCGAGTTTTATTCTGCCATCTGCATTCACGCTTAATAAAATCATGAAAGTGGCGTTCACCTGTGGAGCTATTTTGCTCGAACACTAGTCCACCTTTAACTCAGGTGACGTTAGTTTTTTACTTCTGAGGATTAAAACATAAATGAAAAACATTTGTTTACCACAAATCTTGTTTTCCACAATAATCCAGAAGAAAAATCCTATTTGATTATTTGTCGAGGGGGTCGCTATGGCAGAGCTAACTTCCTGTTTGGTGCATAAAAATACATCACCCCTGCAGCGCTGTACTGTCTATTGTGTCCCTGTTCGCTGCCCCCGGTGCCAATAAAAAAATCCTAATGAATTCTCCTTCATGTCCTCGACCTCATGATGTTTTCCATTTCATTTTGTTAGCTGTTATATCAAAAACACATTTTTAGTACATACTGTACATTATTATTAGTATTTCTTATTCTTTAATTCCACCATTGTTGTTTTATTGTTTTTTCTTATACTTTTTTTTTTTAGATTTTAATTTTTATTTTCTATATTTCTTTAGGGGTGGCACAGTGGTGTAGTGGTTAGCACTGTCGCCTCACAGCAAGAAGGTACCGGGTTCGAATCCCGGACCCCGGGCCTTTCTGTGTGGAGTTTGCATGTTCTCCCTGTGTTTGCGTGGGTTCTCTCTGGTACTCCGGCTTCCTCCCACCATCCAAAAACATGCATGGGTATTAGGTTAATTGGTTAATTTCGCTTTTACAATTTTTTTTGTGGACTTAGAGGATATTATATCCTGCACACACTGTAAAGACTCTAAGGGTAATTTGTAGTTAATTTTACCAAAAACACCTTAAAGATATTTGCTTTTACAATTTCCATAAAGGTGGAAAGATTAAAAAAAAAAAAAAAAAGCAGAGCAAAATTGAAGCAGAAGAAGAAGAAATGAGATAAATGCAGGATCAATGACAGGCTTAAAACTTAAAACTACTGTCAGAAAAGAGCCGAATATTCTGTCATGATTATTTCTGTGGAATATTTTCATCTATTTCTTCCTTCAACTTCCTAAATAAGACACATAAATTCTGAAATATATACATAAAAATAAAATGAAATGATATGATGCATAGGGCGGTACAGTGGTGTAGTGGTTAGCACTGTCACCTCACAACAAGAAGGTACTGGGTTTGATTCCCGGCCCGGGGCCTTTCTGTGTGGAGTTTGCATGTTCTCCTCATGTCTGCGTGGGTTCTCTCTGGTACTCCAGCTTCCTCCCACCATCCAAAAACATGCATGGGGATTAGGGTAATTGGTTAATTTAAATTGACCGTAGGTGTTAATGTGAGTGGTTGTCTGTTTCTATGTGCCCTGTGATGAGGTGGCGACTTGTCCAGGGTGTACCCTGCCTTCCACCCTAAGACAGCTGGGCCTATGACCCTATGAGGATAAGCGGTAGATGATGGATGGATGGATATATTTCTTTATTATTATTATTGATAATTCTATTGTTTAATCCTTTTGTTTTACTGTATTTCTTATTTAGAACTTGTTTATTCTGATGTAACAAGTGAATATTCATCAATTGGGGATCAATAAAAATATTCTATTAGAAGTTTTGTTTTGTATTATAATAATAATGTTTTTATTATTATATTCTATTTTGAGTATTTTTTTTTTTATCTTATTATCAGTTGTAGTTAACTGTCAGACGCCTGCTGTGACTCCATGATGATGCTCAGATCTGAGGCAGTTGAAGCACAGTTGATCTGGTTAATTTGTCTAAACAGAAAGTGATTAACTGTTGGTTGAAGTGGGCAGGTCGGGACTTAAACAAACGTTATTCATTGTGAAGACAGTTATCAGGTTCCCACTCATTCTCCCAGCAGCCCCGGGGGTTGTCCCCACCTCTTATATAAGGAAAAGGTCTCCAGACGACGATGCTCCCTGTGTCTGAGCCCAAAAAAGACAAAAACACCCTCACATTAGCACCATGAGCTGCTGCTCAGATAAAAAACCCACATTAACACTAATGTAGATTTGTTTTTGTGTATTATCTCTGTGGAGAAAAACAACTTTCACACAGAAACAGTACGTGTCCTGAGGTGAAAAGTAAAAGTGCAGAGTGGATCGTTTTTTTTCTTTTTAAAGTTTACTGACGCCGGATGTTTGTCTGAATCATTTTTTTGTATGATATCACACAAACCCAGACGACCAAACCAAACTTCCCCAAACTGTTTTTCCACATCAAGGACGCAAATTAAGACACAATTTTGATTCAGGGATTTTAAATTCTAGATGTTTCATCGCAACAAAGTAGGAATAAAAGACATAGGCTAACATTGAGCTTTATTAATAGTGAAGGAAATCCTCCTAGCAGTTTTTGCCAACATTTTTCCTAAGAAAGAAGCAACAGCCACTACTGGAAAACTGGGACAAAAGTCACCACCCGCTCATTTGCATGCTGGTGCATCATTTACATAAAGCAAAGACGGGGGTTTCCCAGAGTTATGAAAGACGTTTTATGTGTAAAAGATTGTCAGGGATGATAAATTCTAAATTTACACTTGTTCTATGTGTCTTAAATGGAGTGGTAGGTATTTGAATAATCTAGATCCAGAGAGTTCAGAAAGAGCGAAAGAGATTTCTGACCTGTTCTGACCTCTTCAAATCGAGATTGAAAATTTGTAACACCCTGTAGCGTGGTGACACTTTGATATTATTTTATTTTATTCCTTTTTATTGCTTTTTTTGTTCTTATTGTTTTTAATTGCTTTTATTTACTGTCTGTTGTAAAACACTTTGGTTCACTTTTAATGATCCAAACCATCCTAATATTTTTATTACAGCAGAGCAGATCTGCAGGCTGGACACCCTCCCAAAAAAAACCCTTTTAACAGGGAAAAGTAACAGTAGAAACCTGAGGAAATGTTTTTCTTTGGATTTATTGATGAAAAGATTCTGTGTAAAATTATTTGAATCATCTGTTAGAGTCGTTTTCACATGGATGAAGGTGTTGGATTGTATCTGGGGATGGTCTGATGGTCTGACCCAGGCTCGTACCATTACCACTGCAGCGTGGATCAAATGTGGCCGCTGTGTGCAAACAGGATCAATTCACATATAGACCAGACCAAAAATCATTTTGCGTCATCCTCAAAGACATTTGGTGCGGATGGAAAATCAATGCGTGCTAACCGATGGGTCTTTTCCAGGAGTTAATGCTTCGAGGAAGTTAAATTAGAGATTTGGTTTCGAAGCCATTAGAGCCCTCAGGAGCCGTCTGCAGCGCTCGTGATCATGAGAAACGATTGTGGGAGATATTAAATGACAGAAGGAATCCGTTCAGGCTGGGCTTCGTGGCTCTGATGGCTCTCTGGATTAAAAGCAGCAGGAGGAAGCCGTCAGTCAGTGTTCTGTGTGATTTCATGACGTTTGTTTGGTTTGTAGTGAGCCACCAGGTTTGTTTGTTAGCGTGTCGGACACGTAGAGCGGCTGTGTTTGGGTTACACCCACAGCACAGTCATTTGCATGTGGCGGCCATGTTTACCTACAGATGGTAAACATGTTCCTGTATGTAGAGACACAAAGGTTATGCAAATTAGATGCGTAAATAAACAGAAACAGGAATGAGGAGAGCAAATTATGACTGGTGGAGATAAAGGAAATAAACTGAGCCTCTAATTTTTTCAGGTCAGGGTTAGGGTTCATATTTGAATTGATGCTTTGGGAACTAAAACTGACATGTGTGATATGTATATACATATAAATAAATCTATATATGATTTAACTCAAATGTTTTTTAACAGGTTATATAATATAATATAATTATTATTCATTGTATATAGCAAAGGAAGTGTTTCATTGTACAGGGAAACACGTTTCCTGACTGTTCCTGTGATGATAAACACAGTGAATCCTTGAATCCTAATTGAGCGCAGGAAAGTTTAATTATGAATACAGACTTTTCCAAAAATAAACTCAGCATCCATCCATTACTTACAGTCAATTTAAATTAGCCAGTTAACCTAATCCCCATGCATGTTTTTGGATGGTGGGAGGAAGCTGGAGTACCAGAGAGAACCCACGCAGACATGAGGAGAACATGCAAACTCCACACAGAAAGGCCCCGGGCCGGGAATCAAACCCAGTACCTTCTTGCTGTGAGGTGACAGTGCTAACCACTACACCACTGTACCGCCCTATGCATCATATCATTTCATTTTATTTTTATGTATATATTTCAGAATTTATGTGTCTTATTTAGGAAGTTGAAGGAAGAAATATATGAAAATATTCCACAGAAATAATCATGACAGAATATTCGGCTCTTTTCTGACAGTAGTTTTAAGTTTTAAGCCTGTCATTGATCCTGCATTTATCTAATTTCTTCTTCTTCTGCTTCAATTTTGCTCTGCTTTTTTTTTTTTTTTTTAATCTTTCCACCTTTATAGAAATTGTAAAAGTAAATATCTTTAAGGTGTTTTTGGTAAAATTAACTACAAATTACCTTTAGAGTCTTTACAGTGTGTGCAGGATATAATATCCTCTAAGTCCACAAAAAAAATTGTAAAAGCGAAAAAGACATCAAATATATTGTCAAGAGCATCATGAGCAGTACATACAGTTTCCCCCAGTCCCTGACAGCACAAACAACACTATAATAACGAAGCAACAGAGGAGGGATCCTTCTTCTTGAACAGTAGTTAACAAGAAGAACCTCCTAGAACCAGAGCGGTTCCTATAACGATCTGTAATGAGGTCTTTAGGACTGTAACCAGAACCTGGATGATTGGCTAAATGCACAACATGGCAGCGTAACAACAGAGAAGAAGAGTGTGCAAAATGTGATGCAAGAACTATTCAACCACTTAACTTGCAGATGAGATGTTAATAACAGGCCTATTTTTCTGACGCACCCAAAATTACTAAGGTGTATCTTCACAATTACAAGAGCTGTATGAATCATTTTGGTCACCTGTGACACAAACACAGGTGAGTTTGCTGCAAAAGTGTCAGAATCAACATATGAGTCAGTTTTTTCTGAGAAAATTCATCTGGTGCAGCAGAAAATTTAAACTCTCGCCCCCAAAAAAAAACATTATTTAGAGGGAAAAACAACCCCTGAGTCCTGGTCTAGTGGCCCAATTCAAATAGGAATTAGTAACATCTGATAAGTAACTTTACAAAAGTTAAGTTTTAGAGATGTATTAGTGCAGGTATGTTCAGGCGATACCACCGATTGTGCCATTTTGGCACATTTTGGCACAATATGTGACCCTTGACCTTTCTCAGGTACCAGTGTGGGAAAACTGATTTTGTTTCACCGAGATGTCTCTCTGGTTATTCATTCCACCCAAATACAACTTTTGATTCATGAATTTTTTAAAAAAATCACCCAGACCTCTATACATTTTTTAATACAAAAAACATACAACATAAATTAGGTCATAGAAAAACAAGAACAACAAAATAATATAAAACAGCTATTTGCATCAGCCATCGGTTTAGAGTGCAACCCTGTAGTGGCAGAAAAGGACTTTGCTTTTGTAAAAAAAAAATATAACAAATAATATAAAGTAAGCTGAGTGTCTACCCGTCATCTTGGTATGCTGTCTGCTTCCTATCGCTGGGTGTTGTGGAGGTTAAAAGGTCGTGCAGCTACATGCACACAGTTTGTGCTGTAGATCACCCACAGTGTTCGTGCAGGAATGTTTGGAAGAGATTAAAAGATGACTTCAAACGCTCTTGCATCATATCAGAGGATAAATGGAAACAGAACATTAAAGATGTCCTCCTGACTTTTCCAGGGTGGCAGTGTTCGATCACAGCACAGGATGAGATCTGTTCAGGGGAAACAAAACAAGTTGTTGATGCGGCTGTTTTCAATAAGAAGAGGAGGAAAAAAACAGAATCACCAATTACTGTCAACATTGTGCGGAGAGCTGTCACCATGGCGTGCGTGATAGCCAATGGAAAACTGGGCCAGTAGGATGTGCGTGCCACTGTTCCAAAAAAACCCATGCGTGGTATCATGAGGCGGTAAAAAGACAAAGAGTCCTTTTACGACCCCTTGTCTTAATTTAGTTTTATTTTTTCGGGGCTGGTTTTTAGCCTTGGGGCGCGTAATGCAGCAGTGTGAATGTGTGTTCGTGCGTAATTGTGTTTTTTTTGTAAAGTAACAAGTGAAATACACAAAAGGATCGCTGGACTTGTCTTGGTGAGTCTCTATGGTGTGAAGCAAACACTTCCCCTCCCTCTCTCTCTCCGTGCAGAGTGAGCAACAGGCTCCACCACCACCGACATGCTGCTATAAACATGTTGTTGACGCCTCCGTCGGTCAGAGATACCTGGTCGGCCTGTGTCGTCCTCTCTGACGCGCAGCATGTTTGCAGACAGGGGAGGACCGCTGCTGTTGCGAGCTCGAGTTGTGCTCACTGAGCATCTCTGCCTTTAAAGACGTGGAAGTGCGCCTCTGTCACAGTGAACTTCCCACAACTCCGACGCGCTCGGCGAGTAGAGTAGAGACACCTTAACCGGAGAGGCACCGGCTCACCTTCACAGCTAGACCCATGGAATACTAACTATGGAATACCACTGGATACTGCTGTCTGTGTTTCTACAGTTAACCTTCCATCCAGGTAAGACGCAGCATTTGATGCCCCACTTTACGCACGCAACTTGTTGCTGTTTACTGTCGGGCAAACAGGGTCTGGTGTCTCTGAATGACTGCAGATCCGTTCAGCTCAGTGAGGTGACGGTAATCCACATCATAGTGAATTGTTCTGCCGTCGACCTTTCTGTATTTCTTTTCCTCTTTTCCGCTTTTCTTTGTTCGCTCATGAGACAAACCCCAAGTCAGTGAAACCCGATGAGGAAAGCGGAGACTTTGGCTGATGATCTGCGCGCTACTTTAATAATTCACGTCTTTATTCAGAGAGCAGGGCTCCGTTAAGAAAAATAAAAAGAGGTAATCAAACAGTGGAGGTAAACAGGGATGCTGAATAATGCACAGTGGGACTTGTTGATCAGGTTCTGTTCGGTTTACGCACAGCAGGTTCATGCGGGTTCCCTCCCCGCAACATAACCGTCATTATTGAAATATATTAGCAGCTCCGGTCCTGGGAAGTATATGCAAACCACCGACATCAGTATGCTTTGCATGTGTTTTTGGATAAATGTGATCATATATTGTGCATGTTGGGGTTTGTTGGAAAAAGAAAACACATTTCAGCTTTTATGGTCTGGCGTCTAACTCATGGGGCCATAACATTTAATAGTGAGGCATTAATTCATTTTAAGGGGTGTTAAGTTCAATCTTTTTTATATCTTCATATATCTTGGAAACTTTGGGATTTTGCCAGGCTTGGCTCGCTATGGAAAGCTTTTTTGGCTTTTATTTTTACTCTCACACAGCGTGTTGTTGCTTGACTCTACGCTGCATCAGGTGGATTTGGCTCTGTTTTCTGCCCTTAATATAATCACACATGATCGACAGCTTGACGTGCCGTGGATGTTCACTTCATGTCGATGTCATCAGGGAATTTGAATGACCTTAGGCAGTGCGCACAGGCTTGTCCCTGTCATATGATGCAACAAGGCACGCCGCGGAGTTTGCCTCTAAGCCCGTTTTTACGCAGATCTCACCTTTTCTTTCGCGTAATAAACCCACTTTCCTTTCTCAAATGAAGAACTTGTAGATCCTGTTTTTTATCGTCTCTTCCCTGTTGTTAGTAACGAAACATTTTTACCTTAAATTCCTCAGTTGTTAGTCAAATATTTACGCACAGGCTCTGCAAACCTTACAGGTTCCAAACACTGTACGGACCCATTTCTGCGCAACGATACTTCTCTGTTTGCTGTCCTGTGATTCCCTCAATTAAAGCATTTCTTTCGCGCCACCACACCCTTTTTCCATAAATTGGAGTTGAGTAATTGATTTCATATTTATTGATTTGTTGTAACAAAGGGGGTGGGAGGGAGGGAGCTTCAGCACCGCCTTGTTTCAGGGTCAGGATCCTATGAGGCCCCTGGGCACATGTCAAACATGCCCCCCCCCCCCCATAAACAAATTCTGTTTAACTAATTTAATAAGCTAATTGCAGGAAGTCGAATAACAGTTCCCATTCAACTATGCATATGGCAAATATGTTTTTATGCCATATGCCCTTCTGATGGGGATACATGTATATATAATATTACAAGAATGAACACTTCAAAGAGCTCTAAAGAAAATTAAAAAAAACCTGCACGTATCTCTTAGCAGAGGGTTGTTCACATTCGTTCCCTTTAGACTTCCATCTCCCACCACTCTCATATTGTGGGGACGGCACTGAACTCTGTGGAGAGGCTCTGGCTTTAAGCACCGAGGGGCCCAGGGCCTCCTGCAGAGGAAACTGCAACCACAGTCCTGTTTGTCACAGGTGGCTTCAATAGAGAAGAGCTCCTCTACCAAGGTGACGGCGTCAACATAAACATTAGTCGTTGGCTTCTCAAGAGGCTGAGGGTTCGCTCTGCTCTTCAAACCAGCTGAAGTTCAGTCACTGTCAATAAAGCTGGAGTTGTAGATTTTAAAAAACAACAAGTATGAGCTCAGAATAATCATGTTTTTGTTACTGCAGCTAACAGAGGCAGCACTGATGTGGACAAACCTTTAACACGGCTATTAGATCACAAGATTATCTGAGCGCTGTTTTTGCTTTCTTTTATTTGTGAAATCAAAGGAGTCAACTGGACTTGCTTGGAGTTGTTGGAGATATGTTTCACCTCTCATCCAAGACACTTCATCAGTTCTCAACATCAACAAACCTTCAGCATGTCCAGTGGACTCTTTTTGTTCTTTTTGATTTACTGAAATTATTTCCAAATGTCGATGTCATCTCTTTGAACTGCTCACAGCTTTTGTCCACATTGAGGTTAAACCCTGTGCTCTGATTTGAGGGCTTCTTGGTGCTGTATCCACCCCTCAAAAGCAAAAAAAAATCCTTTGCTTTGGAGTTTGACTCTGTTGTTGGATCAGGGGTTGTTGAAATGCCCTAAAAGACTTGAAGGTGTCCAAACATCTTGACTTCAAAGTGATTTCACTCCTCTCTCTTCCTGAGTACACTTAACTGTCACGCATAATCAACACAAATTGGTTCGCCATGGTTTTGGTTTTGCTCTATCCCTCTACAGGCAACACCAAGCCCACCATCACCCCTGCCGGCCCCCACCTGGTCGTGCCGCTCAGTGCGCCCTTTGAGCTCCATTGCCAGGGTGATAAGGAGATGCAGTGGCAGCGGGAGGACCGGCCGAAGGTCCGAGGGGAGAGGAAGGTGGTCGGGATGTCCATCCTGTCCATCCCCAGGGCTCAGCCAGTCCATATGGGCCGCTACATCTGCCTGGAGGAGAGCACCAAGGCTCAAACCTCCATCTACGTCTACGTGAAAGGTAGCTGGACTGTCATTACATTATGTTAAAGCGTTGGAGAATCACTTGGTGTTTGTGTGCGAGATAGAAACCGAGTGGAAGCTGCAGAGTACTGGAGTGCGTGGGCTGGGCAGAGATAGGTGTTTGCAGCTTTGCCCCGGCCAGGTACAGTAGATTCTGAGACTGTTTATCAAGTGCATGACTCGGCTTTTACAGTATTTCCACACCTCCTTGGCTCACTGCCATTCCCGCAGGCGTGCATCATGTGCTGATCACCCACATGATTGGACGCCCTTACAACTCTTAGTGGTGTGGCTGGAAACTACAGGAGTCATCACATTGGTCAGATCGGGTCTGTGTGCTTTTCAATTCCGCAAATGTTAGATGGAAAATAGAAAACAAATTGGCGGAATAACTGAATTAAGAAAGTATTTCAGTTCTGGCTGAAGACAGAAGAGCAGCTCAGTTTACAGTGCATTAAACAGCTTTTAAACAAGCCCGCATTGTTGTGATCTGCTGTCAAATGTGGCTGTTTGTTTTCTTTTAGTTTTGGTGATTGATCGCGGTCATTGCTCAGTGCAAATTGCATTTCACAGTTTAATACTGCAGCAGCAGCAGGAAGTGCTCCGTTAACATGCGTGCATCCAGCTCTGATTCAGTGCTGATAAATGAGGCATGTGAGGAGTTTTCAACACCTGAATTTCCCCTAGGGGGGTAAATAAAGGTGTATCTTATCAGTTATTTTCATTCACTGTCACTCACCAAAATGCAGACACAACAGACACTTTGAAAGTTTTTACTTCCCCTTAAAACATTTGCAAAGCTTTGGAAGTATTTTAAATGGTAAATGGATTGCATCTATACAGCGGCTCTCTACCTTACTGGACAAAGTGCTTTGCAGTCCGCCTCCACTGCCTCCCATTCTCAAACCAATGTGTTAGTCACAGATTTTCCCAAAGTCTTTATACTGAATTAATTATAACCCACAAATCAGACCTGATATAGAGGCTTACATTTAGCCATTCCATAAAGCTTCTCTGTGAGTGACTAATGTTACCGTAGAGCAAAGCATTATGGGTGAAATTAGACACATCACACGAGACAAAAAATGTCCGATTTCACATCAGACAGAGCACAACTAGCAGAAAAGGTAAACAGCATAAATCCATCTGTTCTTATGAGGGTTAAAGATGTTAAGAATGAGGTACAAGAATCCAAAAAGGCATAGATAAACAGCTGAAGTATTCAGCTAAATTAGCTAAAGGTAATGGATGAGCTTTTGAACTAGTTAGCTAAAGTTAGCTAAGTTAATTAGCTAAATGCAAAGGGTAAACAGTTGAAGTAATTAGATAACGTTCGCTAACGTTAATTAGCTAAATGCAAATGATAAACAATTGAAGTAATTGGATAAAGTTAGCTAAAGTTAATTAGCTAAACGCAAAGGGTATACAGTTGAAGTAATTAGATAAAGTTAGCTAAAGTTAATTAGTTAAACGCAAATGCTAAACAATTGAAGTAATTATATAAAGTCAGCTAAAGTTAGTTAGCTAAATGTAATGGCTAAACAGTTGAAGTTGTTGGCTAAAGTTAGCAGAGGATAGTTAGCTAAGTGCAATGGGTAAACAGTTAAAGTAGTTAGCTAACGTTAGCTAAAATTAGTTAACTAAATGTAATAGGTAAACAGTTGCAGTAATTAGATAAAGTTAGCTGAAGTTAATTAGCTAAATGCAATGGGCAAACAGTTCCATCATTGAAATAATTAGATAAAGTTAGTTAGCTAAAGGTAATGGTGAATAATTAAGGTCAGCTAAAGTTAGTTAGCCAAATGTAATGAGTAAACAGGTGGAGTTGTTGGCTAAAGTTAGCAGAAGCTAGTTAGCTAAATGCAATGGGTAAACAATTGAAGTAGTTAGCTACTGTTAGCTAAAGTTAGTTAACTAAATGTAATGGGTAAACATTTTAAGCAGTTAGCTAATGTTAGCTGAAGTTAGTTAGCCAAAAGCAATGGGTAAACAGTCAAAGTATTCAGCTAAATAATAATAGTAATAGTTAGCTAAAAGTAATGGATGAACAGTTGAATAACTACGTATCTAAGGTAGAAGTTAAAATTAAGGTAGAAATTAGAAATAAGCAGTTGAAATAATTAGCTAAAAGTTAGCTCGCAATAATGGGTAAACAGTAGACATTTAAAAAGTAATTTATAGGCTAATAGTTACTAAAAGTTAGGTATTAATAATGGTTAAATTGTTGAAATAGCTAAGATTAGATAAAAGTAACACATAAATCATTGAAGTAGCTTTGCGTGAGCTCACAATGATGGTTAAACAGTTGAAATATTTAGTTGAAAGTAATGGATGCACAGTGCAAATTTTCATCTGACAGTTTAGCGGAAATAATTGTGCCGGATTTCATGCATGCATTGTTTTCTGTCACATGGAGGAAATTAGAATGCAGTTAAAATACAAGCCATGGGTTATGTAATTGTGACAAAAATACTCGTCATCATTTGTCCTGTTAAACAGGTGATGAGAGCACCAGTCAGCCAAACAGTAATTCCTAGTAATCATATGGCGGGAAGCCAAAATAACAAAGTAGTGGTGTGAAAATACATGTTAGTGAACACATTGTTATACCATGGATCTTCATCCCAAACTAAAGCTTCAATAAGTCAGTGTGCAGTCCAGTTTACAGCTCTGACGCCTCCGTTTTTTGGCAGATCCTGACAATCCCTTCAGAAAATCAATGGTGTTCAGCATTCTCGCCCGAGTGGGAGATGCTGCTTCCATCTCCTGCCTGGCAACAGATCCGAGTCTGGACAACCTGCGCCTGGAAACATGTTCCAGTAGAGCCCTGGCCTCTGGTCTCCAGTACACTGCTAGCCTGGAGCATGGCATCACCATCCACAACACGCAGAAGGCCTACGAAGGTTGCTATGTGTGCACGGGACGACTGGGGGACAAGAGCGTCAGATCACATGACTACTACCTGACAGTGAAGCCAGGTAAATTGGTGTAAATGCATGAGTGGAGTGTGTCGTTGCCTCCAAAGCGAGGTTGAAAACTCAGTCATATGTGGATTTCTTTTCAGTCCCTGACGCTCCTCCCGTGATTGAGCTGCAGGCAACGAAACGAGTGATTCTCACCTGGGGAGAGAGTCTGTCCCTCACCTGCAACACCACTAACGTTAACGGAGACATCACACTAGAATGGGTCACCCCACCCGGCTCGGTGAGACCCTTCTGCCTTTTCTTTGCTGTGTGCCGAGCTGTAGTTGAAAAATGTCTTTTAGTGGTTGTTTGTTATTCTGGATTCATTTCTGACTTCTCAGTGAATGCCAGAGGTCTGGATCAAATCTGGGTCTAAAAGGTGAATTCAGTTTAAATTCCTCACTCCTGTTCAAAATGGTGAAGAGTAGTGAACTCAGTGAGGAAGAGAGGGTGCAGTTAAAGAGAATGAAATGGTGTTGGAGGCTCTTTGAAGCTCTAAAACATTTGTTAAGCTCTGTAACAGCTAGTCTTTATGCTTGTAATTGCTGGGACTTTGTTGCCTTCTGGACAAAATCAGACGAAATCAAACAAGTTTGCTTCAACTTGCTGCTGGATGGTCTTTTAGACAAATAAGACAGCTGCTTTAATACATTTGTTAAGCACTGTACCTGCTGAATCCATTGCGAAAACATACTGAGAAATTCCATTTTATGTGCATTTGGTCATGAAGATGTTAAAAACTGTCTAAAAATTGGCCGTTGGACCTGGTATCGGTGGTTCTTCTTATGGACTAGAGTGTAACAGCTCAAAATTCATGTAGGCTAAGCTTCAGGATCTTGGCTCTGTGTGTGTGTGTGTGTGTGTGTGCGTGTGTGTGTGTGTGTGCGTGTGTGTGTGTGCGTGTGTGTGTGTGTGCGCATCAGTGTTTGAGTGCTTGGCAAGGATAGACATGGAGACGGGGTTAATCTCTAGAGATCTCTGGGCGTTGACAGGGTGCCGTCTGGTATCCACAGCAACCAGCAAAGGTTGACGGTGCTTCGCGTATCCTGATGGAGAACTTCACTCACGTGCGCAGCGCCACGTTGAGCATCATGGCAGTCACACCTCAGGACGTCGGGCGGTACCGGTGTGAAGCTAAGAACGAAAAAGGGGTCAGCTCGCAGTCAGTGTGGCTCGACGTTTACGGTGAGTATGTGACGGGATTTTATTTTTAGTCCAAGCTGCAAGTTAAATACACTATATTGCCAAAAGTATTCGCTCACCCATCCAAATAATTAGAATCAATCACTTCCATGGCCACAGGTGTATAAAATCAAGCACCTAGGCATGCAGACTGCTTTTACAAACATTTGTGAAAGAATGGGTCGCTCTCAGGAGCTCAGTGAATTCCAGCGTGGAACTGTGATAGGATGCCACCTGTGCAACAAATCCAGAGCAGTGGAGATGTGTTCTCTGGAGTGACGAATCACGCTTCTCCATCTGGCAATCTGATGGATGAGTCTGGGTTTGTCGGTTGCCAGGAGAACGATACTTGTCGGACTGCATTGTGCCAAGTGTAAAGTTTGGTGGAGGGGGGATTATGGTGTGGGGTTGTTTTTCAGGAGCTGGACTTGGCCCCTTAGTTCCAGTGAAAGGAACTCTGAATGCTTCAGCATACCAAGACATTTTGGACAATTCCATGCTCCCAACTTTGTGGGAACAGTTTGGAGCTGGCCCCTTCTTCTTCCAACATGACTGTGCACCAGTGCACAAAGCAAGGTCCATAAAGACATGGATGACAGAGTCTGGTGTGGATGAACTTGAGTCCTGACCTCAACCTGATAGAACACCTTTGGGATGAATTAGAGCAGAGACTGAGAGCCAGGCCTTCTCATCCAACATCAGTGTGTGACCTCACAAATATACTTCTGGAAGAATGGTCAAAAATTCCCATAAACACACTCCTAAACCTTGTGGACAGCCTTCCCAGAAGAGTTGAAGCTGTTATAGCTGCAAAGGGTGGACCGACGTCATATTGAACCCTATGGATTAGGAATAGGATGTCACTTAAGTTCATATGCGAGTCAAGGCAGGTGAGCGAATACTTTTGGCAATATAGTGTATGTGGAAATGTTCTTCATTCTAACATTGAATTTCTTCACAGCTAATAGACAGAAAAACCAACAGCAACTTCTAGGAAATATGTAAATATGAGAAGAGAATGAGAAGATTGACACCAACATGATTTTTATGCTTCAGTCTAGAATGTTTTTATATTAAATTTGCTTGCCACAGCAGTGTAAACAAGTTAGAAAAAGTATAAAAACAATAAAAGAACAGTAATAAAATAATAGAATAAGTTGTAATAATAAATAGTTACAGTATATATTATAAAAAGAAAAAGAAATCAATATTTAATGGCAAATGAAATTTAGTATGAAATAGAAATATAATAAAACAGTGAAAGTTTTCTGTGCATAAAATAGTGCAAATTATTTATTAGTGAATATCTTCATCTTTTGATGAGTGGTTTGTAGCCAGGCTACTACAGAGCCTGGCTAGCAGTTTCCCCCCCCGTTTCCAGGCTTTATGCTAAGCTAAGCCAACTGTCTGTAGCCTAATATTTAATAAAATCAAATCATTTTTTTATTAAATGACAGTGCAAACAACAGAATTAAAAAAACGCAAATAAATGTGGTAGAAATATGCACACGCACAGTTATTGCATGTTCAAATGTATTCAGTGCACAGTTTTGTTATGTTCACAGTTATTGAATAGCTTTGTGCGGCTCAATGTTCCGTCTCATACGTGGTGAACCAAAACTACAGGAATTGTTTTGACTCCAATAAATATAGACACAAGTTTACTTCTGTAAATCCTTGTGACCATATCTCATTTCCTCATTTTTTTTTCAGAAAAAGGATTCATCAACTTAATGCCCACAACCAACAAGACCATCCACATCCGTTCTGGCGAGAGTTTGCCCCTCAATGTTGACATGGAGGCTTATCCAAAGCCGCACACATTCTCCTGGAGCTTCATGGGTCACGAGCTGAGGAACACGACGGACCACGTCGTCATCACCACACACAGCCATGAGTACAGGTGAGACAACACCTGGGTGAACTTCTATTTACACTTCTGCTCCCTGCCATTCAGGCTGTAATAAAAACAGAAAGTGAACCACTGGAGTGCCCCAGTTTTGCCACAAAGGTGAAAATGTTCATTATCCCGGCTGAGAGGAATTCAACAGCTCTGTTTTGGCTGCAGGTCAGCCGCTGATGTAACAGCTGCACTTTCCTCATCTGTCTGAGAAATACAGCTGGAATTCTAGAAACGCTCTGGGGTCTCTGGTGAAACGGGAACTGTCAGAATAGAAATGGCTTTCACAGGAAAAGAAACCATGAAATATGTGCGGTATTACCTCTGTGCTGCAGATAGAAGTGTTGCATAACACCGTCCGCAGATGCATGTTCAGTCTAATTGAACTTAATCTCACACAAACATTTCGTTTGAGACATGAAAATAAGGACATTTAATCCTCTATTGGTTGTGACGGTCTTAAACTAACCCATACGGACAAGAAACAAAAAAAAAATATTAAAAAAATCTACTGAAATTCATGAATAGTATATGATTTAGGAGATTTCCTTTGCATGAAACTCGTATGTAAAGCATAACAGTGAATGATACATACAATCCTTATACTTCTTTTTATTATCTTGTCTGAAAAGAATGCAAAAGTGGCCACTTTCAAGAGTAAATCATATACTATTCACTATTTCATTTTTGTAATATTTTTTCTTTTCTGTATGGGAATAGCATACAAGGGAACACAGAAATCAATAAATCCGTATCAGCAGATTTCTGAAGTCGCCTGATGACTAATTAGAAACTGCTTTTTCTTTAAATGATTTGCATGTGTGTGACAGAACAGAGGACAAACAAAAAGACTGGTTATAATCTAAAATGCAAATATGGGAACATTTAAGTCCTTTCTCGTGCAGCATTCACAAGCAAAAACAAAAAAAAGCAGGTTTATTGATGAGAAATGTCATTCCTCCCGTTCAGGTACAGCAGTGAGCTGAGGCTGGTGCGACTGAAAATGTCAGAGAGTGGAGTTTACACCTTTCGAGCCTCTAACGGCGACGCTTCAGTGAACCACACATTCACCATCTTTGTGATAAGTAAGTGGTTTTATGGATTTTTTGTCTTTCTTTTTTTTGGTTTTTGTTTTTGTTCCCTTAAGGCACATCATAAATACAATCACTGCAGTAATCTCAAGGAGTGGTGCTTTTTTTTCTCTCTCCATCTCACTGAGCTTCAATGCAGCTGAATAAAGCTTGTCATTGATCCCCCCGCCTGATATATTCTGACATTAACTCCTGTTCTGTCAGGTAAACCTGAGATTGTGTCTCATGAGGGCCCAGTGGACGGACAGGTGCGCTGCGTGGCCGAGGGGTTCCCAGCGCCGCAGATCACCTGGTTCTACTGCGAGCAGCCCTACGCCAGGTGGGGTTTTTAAAAACATGTTTCCTCTATGAGCTTCTGACTGCCAGCCGTTTCACATGAGACATTTCTGCTTTCAGTTTGGAGTTTGCCAGTCCAATTAAAACCTTTTAGCGGTAAGCCTTTAATTTGAAAAATAACATATCTGAAGACAATCTAGATTGTTGCTCATTTAGTAATTAGTTATTGATATTGTAGAGAATTTGAATGTAAGATTAGAAACCTTTATGTATTTTCATTTACGTCATCAAGGAGCTCATGTTTCTGGTTTGATTTGTCGGTTTGTGGAAGAACTGCTGGCTTGACATTGACAAAAATTGGTGAAAAAAACTGGCAAACATTTCTTTAACTTTCATTCTTCTAGCTGCTCAAAGTTCTTCAGTAATCATCATCCAGCAGCTTGCAGTGTGCAATAAGTGCGCTGAACTTTAGAGTGACGTCCTAAAAGGTTTGCAGGGATGGGAAAATTCTATTTTAAAGGCAGCATGTGAGATCAAACAAAACAATCCCATCTTTAGATCTGTGTTTGCCAACAAATGTCGTACCCTTTGACGATCGCCGTCACGGATCATTCGCTTCATTTGTAGTTTCACAGTTAAATGTTAATAAAAGTCATCTGTAGCATCTCGAGGGTCCTGAAGAATGATTCACCAGTGATAATGCCGCTGGGATGTGACAGAACTGTCATGTGACAGGCTGGCGGTGCTGAGTTGACCTTCATGCAGCGGGGGATTGGAAACTCGTGATTGGTTGGGGAAACAGGAAGTCTGCCCGGTCGCAGCGACACCAATCCCAGGCAGCACCGGCAGCGCATCATGAGTGATTATCCAAACTTTAAAATCCACTTAATGCTCTTTACATACAGGCACGCAAATGAGCCAGAGAGCAGCTGCTTTACAGTGAGCTTCATTTTTCACCTGCATTTAATGAGCACGGGAGGAAAATCCCACCGTTATTAAGACAACTGGACACCTGAGCCCACAGGAACGCCATAAAAATACCACAACACGTTTAGCCTTTTTGTGAGTTACTCACCAGCAATGATAACATTTGCAGTTAGGCAACAAAACCAGCAGGAAAACAACATGATTGGGCTTAAAATAAGTTTGCAAACTAAGTAAGAAATGAACTAGATAAACCGCAAAACATAAGTTTGTAAAAATATGCCACAAGTGCCACTTAAGTAACTTGCACACATTATTGTCTTTTTGTAATTTCATAATGATTCTGGGTTGAACGTTTTTGCTTGTTCTAATTAAAACAAATCTGCCAGTGGAACAAACAGAAATAAAATGTAATATTAAGGCTTCAAGATGAAAAGAGGTCCTTAAGTTAGCTTGTGAAACTCATTATGAGCTTTATGCCACTGGTGTTGTGAGATAAGAAGTAGGATTTTTTTCACTTGACAAGATGTATCTCACCAGAGTGTGTTTAATATTAAGTGTTATGAGATATTTTGACTCTTAATACGCGAAAAGAGTTTTTGGAAAAATGGAAAGATGAGCTCCTGAGGCAGAACAAAGAAATAAAGAAAATATAAACAAGGTAGACGACACAACGGCGAAACAGGAAGAAAGACGACAGGAGAAGTTCAAGATTAGAGGACATGGTAGCTCGACAGTTCACTCCAGGAAATCAGGAACAGTCGACAAATAGCTCTTTGACCTCTTTGTCAACAAGGTGTAATCTTCTGCCTCCAGGTGCTCCCAACAGGTGAACGCGACCCAGGAGCAGAACATCATGACCGTCACTCTGTTCAGCCCCATGTTTGGGAAGACGGAGGTAGAGAGTCGGGTGAACGTGAGCCGGGGACGGTTCAGCACTCTGGAGTGCGTGGCGACGGTGGAGGGCGAGCAGGCCTACACTCTGTTCTCCATCAGCGGTGAGTTTCTATCACGCATGTGTGCAGGTCAGCGACGCCCACGTGATGCTGAAGGGGGGCGCCTGTCAGTCTCGTGCTTTGTTGCTCATTTGATGTAATCCTCTGCATGTCCTCACCTTCAGATTAGAATTAAGCGCAACAGAGTCAACAGAGGCGTGGATGCCGAGATGTGAAAATCTCAGGAAAGAGAGAAACCCTCCATGTTACTGAATTAACCTGAAAAACAAAGCTATCTTATCAGTTCTGCAAACCCCCACATGGGCTTTAATCCGTCAACTCAAAATATTTACTACCAGCATGATTTCACTGAGGTGGATGTGGTCTCAAAACGAGAGCTAATCTGTGAGGTAAACATAAGCGAGGAGAAGATGCCTCGCCCTGTGATCGTCACTTACAGATAGGAATTAGCTTCAGTTCATTGTTTACTTTATGATTTTAAATCCGCTCTGTTATAACGGCTTCCCCATCTGCTGTGCTGCAGCTTCAGAGGAGTGGCGTGAGGTTGCAGGAGCTGCAGGAGTTGAGCCCAGAGACCTGGTTTAAGTGTTTCTGTGGCGGTAATGTGGGCGAGGAGAGTGTTTGGTGGCCAGGCAGGATAGAGCTTTGGGATTTTTTTTTCCCTTGTGCTTCGCAGAGTAACAGCAGACCAGGCGGAGGCGCTGAGAGTGTGGAGCACAGTAGGAGTCCTGGCGGCGCCGGGCATTCTGGGGCTGTGGGAGGCTCGGGGAGGTGTCATCGCAAGCTGCAGCAGAGAACACACCGAGCTTTAGAAACCACTGACAGGTTTACAGGGGATTAGTTCCTGCAGACTCTGCATTCTCAGATTTGAAGTGGAGAGAAAGCTTCTTATCTCTAAAGAGCTTATTACACCCCACTGTACAGAGGAGCAAAACAATAAGGCATCCCAAACAGCCAGGCGCAAAGGGACAGGACAAGTGATTACATCTAATCAGCCACAGCTGTAAAAGCAACGAAAACAAGTCAGTATAAGACGGTACGCTCCAGAGCGCATCTGAAACCGTCCCAACAAAAGTGACGAATTTAGGGAACAGGGAATATTTACAAGGTATAATTACATACATGTAATTGGATTAGTTCACTGTGATTTGACCAAAGTGAGCTTCACTGTGACTTAGCCCTTCTCTGGCTTACCTTAACGCCCTGGTGCAATGTCATTTAGAGTGTAAACACAGCAAGCCATTAAAAGAGTCAGGGACCACGGCTTCATGTCGACAAAAAGAACATTCCTGCTATTCCTGTGTTTACATGACTAATGGCAATGAATATTCCACTAATATTTTAGTTTACACGCAGCCGTTCTTCCCTGTTGATATCAGGGTTCCTTTAAGTCTTAAAATGTCTTAAATTAAAATCTGGGTAATTAAGCTCTTAAATTGTCTTAAATGTACTGTAAATTTGCTGTAGGTATTAAATTTTGTGTTTGTGTTTAATGCCAGTAGGATTTTTGCAATTTTTCAGGTTATTTTGTTCACAAAGTTCACTTCTTTTTTCTTGAAAGTTGTGAAATTAAAGTTGCAGAAAAAAGTTAAGTATTATGCCTTCAATTTATATCGCCGTCGCAAAAAAAAAGAATCATTACCAGAGATTAATTGGTTGTCAGATTTTTGTTCCTGTTAAATATTAATATCTGCATCGGCCTCAAATACTCCATATTGGTTGGCCCTACAATAAATTGACTATTTTCTATCAAAGAAATTGTTAAATTCTATTTGTTGAGGTCTTAAAAAGTATTAAATTTGACTTTTAAAATGGTGCAAGAACCCTGGATATCCAAGTCTTTCAGAACATTTAAAGTGTTTCCCTGTCTTGTCTTTTGCACATGCATCTCTGCAAACTGCTGTAAAAACCTGTGAGGTGCATACTCTGACCGTGCAAAAAATGTTCCCAAAACATGAATAATATCAGCATATTGCACATTTTTATCCGTGCAGAATATGACCTATTTCAGACCACCCGTGTTAAATTCACAGTCAGTAAAGATGATCTGATCGACACGTTCACGTCTGTCGTCCTGCAGAGAGGACTGTTCCCCACGATCTGTTCTCTCCTCTGCTCATTGGCTCGGTGTCGGCGGCAGGCATCCTCTGCCTCGTCCTCATCATGCTCTTCTACAAGTACATGCAGGTAAGTCAGCAAACTCTGCAACACTTCCCCCACATGGCACGCCCTCCTCGCCACCATGACACGTTCATTTCTAACAGCAAAGTGTTTTTTTTTTGCCAGAAACCAAAGTACCAGATTCAGTGGAAAGTTATCGAGGGCATCCACGGAAACAACTATGTGTACATCGACCCCACCCAGCTACCGTACGATCACCAGTGGGAATTTCCTCGAGACAACTTGCGCTTTGGTGAGCGGCTCCCTTGTACATCTGTCTCAGACAAATGTAACCCCATTAATCTCTACGTTCCTGGTTTTCATGTCTTGGGTATAAATTATGGAAGGAGCGGAGTGATGTGGAGATAAATGAGAGCAGTAATAGTCTCAGTAATAGAGCAGTCGGCATGACATCACCGCCATCCGCCTCAGGCGACTTCATGCTGATTGACAAACTCTGTTTTCTGCGTTTGTGGACATGGCGCTCGGTCGTGCATGCGGTCACCAACCAGTTCCACAGCTCATTAATGATGAAACCCCCACTCCCTCACTGCAAACACCATATTGTTGACATATTCAGGGTGTTGTTTTTAAGAAACCTCCTTAAACAGGATCCTGCGTGTCCTGGTGCCTACGTACACAGCCCCGGGGCTCAAACTGGTGGTGTTGTCCTAGGAACGCTGGCATGGGGCCATTTAGTGGGAGGGAAAGAGGATAGGGAATAACAGCTTTTTGTGTTTCTGTCTTCAGGGAAGACTCTGGGATCTGGCGCCTTTGGGAAGGTGGTGGAGGCCACGGCCTACGGACTCTCCAAAGCAGATTCAGTCATGACGGTGGCTGTGAAAATGCTCAAATGTAAGTCAACGTGCGTGCAAGTGAAACAGGACGAGGCAACGCTGCGGTGAAAACAATTACCTTTACCTGCTTGATGATTTTATGAGGTGGCTTTCTCACCACCACAGTTTAACAGGCACCTTTTGTTGCGTTAATTAGCCTTCAGCAGCAACTATCATTATAATCACCACCTGACGACGGTGTGTAATCATGGTGATTCTGATTTGATCTGTTTCCAAATTTGTTTTCCCCCTCCACAGCAAGCGCTCACGCAACAGAGAAAGAGGCGCTGATGTCAGAGCTGAAAGTCCTCAGTTACCTGGGAAACCACATGAACATTGTCAACCTGCTGGGAGCCTGCACTGTTGGAGGTATGACAGCCATGTTGTCCTGTGCTGTCATTTAAAGGGACAGTTTGTAGAGTTTTGAAGTGGGATTGCATGAGGTTGTTCTGTATTTAGAATATTTTTGCCAGTTTATTTCACCGTTCTGACTGAACTGGAGCCCTTACGGATGCGCTTTTCAAATCCACCAGACTCCATTGACAAATTGTTTAATTTTAACTCACAGAACACAGGAGTTGCTGGTCTACCGCTGCCTCTTCCAGTTAGTTTGTTTGTGTTATTGTTATTATGGTGAGTACAGATTCACAAAATTCACACAGTAACACAAACAAACTAACCGATCGAGGCAGCGGGAGAGGTAGAATTACTTTTTTTTCAGTGGAGTCTAGTTGCTTTGGAGCAAGCATAGACGGATACAATGGCTTCAGTTGAAACAGCAAAAATTTTGTTAATGTAGCATACAATGAAACTGA
Source organism: Synanceia verrucosa (assembly GCA_029721515.1). Taxonomy (NCBI): domain Eukaryota; kingdom Metazoa; phylum Chordata; class Actinopteri; order Perciformes; family Synanceiidae; genus Synanceia; species Synanceia verrucosa. Next base: position 25,396,557 of record CM056558.1, on the reverse strand, counting down.
TATTGATTCTTTTAAGTGTCTAACGTGTGTCTGTATCTACCGTTTCACTGTTAAATCTTTCCCTTTAAGGAGACAGATTTAGTTGTGCTTCTTCTCACTGTAGCGCCTTATTTCACTAAACTAGTATGAGTCCTGCATCATCCTGAGGCATGTCTCACCTGTCTGCAGGCCCGACACTGGTGATCACAGAGTACTGCTGCTTTGGAGACCTCCTCAACTTTCTACGCAGAAAGAGGGATTCCTTCATCTGCTATGAGCTCGAGGAGGACTGCTACTACCGCAACGTCATGCCGCAGAGAGACGCAGCTGGGTCAGGTTCTTTTTATTTTCTTGGTGTATATTGTTTGTTTCAGGGAAAAGAGAGTGTTTACTATCCAGGATGTGCGTAGGAGGAGGGTTTTTGGATGCTCAGCTGAGACCAGACTGCTCTTTTTCTTCCTCACAGTGGCAGCTTGAACGGCTACATGACCATGAGGCCTTCTGCTGCTGGCAACCTGCCGTTCGGCTCGTCCTCCAAGAAGAGACGCTCGCTACGCAAAGGCAAGCCTCGCCAGCCATTCATCAAATGTCTCAGACTGAAAAAAACAGCTGAAGTAAGACATGTTTGTCCGCTCAGGTGGCTACGAGGAGGAGGACGCCGAGAGCGAGATGTTTGATGACGACTGTCTGTATCTGGACACCGAAGACCTCCTCAGCTTCTCACACCAAGTGGCCAAAGGCATGGAGTTCTTAGCAGCCAAAAATGTGAGATGCCAGCTATCATAGTTGTTTTGTTTGGGATGAAAACCTGATGTGAATTCCTACAGAGCACGAATCATGTTTTCACAGCTAGTAAACGGATCTAAAACGCATGTCGGAGCATGCTGCTGAAAGATTTATTAGCTGTGGAGGCAAGATACTGAGCTCATGTATCAGTGGCAGAGTCAGAGTACGGAAATTCAGCTCTGAGGAAAAGCTCTTCATCCACGCCCGATGTCAAACCATTGATGTGTGCGACAGTAGATATTAAAGCTATTTGTTTTATAGTGTATCCACAGAGATCTGGCGGCCAGAAACATCCTCCTGACTCAGGGAAGAGTAGCAAAGATCTGTGACTTCGGCCTGGCTCGAGACATCAACACGGACTCCAACTATGTGGTCAAAGGCAACGTAAGTCTGAAACTGAAGACACTAAAGACACTTGAGCTGAGATGCAGAGGTAGAAGGTCCACCTTCAACGTGCCTTTATGGCCTAAACCCAAACCCTGGTTTGGAACTGTCTGAATAGACTTGTAATGTAAGTAATTAGTTAATTGCTCTGTCCGTCAAGCCTATGCTTGTCAGAGCTGCTGTGCAGGGAAACTCCCCCCACCAATTCATGACAAAACTACTTTTTTAGCTAAATTCAAGCAGCAACCTCTGGTGCTGTGAAGTTCTGAACAGTGCAGGTCATAAGGAAATAGACACGTTCGCAGCCTGATCTTTACGGCTCTTGGTCTAAACGAACACTTTAGGAGATGGGTAGGTCGCAGTTCAAACAAATGAGATGGAGACGGACACTTCAGATGCAGTTCGACTTTAAAAAATTCATTCAGCCGCTGTGGAGACATAAAGAAAAATACCTGGGTGTAGGTTTAAAGGAGTAATGTGATTAGGTTGTAAGCTGCCGGTGGTGAGTTTAACGTACATAAAACCCTTTAATTTGTTAGATTAAGAGGATGTTAAACTGTGGGAACACATAGGACAGTGTGAAAGAGGTAATGTGGTTAGGACATCTGACCTGACATGAATCGTCCAGGAACAATGCAACATTAAAACAACCCAATATGCCCAAATGCCGTTAGACTGAATGACGTCAGTCACATTAACATAAACAGATGTTTTTCACTCGCTCTAAAACCCATAAATGACTTAATAAATAAAAAAAACAGCCATACCTACATTTACAAAGGACAGACACTTCAGTTTAACATACTGCTTCATTAAGCTACTTATCTATCTGATTTACACTACTTAAGGCATTTCTGTGACGCTGTAATAATGCAATTGTGGATAAAAAAATATTAATAATAATAATTACAGAGCCGGGAGGAGTAGGGGAATATTCTGAGGAAAAAAAGGAGAATTTCTGAAAATAAACTCACAAATTTATGAGGAAAACTCTCAGAGATTAAAGTAGCACAGTTACGAGGAAAAAGTCAGTGTTTGTATTTCCCTGGTTTTCTATTTAACTAGTTTTAAAGTAACTATTAACTAAAGTCTATACAAAAAGCTGGAGCTTTTGCATCGTAAAACCAAAACCTAGCAGGCCTCAAATGCTCACACGCTTTATTGTTCTTATGTATTTGGACAGCGCAGGACAGGTCGCAGGTTTTACATTAGAAGACTCTGTTGTACCGTCTCACTTTGTTTGTTTATAATATTTAATTTTAATCATTAGCCTCACGACATGAAATCACACCAAACCCTCCAGCAGCCCTACAAGTTGCAATCCTGCAATCCGTCACAAACTCGAGACGTGCATCTTTGCATTTTTTCTGATCCTGAGGCGAACTCTGTGTACACCCCTGGCATTTGGTCCGGTCTGTTGGATTTAGCGACCCAGATGAGTTTGACCCCGACCACAAGAAAGCAGAGGAATGAAAACATCTCTGGGGGAAGTTTCCATCCTACTAAGTGCTTTTCTTTCTCTTCTTCCAGGCTCGCCTGCCCGTGAAATGGATGTCTCCAGAAAGTATCTTCGAGTGCGTGTACACATTTGAGAGTGACGTGTGGTCTTATGGCATCTTGCTTTGGGAAATCTTCTCCCTAGGTGAGTCCATCCGTCCGTCCGTCGTGTGTTTTTGTCTGGCTGTCTGACTGTTTTCAGAGTTGCATAATGTAACTGAATCTCCCTGCTGATCACAGGAAACAGCCCATATCCCGGTATGCCTGTGGACGCCAAGTTCTACAAACTGATAAAAGAAGGATACAGAATGGACGCGCCGGAGTTTGCACCCAGCGAAATGTGAGTTTGCATGAGCGTGTGTTAAAGGACGACAGGAGAGCTGGTGTGAAACGTTGGACGGAGGTGGTGAGACAAAGAAGAAAGCATGGTTTTCACAAGCATAACTGAAACTCAACACACACACACACAGGGATGCAATAAGCAAAGAATCCAGGCAAGCAAATAAAAAGTGTTTGTGTGTTTCTATGCCGCTGTGCAGGTATCAGATTATGAGGTCCTGCTGGGACGGCGACCCCTTCAACAGACCTCCGTTCAGGAAGGTCGTGGAAAGGATCGAACAGCAGCTGTCGGACGCCACAAAGCACGTAGGTGGCACCGCTTTGATATCCTGTACTTTCACCATAAAAAGTCTTCAAGAAAACGACTTCACAGCAACTTCTGCGAGGTGATGTGTTGGTGAAATGGAAGCGATTCTGAGGAGGTGACACCTCCACAAAAATCACTTTTAATTACTTTTTTATTGCACGTTTATTGATCATCTCCATCACTTCTTCAGGTCAATGAGCCTAATATTTTTTTTAAAATATTTTCTGTCGTAAATTTCCACACCTAGGGGCCTGACAGGCCACATGTGTGATTGTAAGGCGAAGCACTTCTCGTGGGAAAACAGTTTTTAAAATCACTTCCTCGGGTGTTGACACATAATTCAGCTAAAGGTCAGGGGCCCCTCGCAGCTTGAGCAGCAGACATGTTTGAACTCTCAGCTGGTGTGATTCAATCACGCTACACATGAGGGCCTCCATTGTTGCCTGTGCTCTTCCACGCCAACAGCTCAGTCCTGCCTGCCAACGTCAGAAAGAAAACTCCTTCCTTTTCTTGCTGACAGTTGGCTGAAATGGTCGATGACACCTTTGGCCGTCGGATTTGAAGCGACAGCTCGAAAGCTCGCTAATGAGCATGTCGTCTGTTAAATCCATAGCATAAAAAGCAAAGGTGAATGCATGAGAAATTGTGATTTTGCATTAGAGCCGGCAATCACCATGCATCTTTACAGTGCTACAGTAAGTGGTGGCTGAGGTAAAACTCATGGCTGCATCCTAAATTTTATGTCGTTACTTCCTGAGAGCCTCCTTGGAGATGCGTAACCATGGCAACCTCATGCGACCAAGACAATGATTTGTGACCATCCTCTGAGTCAATTTAAAATATACATTTCACCCAGCAAAATAATAATAAAACATTACTGAACGTGTGATCACATGCTCGTTTTTAGCTGCAGAATCGAACATTCGTGAGGAATTTTGGACGCAACCTTGACCTGCTAAACATCATCAGCACATCAGCATAGAGCGCTAAAGAAAGTGAAAGTGTTGTGGAGAGCTAGACCAATTCACTGAATTCAGTTCTGCTCATTATTAACTTTATTTCTTCAGATGAAGCAGTAAATTGTGTGACTTCAATATGCTGAGAAAATGTGGAACAGGCGTAGAAAAACAAAACCAACATCATGTCTTGAATTAATCAATGTTTTCAAAGAACAACATTAACTTGATACCAAATAGTAACAGGTGTTTGGTTTGGTGATGATTCAAATTTGTGATCAAAGCGAAATTTCTTCTAGTAAAATTTCTGTGGACTAACCGCCAACTTACGTCTCTGGTCAACGTCTGTCACAGTGAAGACAAACTTTTGCAATAACAGGCCTTCAAAATTAAAGCAATGCTCAGCTGAAGTGACGGCGGCATGAAGCTCATCTAAGCAAAGACAGCTGACAAATAAATAAATGGGTGAGAAACAGTGAGACTTCCTCTTCCTCTCCTCAGATTTACCTGAACTTCAGCTCTAGGCCTCCTGCGACACCCAGAGCCAGGGTCGAGCCCAGCGCTCCCAGCGCTCCTCCGCCTCCCACCCAGCCCTTACTGGTCCAACACGAGGTCTTCCTGGAGGGGACGACGCTCCGAGCCCATCGGGTGTAAGGACCCACCCGACCTGTCTGGCTGCCTCATAAAGTGCCTGTAATGTTACGCCACAAACCCACCACTAACCCCGCCCACCGGCCCCGGAACCAGCGGCGCCTTGTTATTGTCGCGTGTCGCAGACGGATGCTAATGCCCACCTGTCACCAAAAACATCAAAGGACAAAAGGCTTTTTATTGTTGCCATCGCTGCTGATTACAAGGAGGACAGTTGGACTAATTAAAGAGCTGCTGAGACACCGGTACGGGTGGAGGGACACCAACCGCTTCATTCAAAACGTTATCATGACGCTGTTTATTTTTTTGGTTTTTTTCGGTTACATTTTTCCTACACATTTCATATATGGTTGTTTCTTTCTGTCCGTTAGAGATTTTTTTTTTTCTTTTTACATTTCGTGTTTTGTTGTTCTTTTTTTCTGATATTTATGGAACATTTTTTTTTTTTTCAGTTGGAGAAAAAAAAGCACTTGAGGCACTTGAACTTCACATCATGTCAAACACCACGTAATGCAGCTTTTTCTTTTTTTTTTATCGTCAGTATTATTTTCAACTGTTCAGATCTAAATGAAGGAGATTCGGGGGCCAATTTAAATGTATAGATATGGAGATACTGGTATATAAGCTATTAGACAGCGTGGTCGGCCACGCTGAGAGTCCATAAGTGCTTCAAGTCGATTAGGAAAAACATTTCTGCTCTTTTTGTGTTCCTACCTAGAGAGCAAATACCTGGATCTGTTATCATGTTGCTTGGCTCAGCCTAGCATTACTTCACACACAGCTCAGTCTTTGAGATGGTCAAGACCAGCCGCTCTCATTCTCAGGGCGTCAAAGACCGCCGTTCGTCTGGAAACTGTTTGTGACCTGCACGTCACGCTGCAATCAGCTGCTCTTGAGACGCTTGTGGCGTTAAAATCAGCTGTTCGTGTCGCATGTGTCATGTTAGCATTCGTCACATTAGCTGTTCATGTCCCATGTGTCATGTTAGCTTTTGTGACGTTAGCTGTTCGTGTCCCATGCGTCATGTTAGCATTTGTCATGTTAGCATGCTTCATGATAGCGGTTTGTGTCCCATGTGTCATGTTAGCTTTTGTTACGTTAGCTGTTTGTGTCCCATGTATCATGTTAGCATGTGTTATGTTAGCATTCGTCACGTTAGCTGTTCGTGTCCCATGTGTCATGTTAGCTTTTGTTACACTAGCTGTTCGTGTCCCATGCGTCATGTTAGGATGTGTCATGTTAGCATGCTTCATGATAGCTGTTCATGTCCCACGCGTCATGTTAGCATGCGTCATGTTAGCATGCGTGAGGTTAGCTGTCCGTATCCAATGCGCCACGTTAGCTTTTCATGTCCCATGTGTCATATTAGCTGCTTATCATGTTAGCATGCACCTGTTCATGTCCCATGCATCACGTTACGACCAGCTGTTTGTCTCCAGTGCGTCACATTAGCTGTTTGTGTCCTGTATTCACCAGGAGCACCTTTAAGCCCAAGCACATATTCCTTTCCTAAACCTAACTATAGAGTGGTTTTGATACAGAAACTAAGGAGGAGGTGTGTCGAAGCTGCAGGTGTTTGATGAGTTGGGATGAGAACGTGTTGCGTAGACACGGTATGCTAGCTTTTCCTTTCTGTGCTTTGCTGACTGTATTTGTGTACATATGTGTAGGTGATGATGTGAGTCACTGGACGTCCATCAAAGCGTTGCTACATGACATAAGCATGTACTGCAGGAGTACAGTTTCACTTTTTGACAGCTGGACTGCTGGAGAGTCTCTTGTAAAGGTGTAAATAGCTGTTCAGGTGTACGTGGTTTTCTCTCCTGCCACATGGTCGACGTTTACAAGCAGGAGACAGGTACTGTCATTTCCTCTCACCTCCTTCCCTTCATGAAGGACCAGGAAACAGGAGCCTTTCTGGTTTGGCTGTAATGAACAGTATATGCAGAGTTTAACAGATGTATTACTGAAAATTTGTGAATATGCTGGTAATCAGCAATGCTGTTAATTTAGGGCAGCGGTTGGAAATACCTGACACTGGGTGGAGGATAATAAATCTGTTCAGCTCTGCCTGTATGTGATGGATAAAGTCAGTGAAATGCCATTTAGTGATTGGACTGTAATGTTCCCAGAAGCTCACTGTTCAGACGGACACCTGATTGTTCTCAGACCAGTAGCTGTTTTCCCAGCAGCCCCTCTCTTCACCACATCCAGCTGTTTCCTCCATCACATGTGGGACTTTCAGCCCCTCTCAGCGAGTCGCCTGCTTCAGTCCAGGACTATCATGACCTAGCTTTTCTTCCCGGTGGTGGATGTGGTTGTGAAGAGCACCAGGAAAGTGTCCTGTTTGTGTGTGCGCGAGTGTCTTTGTGTGCATGTCGGAGTGATTGCGAAAACAAGAGGTGCCACTACTAAACATTCATCAAGTCCTTCAGGCGGCTAACCCTAACCCTGCAGTCTTTTTGTAAATATACCCGTTCGTTGTAAAGAAGTGATGCTTTTTGAAGACGTTTATCTCAATGAAGATGTGGTACATTAATGCAGGATTTTACTGTGCTGTATTTTTGATGTGTGCACAGATTTCCAACGAGGACGTTCAACTGGAAAACACAAAAAAAGCTGCTTTTGTTTCTGTCACCATGGTAACTTAAAAAAACTGGCTAATGTTTTAATTTTGGCTGTTCATCATTACGACCACATTCCTGCCAGTTTGCTTGGAAACTGATCACCAATACATCCGTATATCAATATCAGTAATAAAAAATAATATTACTGGATTTTACAGCCAGGAAGGAGACGTTTCAGAATAATAGAGATTATTTTTCATTTCACTGCTCCTTTGCTACATATTTATTAAACCTGAGGCTTTAGTGTTTTTGTGTAAATTTGTTGTGTTGCTGATACACGTGTCAATGTAAATAAAATTGTGTATATTGAATTCAAGTGAAATTTGTTTTGGTCCCTTTTTAACAACGTTGTGCGCCATTTTTGTTGAGATAAAGGACATGTTACACCAAAATTGTACAAACTAACACTTTGTATTGATCATCTTTAATCGTGATTACATTAAAGTCAAAACATAACTCGCTATTTCTTTTCCGTTTTCTTTTTCTCATGTAAGCATGCGTCACGTTAGCTGTTCGTGTCCCATGTGCTAAATTAGCTGTTCATGTCCCACGCATCATATTAGCATTCGTCATGTTAGCTGTTCATATTCCAATGCGTCATGTTAGCTGTACGTGTCCCATGTGCCATATTAGCTGCTCATGTCCCATGTGTCATATTAGCTACATATATGTGTCATGTTAGCATGCGCCACATTAGGTGTTTGTGCCCCATGGGTCACATTAGATGTTCATTTCCCATGCTCCATGTTAGCAGTTTGTGCCCCATGTGTCACGTTAGCTGTTCGTGTTCCATGTGCCACATGTGTCATGTTAGCATTCGTCATGTTAGCTGTTTGTATCCCATCCACTGCTTCCTGCTGCAGTCATGGAGAAGAACGACTGCAATATGCTTCTGAATGGGTTGGTTTTATTTTGAAAAATTTGAATCACTGGCTATACTTGAGTTGCATTGTTATATTTTTTTATCTTACAAACACAAAATGAATGGTTTCATAGCTCTGGGATTGATGTGGAAGTTGTAAATCACGACATCTGTGATGTCATCTTTTAAAATGACGTTTATCTCTCCTTTATCGGCGTCTCGTAAGGCCTTTTGCATGACGTGTATATTTTAAGTGTCATTCGTGTGGGTAGCTGCTGTCCCTGAGGCGCATGCCACCAGTAATTCACATCATCTCTGCGTCACTGTGAGGTTCAAATGCTAATATAAAGTACAGTAATGGATGTTTTCTTCCTGCTCTCCTCTAAATCGTTTGGCTCCGGCCCAGAAAGGGACATCTGGTCGTGAAGGAAGGAGGGGGGAGGACGGCATCTCTGGGACAAATGTGCGTGGGCAGAGTCCATTGTTTCAGCATCTCAGTGATAAGAGACGAGCAGGAAATCCCACCATTGAAGTCGACGTTTGTTTGTCAGACTTAAGGAAGTTTTAAAGAGAGAAAGGCTGAGATGCATGAGAGCAGGAGTCCAGAAGTGAACTGGATAGATGGATGGATGGATAGATAGATAGATAGATAGACAGACAGATAGGTACATGGATGGATGGATGGATGGATGGATAGACAGACAGATAGGTACATGGATGGATGGATGGATGGATGATAGACAGACAGACAGATAGATACATGGATGGATGGATGGATAGATAGACAGACAGACAGATAGATACATGGTACATGGATGGATGGATGGATGAACAGACGGACAGATAGATGGACAGACGGACGGACGGACGGATGGACAGACGGAGGAACAGACAGATAGATAGATGGATACATGGATGGATGGATGCATC